>CAWUFW010015711.1:315000-322500 GCA_963921515.1 Calotriton arnoldi
GGGGTGGTGTTTCAGGGTTTGGGGCAGTGCAGTGGTGTTCGAGCAGTAAAGGGGGTCGTGCTGGGGGTGGTGTTTCAGGGTTTAGGGCAGTGCAGTGGTGTTCGGGCAGTGTAGGGGGCGGTGCAGAGGGTGGTGTTCCAGGGTTTAGGGCAGTGCAGTGGTGTTCGGGCAGTGTAGGGGGTGCTGCAGGGGGTGGTGTTTCAGGGTTTAGGGCAGTGCAGTGGTGTTTGGGCAGTGTAGGGGGTCATGCAGGGGCTGGTGTTTCAGGGTTTAGGGCAGTGCAGTGGTGTTCGGGCAGTGTAGGGGGTCGTGCTGGGGCTGGTGTTTCAGGGTTTAGGGCAGTATAGTGGTGTTCGGGCAGTGTAGGGGTCGTGCTGGGGCTGGTGTTTCAGGGTTTAGGGCAGTGCAGTGGTGTTCGGGCAGTGTAGGGGGTCATGCTGGGGCTGGTGTTTCAGGGTTTAGGGCAGTGCAGTGGTGTTCGGGCAGTGTAGTTGGTCGTGCTGGGGCTGGTGTTTCAGGGTTTAGGGCAGTGCAGTGGTGTTCGGGCAGTGTAGGGGGTCATGCTGGGGCTGGCGTTTCAGGGTTTAGGGCAGTGCAGTGGTGTTCGGGCAGTGTCGGGGTCTTGCTGGGGCTGGTGTTTCAGGGTTTAGGGCAGTGCAGTGGTGTTCGGGCAGTGTAGGGGGTCGTGCTGGGGGTGGTGTTTCAGGGTTTAGGGCAGTGCAGTGGTGTTTGGGCAGTGTAGGGGGTCATGCTGGGGCTAGTGTTTCAGGATTTAGGGCAGAGCAATGGTGTTCAGGCAGTGTAGGGGTTTTGCTGGAGGTGGTGTTTCAGGGTTTAGGGCAGTGCAGTGGTGTTCGTGCAGTGTAGGGGGTGGTGTTTCAGGGTTTAGGGCAGTGGTGTTCAGGCAGTGTAGGGGGTCTTGCTGGGGTTGATGTTTCAGGGTTTAGGGCAGTGGTGTTCGGGCAGTGTAGGGGGTCGTGCTGGGGCTGGTGTTTCAGGGTTTAGGGCAGTGCAGTGGTGTTCCGGCAGTGTAGGGGGTCTTGCTGGGGCTGGTGTTTCAGAGTCTAGGGCAATGCAGTGGTGTTCGGGCAGTGTAGGGCGTCTTGCTGGGGCTGTTGTTTCAGGGTTTAGGGCAGTGCAGTGGTGTTCGGGCAGTGTAGTGGGTCGTGCTGGGGGTGGTGTTTCAGGGTTTAGTGCAGTGGTGTTCGGGCAGTGTAGGGTGTCGTGCTGAGGGGTGGTGTTTCAGGGTTTAGGGCAGTGCAGTAGTGTTTGGGCAGTGTAGGGGGTGGTGTTTCAGGGTTTAGGGCAGTGCAGTGGTGTTCGGCCAGTGTAGGTAGTCTTGCTGGGGGTGGTGTTTCAGGGTTTAGGGCAGTGCAGTAGTTTTCGGGCAGTGTAGGCGGTCGTGCTGGGGCTGGTGTTTCAGGGTTTAGGGCAGTGCAGTGGTGTTCGGGCAGTGTACGGGGTTGTGCTGGGGCTAGTGTTTCAGGGTTTAGGGCAGTGCAGTGGTGTGCGGGCAGTGTACGGGGTTGTGCTGGGGCTGGTGTTTCAGGGTTTAGGGCAGTGCAGTGGTGTTCGGGCAGTGTAGTGGGTCGTGCTGGGGGTGGTGTTTCAGGGTTTAGGGCAGTGCAGTGGTGTTCGGGCAGTGTAGGGGGTCGTGCTGGGGCTAGTGTTTCAGGGTTTAGGGCAGAGCAATGGTGCTCAGGCAGTGTAGGGGGTTGTGCTGGGGGTGATGTTTCAGGGTTTAGGGCAGTGCAGTGGTGTTAGGGCAGTGTAGGGGGTCGTGCTGGGGGTGGTGTTTCAGGGTTTAGGGCAGTGCAGTGGTGTTCCGGCAGTGTAGGGGGTCGTGCAGGGGGTGGTGTTTCAGAGTTTAGTGCAGTGGTGTTCGGGCAGTGTAGGGGGTCGTGCTGGGGTGGTGTTTCAGGGTTTAGGGCAGTGCAGTGGTGTTCGGGCAGTGTAGGGTGTCGTGCTGAGGGGTGGTGTTTCAGGGTTTAGGGCAGTGCAGTAGTGTTTGGGCAGTGTAGGGGGTCGTGCAGGGGGTGGTGTTTCAGGGTTTAGGGCAGTGCAGTGGTGTTCGGCCAGTGTAGGTAGTCTTGCTGGGGATGGTGTTTCAGGGTTTAGGGCAGTGCAGTAGTTTTCGGGCAGTGTAGGCGGTCGTGCTGGGGCTGGTGTTTCAGGGTTTAGGGCAGTGCAGTGGTGTTCGGGCAGTGTACGGGGTTGTGCTGGGGCTAGTGTTTCAGGGTTTAGGGCAGTGCAGTGGTGTGCGGGCAGTGTACGGGGTTGTGCTGGGGCTGGTGTTTCAGGGTTTAGGGCAGTGCAGTGGTGTTCGGGCAGTGTAGGGGGTTGTGCTGGGGGTGGTGTTTCAGGGTTTAGGGCAGTGCAGTGGTGTTCGGGCAGTGTAGGGGGTCGTGCTGGGGCTGGTGTTTCAGGGTTTAGGGCAGTGCAGTGGTGTTCGGGCAGTGTAGGGGGTCGTGCTGGGGCTGGTGTTTCAGGGTTTTGGGCAGAGCAGTGGTGTTTGGGCAGTGTAGGGGGTCGTGCTGGGGGTGGTGTTTCAGGGTTTAGGGCAGTGTAGTGGTGTTCGGGCAGTGTAGGGGGTCTTGCTGGGGGTGGTGTTTCAGGGTTTAGGGCAGTGCAGTGGTGTTCGGGCAGTGTAGGGGGTCTTGCTGGGGGTGGTGTTTCAGGGTTTAGGGCAGTGGTGTTCGGGCAGTGTAGGGGGTCTTGCTGGGGGTGCTGTTTCAGGGTTTAGGGCAGTGCAGTGGTGTTCGGGCAGTGTAGGGGGTCTTGTTGGGGGTAGTGTTTCAGGGTTTAGGGCGGTGCAGTGGTGTTCGTGCAGTGTAGGGGGTCGTGCTGGGGGTGGTGTTTCAGGGTTTAGGGCAGTGCAGTAGTGTTCGGGCAGTGTAGGGGGTCGTGCAGGGGGTGGTGTTTCAGGGTTTAGGGCAGTGCAGTGGTGTTCTGGCAGTGTAGGGGGTCATGCTGGGGTGGGGTTTCAGGGTTTAGGGCAGTACAGTGGTGTTCGGGCAGTGTAGGGTGTCATGCAGGGGGTGGTGTTTCAGGGTTTAGGGCAGTGCAGTGGTGTTCGGGCAGTGTAGGGGGTCGTGCTGGGGCTGGTGTTTCAGGGTTTAGGGCAGTGCAGTGGTGTTCGGGCAGTGTAGGGGGTCTTGCTGGGGGTGGTGTTTCAGGGTTTAGGGCAGTGGTGTTCGGGCAGTGTAGGGGTTCTTGCTGGGGGTGATGTTTCAGGGTTTAGGGCAGTGCAGTGGTGTTCGGGCAGTGTAGGGGGTCTTGCTGGGGGTAGTGTTTCAGGGTTTAGGGTAGTGCAGTGGTGTTTGTGTAGTGGGTCATGTTTTAGGGTAGTGCAGTGGTGTTTGGGTAGTGTAGGGGTCGTGCTGGTGGTAGTGTTTTAGGATTTAGGTTAGTGCAGTGGTGTTTGGGTAGTGTAGGGGGTCGTGCTGGGGGTAGTGTTTTAGGGTTTAGGATAGTGCAGTGGTGCTTGTGTAGTGTAGGGGGTCGTTCTGGGGGTAGTGTTTTAGGGTTTAAGGTAGTGCAGTGGTGTTTTTGTAGTGTAGGGGGGTCATGTTTTAAGATGCAATGCTCCAATACCTGACCAGTCTGCACTACATAAAACTGCAAAAAACTAAAAATAAAAAGTGTTTTGCACACTTTTGTCATTGGGCTATATGTGGGCTACATCTGGGTAATATTTGTGCTACATTTGGGCTCTTTTTTCACTGGTGGCCATCTTGGAAGACTTCTTTGTTATGAAGTTTCCTAATTTCTTCATTTACTGCAGTCTCCTCAGTAGGAAATGCTTTCAGTTTTTACTTTGATTCCATCAAGAAGGCATTCAGATATGTCTCACATCTGCCATAAATTCAGAATGTTAGCACTCTAGTTGCTCATTAGATCACTGGAGTAAAGCTACTGCTCACCAGGGAGTTAACTGGTAGTCTGCTGCTGGTATTGAAAGTGATTGTTTCAGTCTGCATGTCAGAATTTTCTAATGAAATAGAAGAGGATTTGAGATCTCACTTAAAACATGCCCTAATTTTACTTTCTGCAGCACTAACCATAATTTCTATTTCAAAAAGAACCCCTCATTTTGTTCCTTTTTAAATTAAATGTTTTAAGTGTTACCGGTTTATTCCAATCAAGATGGCTTCAGGTGTGCCATACTTTTGTCATAAGTAAGGCTGTTAGCGCTCTAGTTGTTCTTTAGAACACTCTGGGAAGCTGCAGTAGAACACAAAGGCATCAACTGGCAGGCTGCTCCTGTTGAAATATAACAGGAAGATATTTGAGATCACACTTGAAATATGTCCAAATGTTTCTTTCTACAGCACTAACCATAACTTCTATGACAAAATGAACCCCATCATTTTGTTCCTTTTTAAATTAAATGTTTTAAGTGTTACCAGTTTATTCCAATCAAGATGGCTTCAGGTGTGCCATACTTTTGTCATAAGTAAGGCTGTTAGCACTCTAGTTGTTCTTTAGAACACTCTGGGAAGCTGCAGTAGAACACAAAGGCATCAACTGGCAGGCTGCTCCTGTTGAAATATATCAGGAAGATATTTGAGATCACACTTGAAACATGTCCTAATTTTTCTTTCTACAGCACTAACCATAATTTCTATGACAAAATGAACCCCATCATTTTGTTCCTTTTTAAATTAAATTGTTTAAGTGTTACCAGTTTATTCCAATCAAGATGGCTTCAGGTGTGCCATACTTTTGTCATAAGTAAGGCTGTTAGCACTCTAGTTGTTCTTTAGAACACTCTGGGAAGCTGCAGTAGAACACAAAGGAATCAACTGACAGTCTCTGCCCTTGTTGGATGTACATGTTTTACTGAGAATGTCAGACTTCATTCTCACATGAGTGAGAAAGATAATGTGAATTTACAGAAAATATGCTCTCATTTTAGCTTCTGGAGCACCTTCCAAACCTCCATGGGACAAGCATGAGAAAATAGTGTTCTCTCAAACATGATTCATGATATCCCAGCAGAAGGTTTTTCACATGGTAAAATCACCTTAGAATACACCACAATTCCTAAAATTAGTATGGTACCATCAACAAATAAGTTCTAATGTAACTAAAGCCTGTTATCACCCTTTATAGTTCTCCTTTTGGTGACCCTCAAAATCTTCTATTCACTACAATGCATTTCAATGAGGTACTATCATTTATATTGGTCCCAAGATGGCTGCCAGCAATTCCAGGATGAAGTGCTGACAGCCAATCAGATCTCACGATGACATGGGTGGTTAGGCTCCGCCCAGATATATATGTGACTTTACTTTTGATTTTCTCAGGAACTACTGAACGGATTTACACCATTTAAGCAAAAGGCACGACACTGAACCAAGGGCTACCTCTTTGCCAAATTTGGTGTAATTCCGTTCAGCAGTTCGGGCTGTAGCTGCGACTAAAGGTTCCTATGGAAAAATGAATGGGGAAAACGCGTTTTGGGACCCCCTTTTTCTCGGCCCCCGCTTGACGTATCACCCCGAGACTTTCAGGATAGGAGCGGACCGGAGCGCCCCAACAAGTTGGAAACTTTCGCGAAGATTCGTCAAGCGGCGCCAACGTTATTTCAAATAGAATGTCGCGAATTTCCTATGGATAATAGGTTTTAACTATAACTATCTACTGGCGACCGCCAGTAGATAATACACACACACACATATATATATATATATATATATATATATATATATATATATCCAAACTCTCCGTCACTCCTCGGCATTCACACCATGAACGGAGACGGACCACGATGTTGTGCTGCAATATTTTATTGCTGTTGCTCGGTCTGACGCGTTTCGGCTCGTAAGAGCCTTGATCACATGACACGGAAGTGAGTAACATTTTCATTTTTAAAGTGACAAGTGCTCGGTGTATGCCATCACGTGTGCAAATCAGCAAAAGACATAGAAAAAATACACAATAATAATAAATATATAAATGTATAAATACATATAGTAGGACATTAGCGATTATAATGATACTAAAGTATTAAAATATATCATGGCTAGTGCCTTTGAAATCCATGTTGCGACGCATTTAAAATCGATTCTTTCATCATGATTCTAAGTATATGGACCTGTTGTCCCACTCACTATTGTTTTTGTGCATCATTTCTATCCTTTTCATTCTTATGCTGATCGCTATATGAACGGATGTGCATGGGTTTATTTTAACTATAAAAGGTGTTTTTAAAAAAAGTGTAAAAAAGTGTTAAAAAACATTAAAAGACGGTGCTAGTTGTGTGGTGCTGAAAATACTAAAAATGCTGAATACTGTGCATAAAATACAAATGAATAACATACGCTCAGTCAGTGTGCAATATTTTTAACGTTGACACACCTTGGACTGCTGCCAGAGCAGTAGATACCTAGAATATTCGTATATCTCTGTATAGATGTAAGACGTCTTTAATGTATGTAGTCCATGGTTAAATTTCAAATAATGATTATTCATTACGTCATATCTTATATGGCTATTTCCTGTTATACTATGTAAGGACTACGATGTTATAAATACCGAAATATATACATACTGATGATATGTCTAATACTATCGGTCTATCGTATGTGATAAGAATTAGGGAAGATTGTAGATATTCTTATGTGAGACCATTGTGTTGTTCAATTTATTCACTGCTCTGTGATCTTGATGATACTGCCTGTAGATACACGACCCTGAGTTACTACATGTTGTAATTGTTATAGTAAATGATTCGTGTTTGATTGACAGTACATGAGGTTCATTCCATTTCAATATACATATATGACACGTCACATTTACTGATTTATGAGTACATAATGTATAGATCTTAAAGATAAATTCATTGGCTAAAAAAGTTGGTTTAAAATAGTTGGTTTAAAATTCTATGGTTAATTGAAATCATCCATAGTTGTAACTGTAACAATATGGTCATACTGAAATCTATCTCCCTTAGTTAATCATAAACAAGTATACAGGTCTTCCGACATATTGAGCCCATTTGGCTGTTTTGTATCCAACTCTATGATGTACCTAGTTTCCAATTTTCTTAAGGTACTTTCTCTATCCCCTCCCCTTCTACTAGGCGGTACCGCGTCAATAACAAAATATTTCAGACCCTTGTTGTTAGATAGGTGACTCTCTCTGAAATGTCGGGCTACCGGGTAGGTATTATCTTGATTGCATATTGCCCTTAAATGTTGCAGCACACGCTTATGAACTTGTAGTTTCGTACTTCCAACATATAACAAGTTACAAGGACAGGAAAGGACATATACTGCATGATCAGTTTTGCAGGTTAGAAGTTTTGTTATTTTGTGATCTCTCGAGCTGAAAGGTGTTTGATAAGTGGTTCTATTCTCTCCATGTTGACATGCCTTGCATGTTTTGCATTTGTAGAACCCTTTATGTCTTTGAAGCCAACTTGATACCTCTATAATCTCTGGGCTTGTTACAACTAACTGATCTTTCATTGAAGGACCCCGGCTGTATGTAAAG
>CAWUFW010015711.1:327500-332500 GCA_963921515.1 Calotriton arnoldi
TTTGGGTAGTGTAGGGAGTCATGCGGGGGTAGTGTTTTAGGGTTTAGGGTAGTGTAGGGGGTCATGCGGGGGTAGTGTTTTAGAGATTAGGGTAGTGCATTGGTGTTTGGGTAGTGTAGGGGGTCATGCGGGGGGTAGTGTTTTAGGGTTTAGGGCAGTGCAGTGGTGTTTGGGTAGTGTAGGGGGTCGTGCTGGGGGAGTGTTTTAGGGTTTAGGGCAGTGCAGTGGTGTTCGGGTAGTGTAGGGGGTCGTGCTGGGGGAGTGTTTTAGGGTTTAGGGCAGTGCAGTGGTGTTCGGGTAGTGTAGGGGGTCGTGCTGGGGGAGTGTTTGAGGGTTTAGGGCAGTGCAGTCGTGTTCGGGTAGTGTAGGGGGTTGTGCTGGGGGTAGTATTTTAGGGTTTAGGGTAGTGCAGTGGTGCTTGTGTAGTGTAGGGGGTCGTTCTGGGGGTAGTGTTTTAGGGTTTAAGGTAGTGCAGTGGTGTTTTTGTAGTGTAGGGGGGTCATGTTTTAAGATGCAATGCTCCAATACCTGACCAGTCTGCACTACATAAAACTGCAAAAAACTAAAAATAAAAAGTGTTTTGCACACTTTTGTCATTGGGCTATATGTGGGCTACATCTGGGTAATATTTGTGCTACATTTGGGCTCTTTTTTCACTGGTGGCCATCTTGGAAGACTTCTTTGTTATGAAGTTTCCTAATTTCTTCATTTACTGCAGTCTCCTCAGTAGGAAATGCTTTCAGTTTTTACTTTGATTCCATCAAGAAGGCATTCAGATATGTCTCACATCTGCCATAAATTCAGAATGTTAGCACTCTAGTTGCTCATTAGATCACTGGAGTAAAGCTACTGCTCACCAGGGAGTTAACTGGTAGTCTGCTGCTGGTATTGAAAGTGATTGTTTCAGTCTGCATGTCAGAATTTTCTAATGAAATAGAAGAGGATTTGAGATCTCACTTAAAACATGCCCTAATTTTACTTTCTGCAGCACTAACCATAATTTCTATTTCAAAAAGAACCCCTCATTTTGTTCCTTTTTAAATTAAATGTTTTAAGTGTTACCGGTTTATTCCAATCAAGATGGCTTCAGGTGTGCCATACTTTTGTCATAAGTAAGGCTGTTAGCGCTCTAGTTGTTCTTTAGAACACTCTGGGAAGCTGCAGTAGAACACAAAGGCATCAACTGGCAGGCTGCTCCTGTTGAAATATAACAGGAAGATATTTGAGATCACACTTGAAATATGTCCAAATTTTTCTTTCTACAGCACTAACCATAACTTCTATGACAAAATGAACCCCATCATTTTGTTCCTTTTTAAATTAAATGTTTTAAGTGTTACCAGTTTATTCCAATCAAGATGGCTTCAGGTGTGCCATACTTTTGTCATAAGTAAGGCTGTTAGCACTCTAGTTGTTCTTTAGAACACTCTGGGAAGCTGCAGTAGAACACAAAGGCATCAACTGGCAGGCTGCTCCTGTTGAAATATAACAGGAAGATATTTGAGATCACACTTGAAACATGTCCTAATTTTTCTTTCTACAGCACTAACCATAATTTCTATGACAAAATGAACCCCATCATTTTGTTCCTTTTTAAATTAAATTGTTTAAGTGTTACCAGTTTATTCCAATCAAGATGGCTTCAGGTGTGCCATACTTTTGTCATAAGTAAGGCTGTTAGCACTCTAGTTGTTCTTTAGAACACTCTGGGAAGCTGCAGTAGAACACAAAGGAATCAACTGACAGTCTCTGCCCTTGTTGGATGTACATGTTTTACTGAGAATGTCAGACTTCATTCTCACATGAGTGAGAAAGATAATGTGAATTTACAGAAAATATGCTCTCATTTTAGCTTCTGGAGCACCTTCCAAACCTCCATGGGACAAGCATGAGAAAATAGTGTTCTCTCAAACATGATTCATGATATCCCAGCAGAAGGTTTTTCACATGGTAAAATCACCTTAGAATACACCACAATTCCTAAAATTAGTATGGTACCATCAACAAATAAGTTCTAATGTAACTAAAGCCTGTTATCACCCTTTATAGTTCTCCTTTTGGTGACCCTCAAAATCTTCTATTCACTACAATGCATTTCAATGAGGTACTATCATTTATATTGGTCCCAAGATGGCTGCCAGCAATTCCAGGATGAAGTGCTGACAGCCAATCAGATCTCACGATGACATGGGTGGTTAGGCTCCGCCCAGATATATATGTGACTTTACTTTTGATTTTCTCAGGAACTACTGAACGGATTTACACCATTTAAGCAAAAGGCACGACACTGAACCAAGGGCTACCTCTTTGCCAAATTTGGTGTAATTCCGTTCAGCAGTTCGGGCTGTAGCTGCGACTAAAGGTTCCTATGGAAAAATGAATGGGGAAAACGCGTTTGGGACCCCCTTTTTCTCAGCCCCCGCTTGACGTATCACCCCGAGACTTTCAGGATAGGAGCGGACCGGAGCGCCCCAACAAGTTGGAAACTTTCGCGAAGATTCGTCAAGCGGCGCCAACGTTATTTCAAATAGAATGTCGCGAATTTCCTATGGATAATAGGTTTTAACTATAACTATCTACTGGCGACCGCCAGTAGATAATACACACACACACACATATATATATATATATATATATATATATATCCAAACTCTCCGTCACTCCTCGGCATTCACACCATGAACGGAGACGGACCACGATGTTGTGCTGCAATATTTTATTGCTGTTGCTCGGTCTGACGCGTTTCGGCTCGTAAGAGCCTTGATCACATGACACGGAAGTGAGTAACATTTTCATTTTTAAAGTGACAAGTGCTCGGTGTATGCCATCACGTGTGCAAATCAGCAAAAGACATAGAAAAAATACACAATAATAATAAATATATAAATGTATAAATACATATAGTAGGACATTAGCGATTATAATGATACTAAAGTATTAAAATATATCATGGCTAGTGCCTTTGAAATCCATGTTGCGACGCATTTAAAATCGATTCTTTCATCATGATTCTAAGTATATGGACCTGTTGTCCCACTCACTATTGTTTTTGTGCATCATTTCTATCCTTTTCATTCTTATGCTGATCGCTATATGAACGGATGTGCATGGGTTTATTTTAACTATAAAAGGTGTTTTTAAAAAAAGTGTAAAAAAGTGTTAAAAAACATTAAAAGACGGTGCTAGTTGTGTGGTGCTGAAAATACTAAAAATGCTGAATACTGTGCATAAAATACAAATGAATAACATACGCTCAGTCAGTGTGCAATATTTTTAACGTTGACACACCTTGGACTGCTGCCAGAGCAGTAGATACCTAGAATATTCGTATATCTCTGTATAGATGTAAGACGTCTTTAATGTATGTAGCCCATGGTTAAATTTCAAATAATGATTATTCATTACGTCATATCTTATATGGCTATTTCCTGTTATACTATGTAAGGACTACGATGTTATAAATACCGAAATATATACATACTGATGATATGTCTAATACTATCGGTCTATCGTATGTGATAAGAATTAGGGAAGATTGTAGATATTCTTATGTGAGACCATTGTGTTGTTCAATTTATTCACTGCTCTGTGATCTTGATGATACTGCCTGTAGATACACGACCCTGAGTTACTACATGTTGTAATTGTTATAGTAAATGATTCGTGTTTGATTGACAGTACATGAGGTTCATTCCATTTCAATATACATATATGACACGTCACATTTACTGATTTATGAGTACATAATGTATAGATCTTAAAGATAAATTCATTGGCTAAAAAAGTTGGTTTAAAATAGTTGGTTTAAAATTCTATGGTTAATTGAAATCATCCATAGTTGTAACTGTAACAATATGGTCATACTGAAATCTATCTCCCTTAGTTAATCATAAACAAGTATACAGGTCTTCCGACATATTGAGCCCATTTGGCTGTTTTGTATCCAACTCTATGATGTACCTAGTTTCCAATTTTCTTAAGGTACTTTCTCTATCCCCTCCCCTTCTACTAGGCGGTACCGCGTCAATAACAAAATATTTCAGACCCTTGTTGTTAGATAGGTGACTCTCTCTGAAATGTCGGGCTACCGGGTAGGTATTATCTTGATTGCATATTGCCCTTAAATGTTGCAGCACACGCTTATGAACTTGTAGTTTCGTACTTCCAACATATAACAAGTTACAAGGACAGGAAAGGACATATACTGCATGATCAGTTTTGCAGGTTAGAAGTTTTGTTATTTTGTGATCTCTCGAGCTGAAAGGTGTTTGATAAGTGGTTCTATTCTCTCCATGTTGACATGCCTTGCATGTTTTGCATTTGTAGAACCCTTTATGTCTTTGAAGCCAACTTGATCCCTCTATAATCTCTGGGCTTGTTACAACTAACTGATCTTTCATTGAAGGACCCCGGCTGTATGTAAAGGGTACTCTTTGGGGTAGATCTGATCCAATGACAGGGTCACTCAGAACCAATGGCCAATTTCGCTTAATAATGGTTTCTAGTTGTTTGTATTGGTTGCTGTATTGCATAATTAGTCTAAAGTCATTAGTGTTACGCTTATTTACTACCATTGTCCATTCCTGTACAGTCTGATGTAATATCTGATCTATCTTGTAAAAGCTCATCTCTAGACCGAGCCATGGACTTGGTAATGGCTGCATCAATGATTTTTCGTGAGTAGCCCCTGTCCAAAAACCTACTTCTGCATTCTGCTTGTGCTGCCAAGAGATCCTCCTTTCTGCTATGTATCCGCCTCATCCGCAGCATCTCGCCATAAGGAATACTGTTGACGAGATGCCGGGGATGGGCGCTACTGGCATGTAGTGTAGAGTTCCCTGAAGTTGGTTTTCTGAACAGTTTTGTCTCAATTTTGTTCTCTGCAATGTACACTTGTGTGTCTAAGAATGTTACTGTGCTATTACTGATGGTAGCTGTGAAATGTAGATTAATCTCATTGTTGTTAATGTCAATCACAAACTGCCTAGCTGACTCATCTG
>CAWUFW010015711.1:337500-347167 GCA_963921515.1 Calotriton arnoldi
AAAAGAACCCCTCATTTTGTTCCTTTTTAAATTAAATGTTTTAAGTGTTACCGGTTTATTCCAATCAAGATGGCTTCAGGTGTGCCATACTTTTGTCATAAGTAAGGCTGTTAGCGCTCTAGTTGTTCTTTAGAACACTCTGGGAAGCTGCAGTAGAACACAAAGGCATCAACTGGCAGGCTGCTCCTGTTGAAATATAACAGGAAGATATTTGAGATCACACTTGAAATATGTCCAAATTTTTCTTTCTACAGCACTAACCATAACTTCTATGACAAAATGAACCCCATCATTTTGTTCCTTTTTAAATTAAATGTTTTAAGTGTTACCAGTTTATTCCAATCAAGATGGCTTCAGGTGTGCCATACTTTTGTCATAAGTAAGGCTGTTAGCACTCTAGTTGTTCTTTAGAACACTCTGGGAAGCTGCAGTAGAACACAAAGGCATCAACTGGCAGGCTGCTCCTGTTGAAATATAACAGGAAGATATTTGAGATCACACTTGAAACATGTCCTAATTTTTCTTTCTACAGCACTAACCATAATTTCTATGACAAAATGAACCCCATCATTTTGTTCCTTTTTAAATTAAATTGTTTAAGTGTTACCAGTTTATTCCAATCAAGATGGCTTCAGGTGTGCCATACTTTTGTCATAAGTAAGGCTGTTAGCACTCTAGTTGTTCTTTAGAACACTCTGGGAAGCTGCAGTAGAACACAAAGGAATCAACTGACAGTCTCTGCCCTTGTTGGATGTACATGTTTTACTGAGAATGTCAGACTTCATTCTCACATGAGTGAGAAAGATAATGTGAATTTACAGAAAATATGCTCTCATTTTAGCTTCTGGAGCACCTTCCAAACCTCCATGGGACAAGCATGAGAAAATAGTGTTCTCTCAAACATGATTCATGATATCCCAGCAGAAGGTTTTTCACATGGTAAAATCACCTTAGAATACACCACAATTCCTAAAATTAGTATGGTACCATCAACAAATAAGTTCTAATGTAACTAAAGCCTGTTATCACCCTTTATAGTTCTCCTTTTGGTGACCCTCAAAATCTTCTATTCACTACAATGCATTTCAATGAGGTACTATCATTTATATTGGTCCCAAGATGGCTGCCAGCAATTCCAGGATGAAGTGCTGACAGCCAATCAGATCTCACGATGACATGGGTGGTTAGGCTCCGCCCAGATATATATGTGACTTTACTTTTGATTTTCTCAGGAACTACTGAACGGATTTACACCATTTAAGCAAAAGGCACGACACTGAACCAAGGGCTACCTCTTTGCCAAATTTGGTGTAATTCCGTTCAGCAGTTCGGGCTGTAGCTGCGACTAAAGGTTCCTATGGAAAAATGAATGGGGAAAACGCGTTTTGGGACCCCCCTTTTTTCTCGGCCCCCGCTTGACGTATCACCCCGAGACTTTCAGGATAGGAGCGGAGCGCCCCAACAAGTTGGAAACTTTCGCGAAGATTCGTCAAGCGGCGCCAACGTTATTTCAAATAGAATGTCGCGAATTTCCTATGGATAATAGGTTTTAACTATAACTATCTACTGGCGACCGCCAGTAGATAATACACACACACACATATATATATATATATATATATATATATATATATATATATATATATATATATATATCACAACAAACGCCGTTTCCGATAAAGAACAGCTACTGTGGACACAGTTTCCTTAAGAAAGCAGTTTAATGAATCAATCACCAGCTCGACGCGTTTCGGGAAACACTCCCTTGCTCACGAGTACTGTGTGACTTAACTTCCTGGTTTTTTAAATAAACACGTGATTACATTTTAATAGCAAGTGACAACAGACTACATGGCGAGTTGAATCACTCTTAGTTACAGACATTATACAAACTTACTAATAAGTGTAAGAAAATTTCAAATTAAACATAGTTTACCAGAACAATGAGCGCATTATTACTAAGGTCTCTGAAAGCAAGACTGAAAAAATATATACTTCATATTGAAATTATTCGATAATAACAAAAATTATAAAATGCATCGTATTTGCAACGTGTCAATTTCATGGCCATTACTCATTAATATTCTGAATAATATGATTAATGGACCAAAAAATAAATAATGAATCAAGCTAGAAATAGTAACTAGCATCACATCAATTAGCCCTAGTTCCTGAACTGCGACGATTGGAATCAAGGCTTATTATTCAGTATAGAACATTGGTCCCAATAGGCCATAACTGCGATGAGGAATTAGCAGTTCATCTAGGCTAGCATAATTTGCGCTATGTATGTCTCTAGATTGCAAATAGGGAATAGGGACAAGGAGAGTCTTCTTGTTTTCCCTTGAAGTCTTGCCATTGCAGTGACTGTTTTTAATCAATATTGTGTGTTTTTAATGTGAAGGGATTAATTTTATGTTTGTGTTTTTTCTGTTACAGTTTTGAACGTGTGAGTGAAGGTCCTTTTGAAGAAGGCAAGAAAGCTAAATTATCTATTTGGTGGTGTCACCATCACGATTGAATATGGCAGGGTTTGTCCGCAACGTATTGTTATCTGCCCACTGGGGCGAATGTTGTTCATGTGCAACTGCTTTATTGAATCAATGACGGAACAACAATGTCATAATATTGATGGATCATTATGGATTTAGTTGCAATGTATTTGCCCACTAGGGCTAATTGATGTGATGCTAGTTACTATTTCTAGCTTGATTCATTATTTATTTTTTGGTCCATTAATCATATTATTCAGAATATTAATGAGTAATGGCCATGAAATTGACACGTTGCAAATACGATGCATTTTATAATTTTTGTTATTATCGAATAATTTCAATATGAAGTATATATTTTTTCAGTCTTGCTTTCAGAGACCTTAGTAATAATGCGCTCATTGTTCTGGTAAACTATGTTTAATTTGAAATTTTCTTACACTTATTAGTAAGTTTGTATAATGTCTGTAACTAAGAGTGATTCAACTCGCCATGTAGTCTGTTGTCACTTGCTATTAAAATGTAATCACGTGTTTATTTAAAAAACCAGGAAGTTAAGTCACACAGTACTCGTGAGCAAGGGAGTGTTTCCCGAAACGCGTCGAGCTGGTGATTGATTCATTAAACTGCTTTCTTAAGGAAACTGTGTCCACAGTAGCTGTTCTTTATCGGAAACGGCGTTTGTTGTGATGTTATGAGGCTCGCCCCTGACTGTGGACCGCCGCTGAGGAGAGGAAGGGGTAAGGCGATTACGGTGCGCAAGCACCGTTTGGCGGTTGTTTATATATATATATATATATATATATATATATATATATATATCCAAACTCTCCGTCACTCCTCGGCATTCACACCATGAACGGAGACGGACCACGATGTTGTGCTGCAATATTTTATTGCTGTTGCTCGGTCTGACGCGTTTCGGCTCGTAAGAGCCTTGATCACATGACACGGAAGTGAGTAACATTTTCATTTTTAAAGTGACAAGTGCTCGGTGTATGCCATCACGTGTGCAAATCAGCAAAAGACATAGAAAAAATACACAATAATAATAAATATATAAATGTATAAATACATATAGTAGGACATTAGCGATTATAATGATACTAAAGTATTAAAATATATCATGGCTAGTGCCTTTGAAATCCATGTTGCGACGCATTTAAAATCGATTCTTTCATCATGATTCTAAGTATATGGACCTGTTGTCCCACTCACTATTGTTTTTGTGCATCATTTCTATCCTTTTCATTCTTATGCTGATCTCTATATGAACGGATGTGCATGGGTTTATTTTAACTATAAAAGGTGTTTTTAAAAAAAGTGTAAAAAAGTGTTAAAAAACATTAAAAGACGGTGCTAGTTGTGTGGTGCTGAAAATACTAAAAATGCTGAATACTGTGCATAAAATACAAATGAATAACATACGCTCAGTCAGTGTGCAATATTTTTAACGTTGACACACCTTGGACTGCTGCCAGAGCAGTAGATACCTAGAATATTCGTATATCTCTGTATAGATGTAAGACGTCTTTAATGTATGTAGCCCATGGTTAAATTTCAAATAATGATTATTCATTACGTCATATCTTATATGGCTATTTCCTGTTATACTATGTAAGGACTACGATGTTATAAATACCGAAATATATACATACTGATGATATGTCTAATACTATCGGTCTATCGTATGTGATAAGAATTAGGGAAGATTGTAGATATTCTTATGTGAGACCATTGTGTTGTTCAATTTATTCACTGCTCTGTGATCTTGATGATACTGCCTGTAGATACACGACCCTGAGTTACTACATGTTGTAATTGTTATAGTAAATGATTCGTGTTTGATTGACAGTACATGAGGTTCATTCCATTTCAATATACATATATGACACGTCACATTTACTGATTTATGAGTACATAATGTATAGATCTTAAAGATAAATTCATTGGCTAAAAAAGTTGGTTTAAAATAGTTGGTTTAAAATTCTATGGTTAATTGAAATCATCCATAGTTGTAACTGTAACAATATGGTCATACTGAAATCTATCTCCCTTAGTTAATCATAAACAAGTATACAGGTCTTCCGACATATTGAGCCCATTTGGCTGTTTTGTATCCAACTCTATGATGTACCTAGTTTCCAATTTTCTTAAGGTACTTTCTCTATCCCCTCCCCTTCTACTAGGCGGTACCGCGTCAATAACAAAATATTTCAGACCCTTGTTGTTAGATAGGTGACTCTCTCTGAAATGTCGGGCTACCGGGTAGGTATTATCTTGATTGCATATTGCCCTTAAATGTTGCAGCACACGCTTATGAACTTGTAGTTTCGTACTTCCAACATATAACAAGTTACAAGGACAGGAAAGGACATATACTGCATGATCAGTTTTGCAGGTTAGAAGTTTTGTTATTTTGTGATCTCTCGAGCTGAAAGGTGTTTGATAAGTGGTTCTATTCTCTCCATGTTGACATGCCTTGCATGTTTTGCATTTGTAGAACCCTTTATGTCTTTGAAGCCAACTTGATCCCTCTATAATCTCTGGGCTTGTTACAACTAACTGATCTTTCATTGAAGGACCCCGGCTGTATGTAAAGGGTACTCTTTGGGGTAGATCTGATCCAATGACAGGGTCACTCAGAACCAATGGCCAATTTCGCTTAATAATGGTTTCTAGTTGTTTGTATTGGTTGCTGTATTGCATAATTAGTCTAAAGTCATTAGTGTTACGCTTATTACTACCATTGTCCATTCCTGTACAGTCTGATGTAATATCTGATCTATCTTGTAAAAGCTCATCTCTAGACCGAGCCATGGACTTGGTAATGGCTGCATCAATGATTTTTCGTGAGTAGCCCCTGTCCAAAAACCTACTTCTGCATTCTGCTTGTGCTGCCAAGAGATCCTCCTTTCTGCTATGTATCCGCCTCATCCGCAGCATCTCGCCATAAGGAATACTGTTGACGAGATGCCGGGGATGGGCGCTACTGGCATGTAGTGTAGAGTTCCCTGAAGTTGGTTTTCTGGACGGGGGCTGTAAATCATTGATGCAGCCGTACAGATCAGAAGATGGCTTTAGATAGTCAGGCTACATCGAGATAACCCTGGAAGTGGACGATGGCGACATGGCGACCAGACTAATTATGCGTGCAACAGCCAACCTGAACATTTAAACCATTGATAAGCGAATTGGCTGTGGTTACAATTGACCTGGATCGAATCTACTGGCGCCGCACGCTAGCCGGATCGCCGTAGCGTCGGTCGGATCTCAACAGGCAGAGATATGGGGATCAGATTGACCCAGCAGCAAAGGAATACTGCAAATGCAAAAACATGCAGGCATGTGGCACAGTAGAACCGCTTATCAACGCTCGAGAAGATCTGGGTAACAAGGCTGCAGCCTGCAGAATATTGCGAAACATGTGTCCTTTCACCCTTCTTTGTTATGTGTTAACGTGTCTCTAACATTGGGCTATGCTCCCTGATCGTGCCGGCGGCGAAGAGAGTCATATCTGGCAACGGGAGTCTGAAATATTTTGTTACCTGTGACAGCTAAGAGGTGGAACTAGGCCCTCGCGGATACAAAACATTGATGAAACCAGTATGATCGGGAGGATTAGGCGCTGTTGGCAAGGAGATGAACACCATTGTGACCATGTTGTTGCAGTTACGTATGGATGATTTCAATTAACCATGGAGCAGGCCCGGCAGCCAGCTTAGCCAATGGTAATGTGCATTGCTCAACGCTCATGGAAATCGTATCGGCGTGTATATCATGTTGTGGAATTGAACGCATCTGCTGGTAAAACGCGATGTTTTCTGTGCCAAGCATGCTGTGCTCGGGAGTCAGGCGTATCATCAGGTCACGACGTGAATAGTGGGCGGCACAGTGGTCTCACTGCAAATCTTCCTAGTCATCACGCCCGACTCGAGTGAACATGTCATCTGTATGTTTCGACGACTCAATGTGAATACCATGCCAACAGGAAACCAACCATATAGGTGATGTGGTGGCGTATTTGGGCAACCATCGGCTACATACCATTAAGGCGTCTTGCATCCTGCGAGAAGTGCGGTATTCCACTGCTCTGGCAGCGTTAAAAATATTGCACGCTGACTGAGCGTATATTATTCGTTGTATTTTATCTGCAGTGTCAGCATTTTTAGTATTTCAGCACTTACAACTAGCACCGTCTTTAATGTTTGCACTTTTGCACAAAACACCTTAAGAGTAAACACACATCATTCGCAGAGATCAGCGCAAATGAGGACAGAGCGTGCACAAAAAAACTAATGAGTGAGTGGTTCAACAGATCATAAGTCATGATGAAAAATGGAATTTTTAAATAAATGTCTTATCAGACCTAAAAGGCACTAACCATGTTTTTTAATACTTTATCATTATGGTAATAATCTACTATATGTTTATATGACTATTATTATTGTGTATTTTTCTATGTCTTTACGCGTGATAACACGAGCACCAATCACCCAAAAATGAAAATGTTGCAGCGTCATGATCAAAGAGCTGAGCAGCAGCGTCGAAGAACCGGCAACAGCAATGGCATGTACGGCCTCTGCTAGTAAAATGATCGTCTCCGTTCATGGTAATGATGCGGCGTAGCGGAGAAATTTGGATATATATATATATATATATATATATATATATATATATATAAACAACACTTAACTGCGCCTGCATCATATATGTGGCGATCTGACGCTCTAGCGTATCTGGCTAAGCGTTTCGATAAAGGGGCTGCGCCGGACCGGTTTCATGCAAGCAGTTTGTGAATCCGTCACCCAGCTCGGCAGCGTTGAACCTCCAGCTGCTCAGTACTGTGTGACCCAACTCACGGTTTTTAAATGAAGCTGCGTGTTGATGATAGCGAAGTGACGACAGACTACATGTGAGTTCACTCTTAGTTACAGGGCAATATACAAAACTTGCTAGTAAGGAATGTAAGAAAATTTCAAATTAAACATAGTTACCAGAGGCAATGAGCAGCCCATCAGGTCTCTGGCTTTGGAACTGAAAAATAGCTATGCTCGCCTGTTAAGTAACCGATCATGTGAAAATTATAAATGCATATTACATTCGCAACGTCAATTTCATGGCCGTACTCGTGTATGCGAATGTGATTAATGGACAAACAAATGTGAATATCGAAGCTAGAAATGAACTGGCATCACACAGTGGGCAGATACATTGCGACTAAATTCGTCATCGAGTATTATGACATTGTTCGTCGTATTCAACAAGCGGTTATATTTGATGCCGGTGGCAGATTCAACAGCTGCGTTGAACAGCTACACCGCATTCGGGATGAGCTGACACTGTAGTGGGCCCAGCACGCCTCAGGACCTTCGCGTTCAAAACAACGACGAAGCAGGCAAAATCGCTGCATTAAAGCGTATTGATTAGAAACGGTCAAGCCGTGGCGAGGCTCGAGGAGGCTGAGGCCTCACGTACCATTCCCTGTTTCTGGGGGCATGCATGGCAGGCAGTCATGGCAGCTAGATGAGCTGCTGTTCTCATGCGGTATGACTGTTGGACAATGTTATACTGGATGTAAGCCTTGTTCAGTCGTCGCGGGTGGCGTCGTGTCTGGACCTATTTCTAACTGATTCATTATTTGACACGGTCGATGTCATATTCAGAATATTGTGGTGTGGCAAAATGACACGTTAAATATCATTCATTTACGATATTATCGAGGCAATTTCAGTATTGAGGTATCTATGTTGCCAGTAACGGCATTATTCTGGCCAAACTATGTTTAATTTGAGAATTTTCTTGCACTATTGTGGTTTGCCAATGCAGAAACTAGGTGATTCAGCTCGCCATGTAGAATCTGTTGTTTTGCTATTAAAATGTAATCACGTGTTTATTTGAAAACCCGGGAGGACAAGTTTGTACTGATGATACAAGCTCCCGGCCCAGCGTCCGCAGTGTTATTTCGTTAAACCAGCTGCCAGAGCTGTGTTTGTGCTGTTTATCGGCATTTGTTAATTGATATAACAACAGCAATATATATATGTATATATATATATATATATATATATATATATGTGTGTGTGTGTGGCGGGTAAAGCGCTGATAGTATAGTTAAGGCTATTATCAGGAAATTCGCGATCAGTGTGAGGCTGCGTTGAGCAGCAGAAGAATCTTCGGCGCTTCAACCTAAACCTATCTGAGAGTCAGAGTGATCTCAGTGGCAGAGATCACAAACGCCCCATTCATTTCAGAAACAGCTACATGCAGCCCACAGCAGCTGCTGAGACGGAGGCCACGCAGAGTTTAACAGGCAGCTGATGTGCCCTTTACCAGTGTCAGCAGTTCCTGAGAAAATCAAAATGAAGTCATAGAACCTCTTCATGTCGTGAATCTGATTGTTCGGCGCTTCTCCTGGGTGCTGGCGGCGCCGCTGGGACCAATATGTGATGGTGCCTCGTTGAACCGATTGTGGTGAATGGTGGTCTAAGGAGAGACTATAGGAGTGATGGCGCAATGACCACCGCCTGAGCCTCAGGGTGTGGTGAAGCGTTCTAGGTGACACACCGGCAAACCTTCTGCTGGAGATATCATGAATCATGTTTGAGAGATGACACCTAAGTAGCATTCCCCATGGAGGTGAGAAAGCTAGGAGATGGCCTGTGGGGCTCACGTGCATCTTTATAAACAAATGGTGATGAGTCTGACATTCTCAGTAAAACATGTACATCCAACAAGGGCAGAGACTGTCAGATGATTCCTTTGTGATCTACTGCAGCTTCACAGAGTGTTCTAAAGAACAACTAGAGTGCTAACAGCCTTACTCATGACAAAAGCATGGCACACCTGAAACCATCTTGAGTGAAATAAACTGGGAACACTTAAACAATTTAATTTAAAAAGGAACAAAATGATGGGGTTCATTTTGTCATAGAAAATATGGTTAGTGCTGCAGAAGAAAAATTAGGACATGAACCAAGTGTGATCTCAAATATCGACCTGTTATATTTCAACAGGAGCAGCCTGCCAGTTGATGCCTTTGTGTTCTACTGCAGCTTCCCAGAGTGTTACAAAGAACAACTAGAGTGCTAACAGCCTTGCCCTATGACAAAGAAAGTATGGCACACCTGAAACCATGTTGATTGGAATGGAAACTGGTGACACTTAAAGACATT
>CAWUFW010015712.1:0-347051 GCA_963921515.1 Calotriton arnoldi
GAGGGGAACCCTTTTTCAATAACAGCGTTTGATCTAACTCTCCTCAGGGAATCCTTAGCCTTATTGGTAATTTGTTTGGCAAGTATTGCTAGGTTCTCTCTGTGTTCTCTTGTGACTGGAGGAACTTGTACTCGGATTATCGTCCCATCTACTTCTGGAATAAGGTTCATTTTGCTTTCTCGAATAGCTTTCACTGCCGTAGCTGTACTCTCGGGAAAATTTGTCATATTTACAATGATTAGCTGAGGTGATTTTAAAGAGATCTGTCCAATGTGATTTAATGGAAATTTCCCATCTTTTGTTACAACAGTGATGTGATCAAGAGCACCTGGGGAGGTTCGAATGTTGAGGGTTTTGCTAAAATCTTCCTTAAGGGACTCTATGACCCCGTGCATTTCCTCATTTACTGCCTCAATGTTAATAATATCTTGCACCAGTGTAGCGTTAACATTTACTCAAGCCTGTGTGTGTCCTTTACTTTTTGCTATGCTCTTTTTGGTTGCCAGGTGCCTTGCTTGAATTGCCTGTATGCCGACACATTGCCGGCAGCTATTCAGGGAGGCGGCATGTGCTCTCAAAGCCGGTCTCCCTAGTATGGGTCCAGATTTACACAATACAGTATGCATCTGGCTTAGACATCGTAGTGCCATGCTCGAAGTGCTCTTTATTGTTCCTATGTCGCCGTACTCTTAAATTATGTCGTGCCACTCCTAAGTAGTATTACATACCCATGTAATCCCTGCTTGCTTCACACATTGTGCAACGAAACGTCACACACAAACATGTTGAAAACAAAATATCACAAATAGGCAGTCTGAAATCTTGGCATCTGTCACAGCAGTGCCTTATATCCAGGCCAAGGAGCAGTCAATACAGCCGAGGAGTACACATCAATCCTGTGGTAAATAAACGGAATATCCAATCGCAAAAAGAAATTGCTGGATATGACACATGCCCCAACGAGAGTAGCCGCCTGGTATTCTGCTGGCTCCCGGTCCCCGTGGCATTAGGGGCCCACCAAAATCCCCAGGGAATTGGCAGCATCCAGTGGGGGCTTCTTTGATGAGCCCCGGGCCGGCTGTCATTCGTGAATGGGCTCGTCAGTCATCCAACAGGCCGCAGAGCGAGACCTGTGGCCTGGTTGACTACTACTCACTCTCACCGTGCCGCATCAACCATTCCTCGAGCTGCCGCCCCAACTCTCTAACCCTCACCAGCCCCTTTAGAACCACGATCGGCAGCAAGAAGTCCTGGCCCTTCTGAAAGGGCATTCACCATGTTATTTTGGTATTGGAAAAGAGTATTTTGGAATCAACACCATAGAATTATGGGGCATATTAGCAAGACCCAGGAAACTGCCGCTAAAACGGCGATAATGGGCTTGCTAATATGCGTTATGGAATTCCAATAGAAGCACAGGTTAGATGTCCTGCACATCTAACCTGGGCTTCTATTGGAATTCTATAACGCATATTAGCAAGCCCATTATCGCCGTTTTAGCGGCAGTTTCCTGCCGCTAAAACGGCGATAATTTTAACGTGGGTCTTGCTAATATGCCCCTATGTGTCCATCAAAGTAGGAGAAAAAAGAGAACAAGCTCTATAATACAATTGTTGGACTCTTGAGGCACTCCCGTTTGTGTGTTTCTGTCTGTTGAATTGCATTTATGGTTGTTAAATAGTTTGATCATGAGAGGGTGAGTGCCTACAAACATCACTTTAGATGACTAGCATGTGTGTGGCCATTTGTAGCCATAACGACTCCTTTTTTTTATTTCTTTTTTTAAAAATCTTTTTATTATAACAGGACAAAATTCTGGCAGTACATCGTCAATCCTACAAGCACAGTTAAGCTTTAGCACCCCTTCCACCCCCGTGTGTTGCTCATGGGCCACGCAGGGCCGCCACCCTTCTTATTTCCTGGAAGACTGGCACCATCAAATTGTTTCTGCTTGAACCAAGGCAAGGGGTGTGACCCCCACCGGGGGCGCACACGGACTCCCCCTAAATACATTCCATTTATCCCAGATTTCCCCCCATTTTTTCGGGCAACCTCTTTGGGTATAGACCGTTTTCTCCGCCACCATGCACCAGTCCATATCCTTCTTCCAGTCCCGCAGTAGGGGCGGGGAGGAGGCCCCCCAATGACGCGCTGTATTTCTTTTGGCCAGCATAAAGCCCAGAGTTACCCAGGTTTGACCCGCCCTCCCTAGGTCCGTGTCCTCCCTCACATTCAAGAGGCACCATTTAGGCGATATCTGGAGCACTTCTCCCACCACCTCTGACATACAGTCCCCCACTGCCTGCCAGTAGAGCTGAATCTCACGACATTTCCATATGATATGGTAGAACGATCCTGTCTCTCCGCAACCCGTATTACAGGTGGCTTCCACCCTAAGTCCCATCTTCAGAAGTGTGATGCATGAAATGTATACTCTGTGTAGTATTTTTATTTGGACTTGTCGAAACCGGGCCCTTATTGCTACCTCCCTCGGAGAGGCCAGGGCCTTCGGCCATTCCTCCTCCTGCAAGTCTGGGATGTCAGCACTCCAGCGATCTTTCAGAACTGCGAGCGAGTCAGGTGAGTTATTGATTAGCTTTTTATACGTGAGTGAGATCGCTTTTTTGGAGAGATGTTCCTCCAGGAGTCTACACTCCAAAGGAGATGACTCCGGGAGCTCAGTTCCCCCGGGAACTGCCGCCTGTATAGCATGGCGGATCTGCAAGTATCGGAAGTATTCTGTCTTAGCCAGATCATATGTTTTATGTAGGTGTTCAAATGAGATCATTCCGTTACTCGTGCATAGATCTCCCAACCTGGAAATACTGATTAAGTCCCATTGAGTGAAGCCCTTTCTTATGCCTGTTGTCCCTAATTGCTGTGATTCCCAAAGTGGTGTGGCTCTGGTCAGTTTATTTTTCCATCCTAGTCCGGAGAGAGTCACATGCCATTGACGGATCGTCACCGCTGTGGGACCCTCGAGCGTGAGTCTTTGTGGGTCAGTGTAAAGAGCGTGGAGATAACCTCTCGGTTGCATTACCAGCCTATCCATCTGGTACGCTGGTTCTGTTAACGGCTGATGGACCCATTGATTAATGTTGCAATTTGGGCTGCCCTATAGTACACCTGGCTATGCGGCAGTGCGATCCCACCATCGTACCATCCACGGGTCAGTTTGTTAAGTGCAATCTTTGGTGGGCCACCATCCCACAGCAGTGAACGTACCTCACTGTTTATTGAGCTGAAATATGCGTCTTGAACCAGAAAGGGCGTATTCTGCACTACGTATACAAATCTCAGCAGGGCCATCATTTTAAACAGTGCCGCCCTGCCAAGAATTGAAAGCTGAAGGGCTCGCCAATGGCGAACATCACCCCTAAGTCGCTCCAGAGGAGGCAGGAGATTGTTGGCGTGAAACCGGGCCTGGTCAGTTGTAACAAAGATACCCAAGTAACGGAAACCGTCCGTAGCCATCTCTGCCTCACAGGTCAGCGGTAGTTTTGGGGACTTACCACAGAGGACAAACTCAACGGATTAGGCCCAATTGATGGTATACCCAGAGTACCGACCAAATGTCGCGAAAATGTTTAGTATTCTGGTTATGGAGGCCTGTGGGGACGCGACATAAAGAGGATATCGTCAGCGCACAACTAAATCCTGTCTTCCCACTCCTCCGTCCAGCGGAGCCCACATACAATAGGTTCTTTCCGGATCCATTCTGCCACAGGTTCGAGAATTAGGGCAAAGACCAATGGGTACAGGGGACACCCTTGCCTTGTGCCCCGTTGGAGCTGAAAGGAGCGTGACCTCTCACCGTTCACCACCACCTGGGCCTGAGGGTTTGTGTATAGGATGCTGAGCCAGGATAGAAACCGTGGACCAAAGCCCATGCGTTTAAGCACCGCCATCATATATGGCCATTGGACGGAGTCGAATGCCATCTGTGCATCCAAGGACAGCACTGATGCATCTTTTCTGATTCTATGGGCTCTTCCCAAAACTCCCTGGAGCTGCCTAAGATTTAGGGCGGTATTGCGTCCAGGCATATATCCGAACTGATCTGGATGGACCAGGACCGGAAGAAGGGGGAGAAGCCGTTGAGCCAGCAGTTTTGCAAGAATCTTTGCTTCTGCATTTAATAACGTGATTGGCCTGTATGACATGCATTTGTCCCTTGGCTTACCCTCTTTATGAATGGCTACTATGGTACCCAAGTGCTGGTCTGGTGGGAGTGTACCTTTAGCGTTACTCTCTTCAAACATCGTCAGTAGGTGGGGCTCAACTGTCTGTGCTGTGAATTTGTATAACTCTATGACCCCAATGCCTTGCCCGACTTTAGGGCTCCAATCGCTTGTGTTATCTCATCTATTGTGAGGTCCTCCTCCAAAGGTTGGCTTTCCTCTTTTGTTAATACTGGTAGTGAGATGTCCCGTAGAAACTCCAGGGAGTCTTGTTCTGAGTGCAAGGTGCTGGCAGAGTAAACCTCCTCATAGTGTCGCAAAGGCTTCTGCGATCTCCACCGGATTTCTAACCTCCATTCCTGCCCCAGACGTAAGGAAAGGGACCCACCTATCCGCCCTTTGTCGCTGATCAAGCCAGGACAGTAGTTTGCCGGCTTTGTCGCCATGTTCATATACTCGGTGTTGTGTTGCGTATATTTTAATCCTCGCCCCCTCTGTGACCAAATCCCTATACTCTTGTTGTTTAAGTTTTAGGGAATGTTACATATCTACATCGTCATTCTGCACGATTTGGAGCTCCAAATCAAGTATTTCGGTTTCAAGCTGTGTAACTATCGCCCTTTTCTCTTTTTTGTGTCCAGTTATGAGCGAGAGGGCTTGCCCCCTAACCACGGCCTTATACGCTTCCCATAATGTCTGTGACAATGTGACCGAGCCCGCATTTTCTTGAAAGTATAGAGTGGTAGCTTCAAACAGACCTTTTCTTATTTTAGGGATCTTAATGTACCAGGGGTTTATCGGCACCGGACCCACCCTTCGCTTTCCACCCACCTGGTATATAGCCCATATGGGGGAGTGATTGGAGATACCACACGCTAGATGCCGAACTTCCGCAAAGTGGGGAAGGAGTGTGGGTAGAGACATTAGGAAATTGATTCTCGATCGACTACCATGCGCTCCGGAGTGGAATGTATATTCCAGTGCGTTTGACTCGAAAGCCCTCCAGACATCTATGAGGCCTAAAGCTGCTAGAAAATCCGCCAGCCGCGTGGGTTTAGGGCCGGTCGTCCTAGGTGGCATACGGTCTAAGAAACCGTACCCCGCAATGTTAAAATCTCCTCCCAGGAATAAGCGGCCCACCGGGAGTTCTAATAGCTTGGCCCCCAAGTCTATCAGGGTTGAGTCTCCCAGTGTGGGCGGGACATATACTGACATTATATTGATTACCTCGCCAAGCCATTTCCCTGAGATCGCCACAAACCTGCCCAGTCTGTCTGTCCAGGTTCTCTCTACTGCAATGGGGAGATTCTTTTTAATAAGGATTCCTACAGCTCTCGAGCCCGACATGTACCCTGCGTGCGCCCCCATTTCATAACCCCATCGGTTCAAGGCCTGACAGCTATTTCCCAGGAGATGCGTTTCCTGCAGGAAATTTTCCTGTGTGTTCCATTGTCGCAAGCCCGTTATACTGTAGACTTTGGACTGTAGACTTTGGATAGAGCCCACAGAATACTTCTAGTCTCCTTTCTCGACACATGAATGTTCAGCCGACTGCCTCAGCACTTATTAAACCAATAGGTCAGCATATGTTCAACTTGAGTACCGATCAGTCACTCACTGTCTCTTGACGTCTGAGTCGCTCTGTCTTGGTCCCTTCCATCATGGCACGTCGTTCATCCGTCCTTCTTCAGCAGATCGCTCGGTTGAAGCCGTCGTTGATTTCTTGGTTTTTCCCCGGTGAGTCTCCTTCCCAGCACCTCCGACTTGTCTCCAGCCTTCTATCCAGTCCCATCCTTCCTCTGGAGTCGCAAAGAACCAGACCTTCCCCTCAGATTCCACCCGGAGACGTGCTGGAAAAAGCATGGAATACTTCACCCCTTTGTCCCTAAGCGCTCTTTTTACCTCGAGAAAACTGCGTCTTAATTTCTGAGTCTTCAGAGTAAAGTCCGGGAAGAAGGTCACTTGTGAATTTTCAAAGAGAACCGGGGGAGCCACCCGCGCTGTTTGCAGAATGCCATCTCGATCTTTATAATTAAAGAGTCGTGCGATGATGGGTCTAGGTGGAGCCCCAGGCTTGGGGCGACCACCTGGTATACGGTGGGCTCTCTCTACCGCGAAAAACTTTGAGAGACCTTTCGGCTGGAGCTGCCCCAAAATCAGCTCCTCCACGAAGAGGTCAACTGTGAACCCCTCCGCCTTTTCAGGGACCCCTAGGATTCGGACATTGTTCCATCGCAATCTTCCCTCCTGGTCTTCAAGCCTGGCCTCAAGCTGGGTCATTCGTATGTGCATATCTTTCATTTGGGCTGCAAGACTTGAAGTGTCTTGGAGCAGAGTTTTCGTGGAGTCTTCTACCGTTTGCAGTCTCAACCCAAGTTTGCGCAGGTCAGCTCGTATTAGGGACACCACTGTCGTAACCGAGTCTATTCGGGTTTCCAGCGCTGTTTGCACACCCCGAAATGCGGCCATTATATCATGTAGAGATAGCGTGTCTTTATCCTGAATTGCCTGGGCCTCAGGTGTATGGCGTTCTTGTGTTTGGTCCTGGGCATACCTCTTTGTAGTCTTGTTGTCCTCTCTATAGGAGCATTCATGTTATCAAAGATTTCTGGATAAAGATGCACAAGGAACAATCACATTGCCAAAATGCACACAAGGTCACTGGAGACATTTTCTCGTGGTCCATTACACAGATGTAGTGTAGACTACGCACTGGGCATTTACCGGCTAAGGTAGCTGTTACTAATTAACCAGAAGAAAGTACTCCACTTGAGTAGATATTTTGTGCAAAACTGTGGACTCTTATTGGATAAAGGGGCAGGTGCGGTTCCGTTGTGGTGCAGTCACTCACACAGCTACTGGCACACCCATACAGATACTTAGACACCCCCTCACACACTCAGGCACTCACGCACCCACTGACAGTCCCACTCAAACACTGATACACTCACTCACAGACCCATTCAGACACTCACAGACCCACTCACTCACAGACCTGCTAAGGCAATCTCACGCACACTCATAAACCCACTCAGACACTCATGTACCCACTCACAGACCACTCAGACACTTCACACCCACTCACAGACCCATTCAGACACTCATGCATCCACATACAGACCCACTCAGACACATACACCCACTCACAGACCCACTCAGACACTCATGCACCCGCTTATAGAACCACTCATACTCACTCACACCCAATTAGCAGACCTACTCAGAGACTCATGCACTGACTCACAGACCCACTCAGAGACACACACCCACTCACACACCCACTCACTCATGTACCCACTCAGACACCCATTCAGATACTTACGCAATCCCTTAGTTACCCACTCAGATACTTAGGCACCATCTCACAGACCCAATCAGATGTTCACGCACCCACTCACAGACCCTTACAGCCACCCACAAACCCACTCACTGACCTATACAGCCACGCACACACACTCTCAAAGCTTACAGGTTGCAGTTAGGAAATACAATTTAAAACTTTTTAAATTCACTAAAAAAACAAAGATTACAGGGATGTTATAATTAGGAAGTAACATTAAAAAACCTTAGAAATTCACTGAAAAAACCAAAGGTTACAGGGACATTATAGTTAGGAAATAGAATAAAAAATCCTTAAAAATTCACTGAAAAAACAAAGGTTACAGGGATGTTATAGTTAGGCTCAGATTTTACTCGTACAAAACCATAGAAATTCAGCAGTTATAGTTACCTGAGCTAACTATAACTTTTGCCCCGCAATGCACTGCTTATGACCTTACATATTACATCACTCATGACATGGTCAGTGACATCACTGATGACATAACTGATGACATCATTCAGTGATTGTAAGTGTTTCGTAAATATTTCTGAGACTTAAAGATATATACTAAGCTATACCATAAGTTAAACTGCTATTCTTTTCGTACTACTAATGAGTGATACTGTTTCTAAAGTGCGAAGGATCTTTGTAAGTTACTCTTGGCGTTTCTGAACTGTTAGGCATGTTGGGCTTATCACGGTCCTGTTGGATATATGGTGTATGATGCTGATTAATCATTACTGCCGTGTGACGTACCTACAAGGGCCGGGTTGGCTGTAGTTACTTTGTCATTGGTATGAAGATCCTTCACACTTAGTGTACTCTGGTGTGCAGTTTGAAGGGCCCACGAAGTGTAGCAGATGTGCTATTTTCAATCGTCCACATATTTAGAAATTGGATATTTTTAGCCTGCAGATGAAACACTGCTTTCATGGTGAAAAGTTTTCATGTCACACACAGAAGTTTGTAACGAATAATCAGAGGAATTTTACCAACTTGTTCATTGACTACATCTACTAACTTAACAAGGAATTCGCTGATTCACTAAAACAGGAGAGTGTGTGCTTTGGTGCCTTCCTTTCATGTAGTTATAGCTAGGTCAGAGTTTCTACAGGAAGAGCATTTTTTGTTTTGTTAGTAACTATGGCACTGTTTGACAAATCTTTACAAAACGTCCCCAAAACAACTTTCATCCACATTAGCTCCATCTTGAAATGTTTTGGGGTGAACTGTCAAACAGGGGCCAAGAAAAAGGAGAGTCTCAAAAGACATTTTCCCCATGAACATTTCCTGTGGGAATATAGACACTGAAAAAGAAAAAAACAGTTGAACAAAATTCTTCATATTTGGCAAACAGCTAGCTCTTTACTTTGAAAATTAGCTTTTTGTGATTTGTTCAGCCATTTTTGAGGTATTAAGGTAAAAAAAAATAAAGATATCTGGATGGTTGGTCGGCTGGAGTACCACAGGAGTGGCGTGGGACCGCAAGTTTAAAAAATAGAGCATTCTGATTGGAAGAGATAACTTTTTTCTTCTTGTCGGCTGTCTCAGTACTACAGGGCCGGCATGGCACCGTTGTAATGAGTGATATGATTGGATGGCTGCAACATTAGAAGAAATGTTGCGCCCGATATTACAGGACACAGGGAATCGGTCCCCGTGTACTGAAAACAAAATAAAACAGAGTGGGGTATTCTGTCCCTTGTCGGGGAGGGTGAAAACAAATTAAAAAATTGGACAACCTGTACTCTTGTGGGACCCACCTGCAGGAGTACATCAGGGACCTAGAAAAAAAAGTATTAAAAAAACCATGGCCTTGCGTAATACCCATGCCACATGCAACCATGTGCGGCGGGGTATTGGCTGCCTGTGGGGAGTTTGGCCAGGCCATGCTTCCAGGCGATGCATCCAACTCCCTACTGCACACTGTTAAAAGGTATGCCCAATGAGAGAGTTGGGTAAATATGATCATAACCCCCCAGAAAAATCACTGAAAAAACAAAAAGTTATAGTCATGTTATAGTTAGGTCAGGTGATAAGATGTTAATATATGTATAAAAAAACAGAAACGCACTGAAAAAATACCAAAGGTTAAAGTGAACTTATAGTTAGGTCTGGTAATAATATCTTACTTTACGATAAAGAAATACCCCAAATTCACTAAAAAAACAATGTTTAAAATAACATAGGTAGGTAAGGTACTTAGGGGCATATTTAAAAAAGAATGGAGAAGCGTGGCGTTAGGCAAACGTTGCTAACGCCACTCTTCTCCATTCTGAAAACGCAGGGATGTGCCGTATTCACAAGAATGCGGCGCACCCCTGCTTTTCCCTTAGCGCTGGTGCTGAGTTCAGCTGCCTAGTGCCAATGCAGGCACCCTTGCACAATAGTGCAAGGGTGTCTGCGTTGGGGGGAAGATTGTTTAGGTGCAGGAAGGTCCCCCTTCCTGCACATAAACAATCTTTAAATGCCGTTTTTGTAACTTCTAGGTGTGCTGCTTAATGCAGCAAACATAGAAGTTGCAAAACTGCATTTTTTGTAAATGATTGTTTATGTGCAGAAAGGGGAACCTTCCTGCACATGAGCAATCATAGGCAATTTGCTGTTTCTATGTGTGCTGCACAAGGCAGCATACATGGAAACAGCAAAAACGAGCAGAAATAAAGCATTTCTCCTCGTTTTGCCTGTTTAAGACCAGGTTTTCCCTGGTCTTAATTTTGGCACCTGCCTCCTATTTACTCTGCCCTTGTAAATAGGGAGCAGGGTCAAAATCAATGGGTGTTTTGCGGTGGAACGTCCACCACAACACCCATTGCCCTCCCCTTTCACGCAAAATACAGTGTGAAAGGGTGCCTTATTTACAAGGCAGCGTTAAGCCACGTTCAGTGGCTTAACGCTGCCTTGTAAATAAGGCGAGGCCCCTATCGCCACCACAACGTCACTGAAAGTGACATTGTGGTGGCTATAGGGGCTTGTATCTATGCCCCTTAGAGTGTAGGTTGCATTAAAAGAACTCTATAAATTCACTGAAAAAAACAAAGGTTAAGTTATAGTTAGGCCTTGTAATAATGCAAAAACTAGCATTTTATAACAAAAATGATGTGTCAGTTATAGTTTACTTAGCTAACTATAATTTGCACCCCGCCATGCACTGCTTATGACCTCACATATTGCATGTCATGACATGCTCAATGCCATCATTGATGATGTCACCAATGACATCTCAAATGACATCATTGATGAAATCACTGATGACATCACCCAACTACTGCTATTTAAATTACTCTTTAAACCAGTACAGCATTTCAGATATGAAAGTAAGTACTAAATGGCAGATAATCATGTAAAGCATAAATCAACCTTCAGACTTACAAGCCCTCTTAGATGAACCAAGCTCCTCCTAAGCACATCCTTTGCCCTGTATCAAACATTTTGTGGATAGGTAACCCCCGGTGGGCAGTCAACCAGACACAGGTGGGCAAGCTCCTGGAGCCCGCAGTCTTCGCCCTGTGAGCAACTCTTAATGGACCAACCACTCCCTCAAGATGCCCAAGACATCCAAGCCCAATTACGTGGCCAAGACCTTACTACGAACAGCCTCTGCCCTGCACTGAACAATTCGTGGGTAGCCAAACTCTCAAAGGCAATATATCAGACATAAATAGGAAACTACCTACTGTGAACAATCTTCACCCTATGATGAACCCTTCCATGGAGAACCCACTCTCTCTAGACACCCAGGGCCTCTTAGGTGTTGAAGACTTTACTATTCACAGCTTTCCCTGTGCCAAAAACTTTGTAGTTAGCTGTTCTCTTTTGGACAGTCAAGCACACATTGGTGGGCTAGCATCTGGTACGTACAGCCTTCAATGCTATGCACAAGTTCTCATGCAGATCCCATTCCCTCCAGACACTCAAGCCCCCTTAGGAGACCAAGATCCTCCTACATACAACTTTTGCCTTGTGGGCAGTCAACAATTCACGAGTCCCTGCTGCGCAAAATGGTTGCTCTGTGCACAACCGCTCGTTGAGAGATCACTCCCTTCACATACGCAGACCCATTAGAAGGCCAAACATGTTGCTAAAGCTTACACCCATTAGCAGTAAAGAAGCTAAGAAAATTACGTCTAGATGTACCTTAGGTCTGGATGATGTCATTAGTGATGCCATCAATGATGTCATTTGAGATGTCATCAGTGATGTCAACAATGATGTAATTTACCATGTCATGAGTGATGTAATATGTGAGGTCCTAAGCAATGCATGGAGGGCGCAATTTATAGTCAGCTCAGTAAATTATAACTGGTGAATTTCAGTGCTATTTTTGGCTTCAATGCAATAGTTTTATAATATTGCAAGGGCCAACTATAACGTCAATTTAAATTTTATTTTTCAGAAAATTGCTAGGTTTATTAAAATGCAAGCTAAAATCTTAGTACCTTACCAAACTAAACCTTTGTTTTTTCTGTGAATTTCTGAGGTTATCTTAATGTAAAGTAAGCTATTATTACCATACCTAACTACAATGTCACTTTAACCTTTGATGTTTAGTGAATTCCTAGGTTTTTGCAATGTAAAGTAAGATCTTATAACCATACCTAACTATAACGTTTCTTTAAGCTTCGGGTTTTTTCTCAGGGAATTTCGTTTTAAAAAAAAAAATCAAATTCATCCAACTCCCTCACTGAGGATAGCTGTTGTTAGTGTGTGGTGGAGGGTTGGGCCCTGCAGTCAACGTCCTGTGGCTGGCCATCCCCCTACAGTTGTCCAGTCCCCCACAGTCACCCACCCACCCACATTTTCATTTTTTTTTTCTGCAGTACTGGGGTACTGACGCAGTATGTTACTCAACTGGCAGTCAAAGATATCACAGGAGAGGGCAAACTTCACTCTTTAATGCTTGCACAGTCCCATGGTAGCCCACAGTACTTCCCCAGAATCACATGGGAGGGCCATGCTAGGTCATGCAGAACTCCTGCTGGACCTCATGGGAGGCCTCATTGTCATGTGCAAGAGTACCATTGGACCTGTAGCACAAAAGAAAATCATTTTGGCCTCAGCGGTATGCCTCTGTGACCACCGAACAAGGGCCAGGGGCTCAGGGTACCCCTACCATACCCTTTTGTATGTTACTTTTTTTACAAGCTTATCAGACAAGGACTGAGTCCCTGAGTCCTGAAATGGCAGCACCCATCTTTCTGCTGAAGTTGCGGCCAGCCAATCACATTGCTTGGTCCCATGGGACCAAAATCCCTCTCAGCCAAAAAGAGTGATTTATTTTTTTAATTTGCGATACCGCAGTAGTACTGTGGTTCCAACAGTTCAGATCTCACTATGTTCTGACCTTTAATTTCTAAGAAAGAGCTGAACGGATTTACCCCAAATCCCAAGTGCCACGCTTTCTGAGTAAAGATCTAGCTTTCTGGCAAATTTGGTGTATTTCTGTTCAGCTGCTTTTTTCTGTACCACTACCCAAAATTCCCATGGGAAAAGTGCATTTGGGACCCACTTTTACTCAGTCCCTACTTGATGGGCCACCCTTTAACTTTCCAGAAAGGAACTGAGATGGATGAACTTTTGTTTTGGAAAGTTTCACGAAGTTTCATCTAACCGTGCCAAAGTAATTAACAAAAAACATTCTTCCTAATGGAAATTCTGACCTAACTATAACTACACAGAGGCAACCGCCACTGTGTAGTTATAGTTAGGACCAGATTTACATAGGAAGACTCCTGGAAAACTCGAACAAAGAGAGGAGAAAACCTTGTAAGGAAAGGCATTTCAAATGAGTGGACCCATCTTTTAAAGGAAGAGTTTGTGACTACCAAACACAGATGTTGGCACAAATGGAGAAAATATAACAACAGATTAGATCAGAGGGGATACGATCCAGATATTAGGGACATAGTTAATTGAAGGCATTTAAAGTTAAGGTAGTTTGAAAGGCCCTCATGCTAAGATTGGTACAGAGATTCAGAAGAGCTCAGAGACTTCAAACCATATAGGAATTTGCTTGACTGATCAGCAATATCAGCTCCAGAGGAAGGGCTTTACGTTTTGGAGAATCAGGCATGGTTTGCCCAGTCCTTCAGAAAAATACTCTAATGGAGAAAAACAAAATCTCTGAACAGAGGCCAGTCTCCACAGAGAAACAAGTAAGGGAAGATTTTAAGACCTTGATCCTGCAGGTTAGCTGCATCCAACAAAACAGTAAAGTATTATAATATTTGTATAGTGTTCACTACCACTATGAGGGATGTTGCGGTGCTTGTCCATGAGGGTAGCACACTACACCATGTGGATGTGTGCTCAAAAGAGCGTTGTATTTGCTTTGAGCTTGTGTGATAAACGGCCCCATATTGTGCATGTGGGTTTTTGCGTATGGGATGCAGCAATTTATTTAAAAAAAATGTTTACTCTTTTTTACAAACAGGGTCTAGAGGTTCCCGAACCTCAACTGATCATACAGAATGTAATGAGGCTGTTTGTCCAGAAATATCCATGAACAGGATCCCTGGTTTATCAAACTGGCATGACTGATCCCTATAATAGGCATGTGGTTCTTAAATCTTAGGAACCCACAATCAGGTTTTGGCTTGTGAAACTTATTACTGCTTATCTGTGTGATAGATGAGGAAGTGTGAGACACACACACATTTTTATAATGTATGTATTGCTGGCAGCTTTGGTTAGCACTACAAGTCCCTTTATTGTGTTGGAAGTTTATCTGGTATACTCTCAATAAGGTTTCCTGTGCTGGCTGTGGCAGAAGGTCATTCATTCTGAGCATACGGATCCGCAAAAGGTAACAGGCATCGATAAAGGGTGATGAGGGGTGAGTGGGATTCAAAATCAGAACCCTATATGCATAGAGTGCATTACAGTCCTACTGACTGCCGTTATGAGATGTCAGTTGAAGAGATTTGCTAAAATGGACTGCTCGATCATACTTTTTTGCTATTATAGGATGACAATGTTTAGAACATGTGACTATTTGATATGTGCATGGTGGACAATGTTTGAGTCCTCCACTGACCAGCAACTAGGGTAGATCACTTTGATCTTGACTGGCCAGTCTAATTAGCATTGAGTGGTTCTTTAAGCACATCGGGATAGCTCGTATTTGTGCAATCCAGTTGCCAGTAATGTTCCAGTGGTACTTTCATACAGTGTAGGCATGTCTTGTTGACTACGAGATATCAGGTGATGGAACTCCTTCCTGCACAAAAACAATCTTTTTTTTGTTTTGTTTATTAAGTTTTCGATAAGCATGGTAAAGTACATGGGAATACAATCGAAAAAGCAATAACCCACATAAACCAGAGCCCCCCAACCCAACCCCCCGGCATATCATATAACGTTGCATTGTTCAGCTGGTGGATCCTGAGCACCACAGACACAGTTGAATAGTACATTATAAGCAAAATCAAGGGATGGAGCAACAAGTTCAAGCTACCAACGTCCTAACACAGAGCAGCATGTAATCAATCAAATTATTACAGGTCAGGATAGCTTAGCAAATATACAGTGAGCGGGGCCCAAAAATCTTTGGGGCGCGAGGACTCGGGTAACTCCTCCGCATAGGCCCCCAGCTGGTCCCTGCAATACAGCAAATCATGGATCCATTTTTTGACAGTGGGAGTAGTTTTTGCCCCCCAAGTCTGCGCTACAGCTCTTTTAGCCAGCAAGGTCGAGACCGCAACAATGCACCGGTTGCAGGGCTTTAGACTCTTGACACTGCCTATGAGGCAAACTTCCGGTTCACAGCGCACAGGTTCCAGCACAATATCAGTAAGCACGCTCACCACCCTGGACCAAAATCCAAATATACCGGCACACATCCATGCCAGATGCAGAAAGTCGGCATCTGCCTGCCCACACCTAATGCAATTAGCGGTTTCCCGCAGGCCAAACCTACAAAGTTGCAGTGGGGTTGGTGCAGAAATTTAAAGTGAATCATACGAAGGTTACAATTCGAAGTAAGGCGCCCAGTTAGCGCACAGCAGAACTGCCATTGTTCAAGTGTTAATGTGGACCCCAGCGCTGCGCTCCATCTAAGATAAGAGGGGTGTTCCCCTGGCTCCTTCTCCCGCAGCGAGGCATTATATAGCCTGGTGATTAGGCCCTTTCTCTCTGCCCCTGCCAGCACCACCTGCAGCGCCAGCAGAGTTTTAGGTTCCGTCGGATAAGTCGGGTAGATAGCCTTAACTGCTAGCCGTACTCTAACATATATAAACCCCAACATAAAACCACGACTCTGTCCCCCTGCACGTCCTGCAGCGACCAAAGCTGGCCCTGTTTATACAGGTCCCCCATCTGAGTGATTCCGACAGCAGCCAGCTCCCGTAGTGCAGGTTTCTCCCGTGCCGCCGAGATATCAGGATGTGCAGCCAGTGGCAGCGACGGGGCATATGGATAGGTAAGCTGTGACCTTTTGGCTAGAGCCCTCCAGGCCCATGCAGTGCACTGGACAGGATTGATTTCGGTCCATGGGCCGCTCATCCCCCCCGAAAGGGTTGCCGCCTGCAGCGTCAACGGGAGAACAGCATCGGACTCTATCGCAGTATGAGGCTGAAACCGCTGCGGAAAGTGCCAATAGTGCACAAACTGCGCCTGTGCACAGAGGTAGTACAACCACAAGTCAGAGGCCTCAAAACCGCCACGGTCGAATGGCTGCACCAAGACTTCCCAGCTGCATCTGGGCCTCTTACCTCCCCATACAAATGTAAGCAATGCCGACTGAAGTGTCTTGAACAGCACAATATTCAGCTTAATCAGGATATTTACAAAGAGATATAGTAGTTTGGGTAAGATAGCCATTTTAATAACAGCAATTCGATCGGCAAGCGAAAGAGGCAAGCAGGCCCATCGCTCCGTCTGCTCAGTGATCCGTGTGCCAACTCAACCATAGTTCTCAGAGATGACCCGATCCGGATCCCTGTGTAACCATATCCCCAAGTACTTCGCCGGATCCCGAGTCCACGTCAGCGGGAAGTCCAACTCTACCTCCAGCGTATCGGCCGTTAGCGGGAACACAGTTGGCTTCGCCCAGTTAATCCCCAGGCCAGAGTATCTCTCAAACATGAATACTCCCGGAGCAGTTCCGGTAGGAAATTGGCAGGCTCCCGCACATATAATAACATGTCATCGGCGTAAAGTGAAACCACAAGTGGTCGCTGCCGGAAGCGCAATGCAGCCGCCGCATGCCGCTGACGAAGTTTACAGGCCAAAGGCTCCAATGCCAGCGCGAATAGCATCGGCGACAAGGGGCATCCCTGGTACGTGTCTTTTTCTATGGGAAAAGCCGATGACACCCACCCATTGACGGGCACACGAGCCTGAGGTGCTGCATACAGCACCTTAATCCATTGGAGAAAGAACTGAGGAAGGCCCATCCTAGTTAAGACAGTGAACATATAGTCGCACTGAAGGGTATCGAATGCCTTTGCTGCGTCTAGCAGCACAGCCACTGCCTGGAAGTCAGGGTCAAAGTAATGCAGTGTAGAGAACACCGTACGCAAGTTGTGCATGGTAGATCTGGCTGTCACGAAGCCCGACTGGTCCGGGAGGACCAGGAGCGGAACCAGCGGCTGAAGCCGAGTAGCTATCATCTTCGCCAGTATCTTGGCATCTATATTGATAATTGAGAGAGGCTTATAGGAATCGCACCGATTGGCAGCCTTATCGGGCTTCAAGAGTAGCACCAAAAGGGCTTCTTGAAGGGTGGGTGGAAGTCTCCCCTCTTCATACACCTCCGCATAAACCTCCAGGAGCCTAGGGGCCAGGACGTCCACATAGGCCTTATAGAACTCACTGGGGAGCCCGTCAAGTCCCGCAGCCTTACATGTAGGAAGTGACATTATGGCCGATTTAACATCATCGACATCAAACGGCTGTGTAATGTATTCCCTTTGCTCCCGGGACAGCCACCCCAGTGCGACATCATCAAGATAGGAGTGTATATCCGCTGTCGGCACCGCAGCCACATTCGCATAGAGTTTGGTGTAATAGCTGAGGACAGTCTCACTAATATCAGGAGTTGTGTAGTGTGCGACCCCTTCGTCATCCAATATCTCCGTGATGCATTCCTGACTGCGTGGTGCTGCTAACTTCTGAGCCAGCGATCGGCCTGGGCGTCCCCCCTCCCCATAGTAGCGGGCTGTGCTACGCCTGGATCTATGTAATAGCTCCTGGTCAACTGTGTTATTATGCTCGGTAACCAGGTCCCGTATGGCAGCCAACGTTGCTGGAGAGAGGTTCTTATCATATTCACGCTCTAGTGCGGAGATGTCAGCTGCTAGCTTACGTATTCTACGCCTAAGGTCCCGCAACACTCCTGCCTGTGCCCCTATGCAAGTCCCTCTAATAGTTACTTTAAATGCTTCCCACAGCACTCCAGCACTTCCAACCGAACCCTCATTTTCATTAAAAAAATTACGAATTGCCTCTCTGATAGTCTGTCTAAAAACAGGGTCGGTCAGTGAAGACGGCTGCAGACGCCATGTAAAGGGCGGCCTCTCACAGGTGGGTACCTGTAGTTCAAGGACCACCGGGGAGTGATCCGAGAGTGTTATAGCCATGTGACTAACCTTCACTGCCCAAGTGCAAACAACCTCGATGACAAGCCAGAAATCTATACGGGACCAAGTCCCATGAACAGAAGATATATAGGTGCTTTCCTTCACCCCAGGGTGTTGCATACGCCAGACATCCCGCAGATTCCCCGTATCCATTATCCCCAGCAGCGCCTCAGATGCCTACTTAAGCCTCACTGTTCCACTGCTGACCCGGTCCAGGGCCCCGTCCAGACACACATTGAAATCGCCTCCCCAGAGTATCTCAGCCGGTGGAAACCCAGAGATACGGCGCCAGACATCCGCAAAAAAGGACGGATCGTCAATATTTGGCCCATATACATTAATCAGCAACACATTCACACCACCCAACTGACCAGAAACCATCGCCAACCGCCCATGCTCGTCTGTTTCAGAGCGATGAACCGTAAATGGGACTCCCTTTTTAACAAGCATCATCACCCCCCGTGAATAGGTGGAATAAGAAGACCCAATTCTCACACCTGCCCAGCGTGCACCCACCTTTTGCTCAGAGGACTTAGTAAGGTGTGTCTCTTGAAGAAAGGCCACCTGCACATCCATCCTGTCCAAATATGCCAGTACTGAACGGATGTTTTTGGGGGTATTAAGGCCATTCACATTCCAGGTCAGAAGCTTTACTCTACCACTCATTCAATTTGTACCATGGTGAGCTGATATTGACGCAATAGAACCCAATACGTGTGTCTGTTATTTGGTGATGCAACTTAAAGTCCTGTTCACGATAGGAAGATAATGCCGGCCCTTCCCCCCTAACCACAACGCCCCCCCCCCACTTCAGCTTCCCCAACTCGCCAAAGCCATCCCATTGTAGTGCAACTTTACCCAAACTAAGACAAAAAAGAAAAACTTGCATGTGGGGTACACCCATTTGGGGGTTGTCGGAGCGCTACTAGCCTCCCAACGAGTAGGAGGTGGCTGAGCAGGTCTATTAACTGTGCCAACATTACTACCCTCAGCAATCCCAGAGAGTATCCTGATATGGGCCATCGTCACTGAGGAGCACACAAGTGGGCATATAGGTAACATTTCAATAAGAAGTGCACAGTAGAACAATGAGTAACAATACAGAGTTTCGATACACCAGAGAGCCGGCACATTCCACTACTGCTCCTCTTCATCTCGTGTCGCGCTGGCCCCCCGTCGTCTCCGTTTCAGCTGCTTCGCGTGCTCAACGGCTGCCTTGGGATTGGAGAAGATTCTGGAGTCTCCATCAAGGCCAATCCGCAAACGGGCAGGATACAACATTGCATAGGGGACCCCCTCAGATTGCAGAAATTTTTTCACAGCGCCAAATTCCCTTCTGGCAGACTGCACGGCCACAGTGAAGTCAGGGAAGAAGGCAAGTGCTTTACCTTGATGTTCAATGTTACCCTTGTCTCTGGCCATCCGCAGAATAGCGTCGCGGTCCCTGTAATTTAGTAGTCTCGCTATTATGGGACGAGGAGGGGCTCCCGGGACGGGCCTCGCAGCGAGAGAGCGGTGAGCACGCTCTATAATAAAAATATTGGATAGCTGCTCAGTGCCAAAAATGTCTTTGATTAGGTTTTCTGCAAAAGTCTCCATTTTCCCCACATTGGTGGATTCCGGCAGCCCTGTGATTCTAATGTTGTTGCGCCGGGACCGCGCCTCCAAATCCTCATTCTTGGCCTGAATGAGGGCCAGGACCTTCTCCATGTTAAGTGCCTTTCCGGTGACCTCACTCAGGCCATCTTCTTTTGCTGACACCCGTTGTTCAATCTCCCCCATGCGAGTGTTTTGTTTTTCCAACTGCGCAGACATGTGATCTAGGCGGTGGTTCACCGCCGCCATTGTGCCCTCAATGGATTGAAGGCTGCACTGCATTGCCAACAGCGTTGTCTCAAGTGTAGGAGGGGCATCACTGAGGGCATCCGCTTCTGAGTCCGAGGCCGCTTTTGTGCTGTTTTTACAGATTTTCGTGCCTCAAACGTGAGGCGTGGTTGGGATTTATCCGTTCTCCCCATATCGGCAACTAGTGTATGCGCAAAGTATCTCGTTGGTGAACACAGTACAATAAACACTGATAATAAGCGCACAATGCAGTCCTGTGTTAGTTATGTAGCAACTAGTGGAAGAGATCCAGTCAACAGGCTCCCGGGACCTCCGGGCCCAAAGGAACCACCCACACAGGTGGCGCCAGAAAGGGAAGCAATCAGCATGGGCCAGGAATTCTCAGGAACTGCACAATAGGCCGGAGCCTAACCCCCTGGAGCCCAGCAAAGCCCCCCTCGCAGCGCACCGCCGCATACGTGAGGGCCAACAGGGAGACACCGGGCATCCAACCCTAACATCCACAAGCTGGGGATATCAGGCCCATAAAGCGACCCAGCTCCTCAATACCCTGCAACACAGGACCGCATGCACAATGCCCAGCCGCCGCGATCAGTCATGCAAAACGCACTCCTCTCTGGTGTGTAGTAATGGCCAGTCCCAAAGTTAATTTCGGGTCAGCAAGTCACTGCAGTCATCCCAATCAGTATCCACCTCAAATCCAACAGCGGGTAGCGTCCCAGGCTTTGCGGCGTCCTACAGGCCCCAGCACTCGTCCAGACATGCCGATAGCAACAGCAGGCCACTATAGCGACCGAGCCCACATGCGGCATCCAGTTACAGCAGCCCCGCTACCAGCGCACTCCCCCAGCACCCGCCGCAGCTGGCAAGGCGCGAACACCGCCAAAGGCCCACTCCCGCCTCCGCAGTCACGGTCCCCGACAGGGCCGCACCCCACTCACCGCCGCCGGCACCAGGATCGGCACAGTCCGCGGCCGGCCTCCGCCAATCCAGCCAAGGACTCAGGATACTCCGTCGGGGCCCTCTCTCCTCTCCGCGTGTATTTCAGGGCTTCTCGCCCTCACAGCCGGCGCCCGGCACTCCCACGCCGATCACTACTGCAGCGGGTGTTCACAGGCTCAGGAGGCAACGCTGTAGACCAGTTCAGCTCACCGGACTGCGACACGCAGCGTTTACTGCCTCCTCTCCGCTCTGTCGAGTAGGGTTACGGCGGGTGAGTTGTGCATCACGGCCGCGCGGTGGGCGCCATGTTGACGAGCGCTCGCCAGTGCAGCAGCGGCAGGATTACACGCGTCGTGCTGATCCAATGCGCCCCTCAGTGCTCCCAAAACAGGCAGAAGGGCAACACAACGCTGCCCACACCAGGCAGGGGTGCAGATGCAACGTTTTGCAGGCAGATTCTGGGCGGATAGTGGCTCAGCCGGGCAGAGCTACACTAGAGTGCGGCCATCTTGCCGTGCGCCCTCTAGCGCCCCCACAAAAACAATAATTAATCACATTTTCCTCTTTCTATGCATGGTGCAGATTGCAGCATGCATAGAAAGAGGAAAAAATGAGGAGAAATAAAAGTATTTCTCCTCTTTGCGCCATTCCTACGCCTCCCCCGGGGGAGGCATAGGATTTTGACGCATTCCCAGTTTTACAAAATGATGTAAATCTGGGAATGCGTCAAGTTCCATGGATGTTGTGTGGGAACTTCCACAGCAACACCCATAGAATGCCCCTTTCATGCAGAGTAATGCGTGAAAAGGGCCCATATTTACAAGGCCATGAAAAGTCACGCAGGGTGACTTTACATGGTCTTGTAAATATGGGCAAGTCCATCGCGCCACCGGTGCATCAAAATGAGTAACTAAAAGCCGGCGCAATGGGCTTGTCAATAAGCCTCAGACAGGCAAACTGTTCCAGCAACTGGTGACAGTCTCTCTGCTGTTCTCAGGTCAGAGTAGGGAAGAGGATCACACCCTCTACTGACCCATCCTGCTCTTAGGAGGAAGGAGGTCAGGGAGAGGTTCACTCTCCTCTTCCAACCCATCATCCATGACCAAGCATGGTCAACTCAGACCTCTAAAAATGTGGTTTGAGGCAGTTCACGTGTAGGACCCTCAAAGGGTTCCTAGGAGTCTGCATGTCCACCAGGTGGGTGACATTACTCTTACGCTCCTTCACCTCAGTGACCCAGACCAGCGGTCTTGGAGGGCACGGAGCTCTCCCAGTGCCATCACCCACACTTTGTGGCCAGGCTGAATCTCAACCAGAGTGGTATTCTGGTCATACCAGCATTTCATGTCCTCCTAGCTAGCTTCTAGGTTCTCTTGGGCCAGTTTCCTGAAGCGGGCTGTCTGGCTGTGGAAGGCCAGCATGTAACTGAATACATTCTGGGGTGGCTTCGTAGGAGTTTGGTCCCAGCTCTCCTTTACCAAACTTTACCTCTCATATGGTGCCCATACAGAAATTCAAAAAGACTGAAGCCAACCCCCTTCTGTGGTACCTCCCTGTAGGCGAACAGAGGGCATGGTAAGAGGACGTCCCACTCAAGCCTCATGGGTTGTGAGAGACCCATAATCATGGCCTTCAGGGTATGGTTGAACCTTTCAACCAACCCATTACTCTGGGGGTGGTAAGGAGTGGTGAACTTGTAGGTAACACCACACCCCTTCCACATGGCCTTCGTGTACAAAGACATGAAGTTAGTATCCTGGTCAGATACCACCTCCTTTGGGAAACCCACATGTGTAAAGATTCCCATCAGTGCCCTATGCACAGTGGACGCAGTCACCATCCTCAGAGGGAGAGCTTCCGGGTACCGGGTGGCATGGTCTACCAAGACCAGGACGAATCTGTTGCCCATGGCTGTCTTGGGATCCAGAGGCCCCACAATCTCAGTGCCCACCCGTTCAAAAGGGGTGCTCACAACAGGAAATGGTTGGAGAGGAGCCTTACACCTCTTCCCAGATTTGCCACTCGTCTGGCAGGTTTGACAGGACCTGCAGAGCACATCTGAGGTCTTACTCATCTAGGGCCAATAAAAGTGGGTGACAAGTCTGTAAAAGGTCTTGTCTTGCTCCAAATGACCTGCCAGAGGCGCATCATGAGCCAAACCCAGTAGGAAGGTTCTGAAGCACTGGGGTACTACCTGCACATGCTCAGCAACCTTAGGCTCGCTGTACAGGAGATCAATCTTCCAATAGATCAGGTGAGACCCTGAGACGTTACCAGCTGCCTGATCCTCTGCCTGTTTCTGAAGACCCACAAGAATGGGACACTCTTTCTGCATCGCACAGAATTTCTCCCTGGTGGGGCCTCCTTCCTGCTGCCAATGGGTCAGCTCAGGCAGGTCCCCCAGTTCAGCCACTTCATACCCTGTAGGTTCCGGGGAATCACCAGCAGTTTCAGCATCCTCCCAGACCTAGGGAATTTCATTAGGGGGTTTCCCATGCCCCTGGCCCCTTCTCCTCATGGCAGGCACCTCTGCCGTTGTTTCAGGCTCCAGGTCCTTCTGATCACCCTCTCTGGCTGCCATGGACCGTGTGGTCAGGCACACCCATTCTTGCAATCCCAACATCTCCAAGTACGACCTGAGTTCCACCTCCCTCCAGGTGGAATGCTCCAGGTCGTTGCCCAGCAGGCAAACAACAGGCATGGATGGACTCACAGCTACCTTCAAGGGACATGAGACGCCCCCATTCAAAGGGAACCTGAACCACCACACATTGGCACTCACTGTTGTCTGCATCAACAGCTTGGTGGACCAGATTAGGGACTACCTGGTCGTCAGACCCCAGATGACAGCGGACAGTTGTCATACTGGCTCGTGTGTCTCTCAGAGCCTCCACCCGCCTCCCATGATGGTCCTCCACTGCCTGTACTTCTTACTATTATCATGCATGAGGTTTCTGTGGACCACCTCACCCTCACCCAGGCAGACTAGGATAATCTTAGCTTGATCCCCACCACTGGCTGGGACCAACTCCTCCCCAAGTACTACATTTGCCATCCCCTATGACTGCCCACCGGTGGGTGGCTGTGCCCACTTGTGACACTTGCACATTCCTCTAAAATGTCCTTCCAGACTACAATCAAAACACTTCAGGGCCCCCTTCCCTCCAGACTTTCATGGCGGGAACCAACCTTTCTTCTCAGCAGAGGGTTGGGAATCCTTAGCCTGGGAACTAGTTTGGGGCCCTTTCGAGAATTCCTTACTCATATAATATTTGTCCCTCCCTTGCTTTTTCTGTTGGTGACCCTACCCACCTTTGGCTGAGTCTCCTACATACAACCTTTTGTGGACCCTGGTACTCATCCAGCAGAACACCTTCTGAGCAAGCTTTCTGGGGTCAGTAAGCTTACTGTCAATCAAGTGCTGGTGCAGCTCTGGAAAAAAAAGACATGACAAGGGCTCCCATACAAACGAATTGTACAGCCTCAGGTGATCTGTTACCTTACTGCCCATCACCCAACTATCCAGTCCTCTTCAAAAAGAATATACGCATTCAAGCCATGTCTGAGATTCATGTTTGGAACTCTTCCTAAACTTGTCCCTGTAACTATCTGGGGTAAGATCATACTCAGTGATTAGGGCATCCTTCCTGGCAGGGTAAGTAAGCTCACTTGCTTTCACTAGTGCCAAAATGTGTCCCTCCCCTCTACTGTGAAGTAGTTCCACAAACCTTACCCCAATCTCTCTCAGGGACACTGTTCATGTGGAGACCTTACTCATAACCCTGAAACCACCTATGTATGTCATCATCCCTGTTATGAGTATACCTAGGTTCTTGGGTATTTGCACTTTTCCTTCAGACTGCACTTTAGAATTGCTGCCACCATCTGTGCTAGACTTGGCCTTCAAATCTAGCTCCTTTAAGCTCAGCTCTTGGGCTAACATCATTTTTCTCTCCTCCATGGCCAACTTATCCTTCTCCATAGCCAAGTTATCCTTTTCTGACTCCCTTTTGAGTGTAGCTAGTTCAAACTGGAGCTCCCTTTCATGCTCCATTTTGAGATTTTCCAGCTCCCGCTTCTGCTTTCTAGCTTCTCGCTTGTCCTCCAGCTTCTCTGGGGACAGACCTTTAGAGGACACACAGTTGCTGGCCCTGGAGGATGCTCTCCCCTGTGGCATATCCTGATTAACAAAATCACCATGCAGGCTTTGTTCCTCCAGATCCACATTATCATTCCCATCCTCTGTGTGCTCACCAGCCTCCCTGGCTGCCAACCAAGCCCTCATCGCTTTTTGCCGCACCTCCTTCCTAGTGAGGCCTTCAAAAGGAAATTTGAACTCCTTGCAGAACCTTTTGAGCTGAGGCACCGAATAGGTCTCCAACCTCTCCTGCTCAAACACCAAATCTGCAGCTACAGCTGATGGCTCACCAAATTTTAGAAAAAACTCAAAGGCTGCAAAAACAGAAGGAGAAAATCAGTATGCTGTGGTGTAATGGTCTGCGATATGGAAGTAGTGTACACCAATCACTGTATGTACAAATACAAGTCGTATCCTCACCGCTGATCACCAGTGTTAGAAATGGGGGTTCTGGTTGGCTAGTCAGGGTAAGTAAGCTACACACCTAAAATAATCCCTGCTCACCCCCTTAGTAGATTGGCACAGAGCAGTCAGGCTTATCCCAGAGGCAATGTGTAAGTATTTGTACACACACACACACACACACACAGTAGCACAGTGAAAACTCTACAAAAGAACTCCACACCAGTTTAGACAAACAGCCAATATTTATCTGAATCAAACAAGACCAAATTGACAAAAATCCAACATACACAAATCAAGATATCACTTTTTAAAGATTAAATCAAGTATACCTCTTAGAAATCAAATATAGCTCCAACCGGGGCTATTTGGTCGTGGTCGACGTTGACGACACCACAAAGTCAATTCGACCTAGATGAAGTGAGGGTAAGTTATGGAGTCGGGCAGACCCCCGTACAGTACCGATGCAAACCACAGAGGGAGTGAGACGTTGTGGAGGCCATTGTGGCATTGGTTCCTTACTATTGTAGGGGAAGTGATGCGTCAGTTCCTTACTGCTGAAGGGGAGGTGATGCTGCAGTTGCGGTCCCTCGGTTCCCTACTGTGGAGCGGCATTGTTGAGGTGTTGAGGGTCAAGCTGCGAGGCTTCGGTTTCTCCATCATCGGTCGGACCAGGCCACAGGCGTCAGAGTCGTACGCCACAGACTTCAGTGGTGTGGTGCTCGAGACTCGTGTAGTAGCGGATCTTCGGAGGTGCTGCGATGTCATCAGAGCCTGTGGTACAAGTCACGGTCAGTGCATTGAGCAGGACTCTAGCTTCGGTGCAGGCAGCGGCACAACTTCCGAGTTGCAAACAGGTGCCGGTTCCGAAGTCGATCGGCGGCAATGCCTTGGTTTCTTCTTAGTTCACTCTAGGTCATGTAAAACACAACAATGCATGTCTCCCCTTTCAAATACACTGTACCCTGCCTATGAGGATACCTTGGGCCTACCTTAGTAGTGCTTACATGTAATAATAGGCAGGGTTTTGTCCTAGCAAGTGGGTGCGCTTGCCAGGTCGACATGGCAGTTTAAAAATGCACACACAGACACTGCAGTGGCAGATCTGAGATACATTTGCAGGGCTACTCATGTGGGTGGCACAATCAGTGCTGCAGGCCCACTAGTAGCCTTTGATTTACAGGCCATGTGCACACATAATGCATTGTACTAGGGTCTTACTAGTAAATCAAATATGTCACTCATGGAGAAATCAATTACCATTTCATTTTAGACATAGAGCACTTGAACTTTAGCACTGGTCAGCAGTAGTAAAGTGCCCAGAGTCCTAATACCAGCAAAATCGAAATGCAGCATACAGTCAAAAACAGGAGGTCAGAGGCAAAATGACAAGGGAAACCACGCCAAAAGATGCCAGGTCTAACACCCCTGAAATGCTCTCAATCAAGAACACTGTCTGGCTCAAATCCCTCCTTTTTGGAGATCTCATTCTTAACTTGATCCCTCAAGAGACAGAGCAGTTTCTACACAATCATAGTATGTTAGCATGACCCCACCTCCGTCAGCCTGCTGTGCCACTGTAGCAAGGCACCCTGGCAATGTATACATCATTGTGGTAGAGTGGTCTCAGTCTGATATTGAACATTTTCTTACATGGGCTTCATACTTAAGGCATTGCCCATGACACATTAGGATGCAGAACTCCATTTTCTGACATTTGCCTATACTGAATGAAAAGAGATAGCTTAGAGTTAGGTGTGATTAAATATCCATAGTCACTATTAGACCTGGCATCCTTTGGCGTGGTTTCCCCTGACATTTTGCCTTCTGTCCCGTTTTGACTGTGTGCTGAACTTCGTTTTTGTTGGTTTTAGGGCTCTGGGCACTTTTTCACTGCTGACCATTGCTAAAGTGCATGTTCTCTGTGTCTAAAATGTAATGGCATTTGGTTTCTCCGTAATTGGCATGGATTTACTAATAAGTCCCTAGTACAGTGCACTAAATGTGCCCAGGGCCTGTAAGTCAAATGTTACTAGTGGTCTTGCAGCACTGATTGTGCCACCCACATGAGTAGCCCTTCTTTCCTGTCTCAGGCCTGCCACTGCATAGCCTGTGTGTGCAGTTTTAAACTGCCATTTTGACCTGGCAAGTTCACCTACCTGCCAGGCCCAAAACCTCCCTTTTATTACATATAAGTCACCACTAAGGTAGGCCCTAGGTAGCCCCATGGGCAGGGTGCAGTGTATTTAAAAGGTAGGACACAGGGCGGTGAGTCCATCGGAGCGCCAGGGCGTTGCCCCCCTGCATGTCAGGCGTCACATACAAAATATGCATATTTTGTGCAGATAAAGGGAATGTAGTAATGGCCCGGCCGTGACTCCAGTCACCACGCCCAATGAGGTACCGTTGGGCTGGGCTGGTCCAAGCATAAAGATTGGCATTGGCAGCCACCCAGCCCTGTCCATCGCAGTGAAATGAAGTGCCAATGTCAGTGTTGGACGTTAGGTTCTCCACGGCCAACCTGACATGCGTACTTCAGCTCTTCTCAACCTACGCTATACAATGGAGCTGAGGGAACACAGATGCAGCCTCCCGGTCCTGGTATTGGTGCCTTACCTGCCTGCCCTATCCAATCCGGGTGCTGCTGTCATGTTGCTCACTAATACAAACAACATGAAAGCAGTATTGGGATTGGTTTAGTAGTCGGGCACCATTATTACACACCTCTGCAGGACCGTGGCGTATATTAAGACGGGCAGGCAGCGGTGGGCAATATAGATGTCAACTCGCTGGTCATCTCCATCGCAGGTGAAAGGGGAAGGGCTTGCAGGTGAGCTGCTGAAAGAGAGCACAAGAAGGTGAGCTGAGAAGCATGCTTTCTGGCTCTCCTCCACAATCTCTCTCTGCCACTCTTACTCTCTGTCTCTCTCACTCGCTCTCTCGTGGTCTCCCTTGCAGCCTTCATATGTACCTTTCTCTCTGTCGCTCTGTCTCTTTATTTCACTTTCTCTGACAATTCTGGATTTTTCTGTTTTTTAAACCTATTTTAAAATGTATTGGAAAATTCCTACTCTTAAGAGATTTACAAAAGTTCCGATTTAAATAAACTAGCACTTCTATAGACTAGTATGACAGCTTGCAAGAGAGATGACGCAATGCCTCTTTGCTGACACCGAGCCCATTAACAGATTAGTTCCTTTAGGCAGTCCTGGGTTTAAAGCCACTGCCATTTTGAACGCTGTGATTTTAAAGCACATACTTACATTTTTAAACAGTAAACTACATGTTCCAGAATGCAACGTGCTGTCCGCTAAAGCTCCATGATGTTCAAGCTCCCAACTGACATGGGCCCACTGGGCAGGTATTACATGTTGTAGGCGCACCCAGGACTGCATGGGAACTAGAAATGTGTGCTGAAAACTGCATTTACTTGAAGACTTTTTTAATAGCTAGTGAATTTACGGGATAGATGGATGTCTGAAAATGCTGCAGCAGTCTCGGCAAGAACTGTGAGATTTTAGGATGTATTTATTTTCTGTGCGCTGTTTGTGGGGAGTTGGGGGACAAGGAGGGTGAACAGTGCGCACTCCTTGACGGAAGGGTGTGCGTTGTTTATTTGCACCGCAGCGGCCACAAGGTTATGTGTAGCCCTGGGGCTTCCTGCCACGTATTTTGAAGAAAAATTCGATTTGAGGTAATTTGCATATTTTCCCCTCACGTTGAATCAGCATAAATTACAGTTCATTTGATGCTGCCCGTGTAGGGCAGCTGGATGGGTGCGAGCGCAATCCCAATGACCCCCCCCCGCCTTCCTCCCCCCGCCTCTGCATTTTTAATGCACCCCCGTTGTCTGCCGCAGGGACAGAGGGGCAGATTTACAAGCCCCCTGCGCCACCAGTACGTCACTTTTCGTGACGTACTGGTGGCGCAGGGGGCTCCTCGATATTTACAAGGAGAGGAAAAGCCACCATGCGTGACTTTTCCTCTCCTTGTAAATACCGTCCCTTCACACGCAGCACTTTGCGTTGAAGGGGCGTTCCATGGGTGTTGCTGTGGGTGTTCCCACGCAACACCCATGGAACAAGACACATCTCCAGATTTACGAGAAATCGTAAATCTGGAGATGCGTCTGAAAGCTACGCCACCCTAGAGGTGGCGTAGCGAGGCGCACCGAGGAGAAATGTTTTCATTTCTCCTCGTTTTCCTCTTTCAATGCTTGCTGCATTCTGCAGCACGCATTGAAAGAGGAAAAGCCTGTACTGATTGTTTTTGTGCAGAAAGGTGCCCCTTCCTGCACAAACACAATCTCGCCATGGCGCAGGCATCCTTGCACCATGGTGCAAGGGTGCCTGCGCCGGCGCTTGGCAGCTGTTTGTGCGCCAGCGCAGGGGAGAGCACAATAATGCGACATATTCTTGTAAATATGTCGCATTCCTGTGCTCTGAAAGTGCCGCAGCGTGGCGCAGCCAAAGGGCTTGCAGCGCCACGCTGCGGCACTTTCTTGTAGATCTGCCCCAGAGTATGGGATCCCGGTGAGACACCCTCACTCACTGTGCAGGGGAGGGACAATGACGCTGATGGCGCAAATCAAGCAAGCTGCTGACGGCCTCCTCCTCCAAAATAGCCCCATTTGGCAATGCAAAAGCTGCCCCCCAGCTCTAAACCCCATTGAACTTCTGCCCAAGGAAATCTTGCACGCATTTGTTGGACCAGGATCGGGTATTCATCCACTTTTGTGGGGGGCGATATTGAGAGTTTTTACTCGCTTTATGCATGGGGCTGAGATTATGAGCCTGAGAAAGAATGATCTGAGCAAGCTTTGGTCACTGAAGGATGTCAGAGTGAGGTAGAAAAGATGTGGATAGATGTGAGATCGCCTCGCCTTGAGAGCGACTCCAGACGAAAGCCTCCAGCACTGCAGGCGTGTCAGTTCCGGGGGCTCGCTGGTCCTGCTCTAAGGTGAAAGGCGACGCACATGTTGGAGGATCAAGGACACCATAGCTCCTGGTCTTCACAAGCTTTGTGACCACAACGATCCCTCCCTACGCCCTAGGTCTGATACAGTACAGATGTTCTGAATACAAAGCTACTTGACAGGATTTTTAGCCACTGCAGAGAGTGTGGAATTAAAGGTACCGCCCTCAAAGTTCTAAAGTCTTTCCTGTCAGATAGGGAATGACATGTGGTATTAGGCAAGTTCACCTCGGTCAGCTTCAAGCTACCTTGTGGGGTGCCGCAGTGCTCATCAATGAGCCTGATCCAGCCATCGATAATTTTTCACAAACATAGGCCTATTTACTTTACCCAACTAATTCCTTCACGCTGGGGTTCAGTGTGATGCAAGTTTATTTCTAATTCACTATATACACTTCAGAACCTGCATTTCTACTAACAAATAATTGTGTCGATGAACCTAAAGTTGAGTAGTTGATGTCAATAATATGTACTTATCTATGTATTCATTTTTACTAAATAATAACAGACTCAGGGGTATATTCACAAGAACGTGTGCTAAACATCTCCAAAAAATGTTAACGCAACTTTACACATCGCAGCCGATCGCGGGAAAATAACCCCGTGTTAACCTGGAATTCACAACACGGCGGTACCATGCGATAGTTCCCCGAAAACGCGGCCAATGTCCGCGATACAACAACCGCGACCGTGATAAAAACACAAACCTCAACGCGAAAAAACATGCGATGAGCCAAAGCGCGATGAGGAAATCAGCGATAAGCAGTGCCAGGCCTGCAATACACACATGGCAGGCGGGAAAAACCAGTAGAAAAGTAGAAAAAACACACAAACACAAAATGACCAACACCCAAGCACCATGGAGGCAGCCGGAGCAGGCGCAGAGGACGAGCTTAACCCCACAAGCACCCCGGACGACCAGCCTGGGACCTCGGGGACAGGGAAGGGCAAGGACAAGAAGAAGAGGAAGACGAAGTTCAGTCCGCAGGAAAACAGGATCCTGGTCACGGAGGTGATGGAACACCATCAACAACTGTTCTTCACCTCCAAAGTGTCATTGGGCACCAAAAATGGAATATGGCGGGACATCGTGGAGAAGGTGAATGCCGTCGGAGAGCACAATAGGTCAATGGACGAGGTCAAGAGACGATGGATTGACATCAAGCGCAAAACCAAGGAGAAACTCGCAGCCAACCAGAAGGCAGCAATGCAGACTGGGGGTGGGAGCCCAGTGCCACAGCAGGAGCTGGATGACATGGAGGAGCTGGTGTCGACAGTCATCAGTGTGGAGACCGTGGTAGGAGTCGGGGGACCTGACACTGCTCGACAGGACACAACCCAACCGCAACAGGGTGAGTGACCACCAGGTACTGGGGGGACGGGGGGAGATGGTCACAATGGCACACATGCACAATCAAGCAGAGCACAGTGCACACCCACAATGACTCTGGATCATGGCCCTGATCCACAGACTGTCACAATGTACAATGCCATGCTGTCTGAATGTGAACCTGTACCATGCGGCTACATACATGCGGACACATTGTAATACACCATCTCCCCTTCACATTACAGGGGCACCGTCAGCACCTCCTGCAGAGCAGTCCCAGCCACTCTTCACTGATGACGAGGAGGACACCACCAGCATTGATACCCAAGCCCTCCAAGACATCATTGAACTCATCCGCCAATCACCTCCAGGACCAGGGCAGCACAGCTGCATCGAGGAGACCCCACCCACTCCACAAACCACCCAGCAGGAGGCACCCACAGCCCCGGCAGTCTCCCAAGACCCCCAGGAACAACACATGGCCTTCCAACGCCGTGTGCTCGAGGGACAGAGGGAGACGGCTGAGCAGGTGCGGGTGGGGTTCTACCTCATGGCAACCAAACTGGACGCCATCCATGGGTGTTTAGGTCCCATCAGGGACCAGCTCCAGTCCCTAACGGACACCCACGGCCCGCTCCATGGTCTCCAACGAGCCCTGACTGACATCGCTGGAGTCCTGACTCGGAGACAAGAACACCTGTCCGCTCAGAGTGGCTCCAGCGATCCCAGCCGTGAGCTGGCACACATGCGGAGGCTCATGGAGGACAAGGTGCGGATGGCGGCGGAAAGGATGGCAGCCACCGCTGCACATCAGCGAAATGTAGCTGGGATCTACCATGCCCTGCATGTCCTCATCATGGCATTGCTGCCACAAGGCGTGGCGCAGATGAATGCTGCTGCCCCCACACCATCCACATCTCCGCCCCCTGGTGTGTCAGTGCCTCCCAGTGCGGCAGGCGTATCCACTCCGGCACCTGATGTGTCACTGCCACACATTGCGGCCGACAATCCTCCTCCGGCCCCTGATGTGTCAGTGGCACACAGTGCCGCAGCCGGTACTGCAACACCCACAGGTGGGGCAGAGCACACATCCGAGGACGAGGACGTGGATGGGCTTGAGTTCAGGAGAAGGCACTAGCAGTCATGTCCGCCACCTTGCCTGTTTCTGCTTGGTGCAGCGCATGGCCCCATGACCTGCCACTGACCCCTGATACACTCCGCTGCACTCACCTTGGACCGCGACATGGACTGCCATATCCTGTTTGATGACCAATGACACGGCGACCAGACTGCGGACTGTACCCTTCCTCTTCCGCAGTACTTGTCATCCCCTGATGGACTCTGGCTGGCCCTCCACGGGCCCATATTGTGTGGTGTGCTTGGCATGGCCCTGTACCGCTCCAGCTGCAAAACTCCACTGGATGTGCAATAAACATCCAGAGACGCACTGCTGTGTCATGTCTTTCATCATTCATGTATGAATGTGTGGATGAATGTAGGGACAGTGATTTCCCTCACGTAAATGATGCTCATCTAGTGGGATGCCAGTCACAGTGTGCTACATTGCCTATTGTGTTCCGCTTGCCGTGGACACTACAACAGGGACACACGCATTAGTCACTCCCTTGTCCGGACATGAACTGAACCACGCCCAGAGCCCCCGAGTCATTGTTGCAAGCCCTGCGCTGGTCTGGCGTACACCAGGCCAGACCACTCCGCTTACGCTCCGAGGGGGGCCCACATAGCTACATGTCGCAGGCGTATACGCTGGTGGTATGCAGGTCACTGGTCTAGTTGTCAGCATGTCACAGCCACTCCCTGAGGGCAGGTCTGCACACACACCACACCCATCTGGCACAGGCGTCACAGGCCATGTGACCCCGCAAATATAAGGGGCCTACAACGTCACATTCCCCACTGCCGGTGGTGACTGGATGACGGACGCTCCACGGTTCTCAGTCATAAAGGGCCCATGAGTTTTGGCGCACAGGGTATGTCGCACCCGAGGACTTGCGCCCGTCACGGGCCTACCACTACGTGGCGCTGACTGGGGTTGCACAGGGTTAGTGGCACCCGAGGCCTTGCGCCCGTCACGGGCCTACCACCACATGGCGCTGACTGGGGTTGCACAGGGTTAGTGGCACCCGAGGCCTTGCGCCCGTCACGGGCTAACCACCATGTGGCGCTGACTGGGGTTGCACAGGGTTAGTGGCACCGGAATAGCTGAGCGGGTGTGCAGCCTGCGATGATGACGTGTGCACTGATGTGGTCTCTGCCATTGATGCCTCAGGACTCAGCGTCATGTGTGGGACCTGCTGGGCCACGGGGCGGGTCCGCATGATGTGGACCATGCCATGGTGGCGGGACCGGGGCCTGGAGCTTGCATGGGCACGTGGTGTGCCCACTGTTGGACACACAGTTGGTGGCAGGTGAGCAGTGGGCCCGGGGTGCGTAAGTGCGGACAGCCAGCGCTGGCCGGCGGGAGGGAGTAGGGTGCGGCTTCATACGTGCGCAGGGACGAACACGCATTGTTGCCGTGTGCTGTGTGATGGACTCTGCCATGATTGGCTCTGGCCTTGATTACAGCTTGCAGACCTGGTGGCTTGCAGTGTATCCCGGCAAGTGGTTGGAGACACACCGGTGGCAGCAGGTGAACAGTGGGGCCTGGGTGCGCAGGGGCGGCGGTGTCTCTCTCTCTCTCCTTTCCTTCCCTCTCTCTCTCACTCTCTCTCTCCCTTCCTTCCCTCTCTCTATCTCCCTTCCTTCCCTCTCTCTCACTCTCTCTCTCCTTTCCTTCCTTCCCTCTCTCTCTCACTCTCTCCCTTCCTTCCCTCACTCTCTCCCTTCCTTCCCTCTCTCTCCTTTCCTTCCTTCCTTCCCTCTCTCTCTCACTCTCTCCCTTCCTTCCCTCTCTCTCTCCTTTCCTTTCCTCTCTCTCACTCGCTCTCTCTCCCTTCCTTTCCTTCTCTCTCTTTCTCTCTCTGCCTTTCTTTCATTCTCTATTTCTCTGTGTCTCGCTCCTTTGATGTGCGCATGGCAAACGTTCTGATTTTGTGCTTTATTTTCCAGGCTGTGACGTCGTGATTGTCCCGGACGGACCCGACAGGAGTGTTCCGCATTGGTGTTTTGTGTTGTGTTTCAATAAAGTTTTTGGTTGTTACTTCAGTGCTGTGTGACTGTTTCTCGTTCTTCTGGCCACACATGTGTGTTATTTTTTGACAATGTGCGTCATCATGCGTTTTTGTGGCTCTTGTGTCGTGCACAGTATGTGTATGTCCGGGGGGGGCCTGGGGAGGGGGGTGCTGGGGGTGATGGCGGTGGGTGTTGTGGCCCTCATGGGTATCCGGGCTGCATGATGATTGTCTCCATGGCATCTGTGGGTCTTCGGGTGTGGCTCTTGGCTGGGCTCCCTTTCATGCTGCAGGTAGTCGTCCTGCTTAACACCAGCAAAAGGTAGGTATTAAATCACTGGTGCTACCGCGGCTTATCGCCTGTTTTTGGTTCGCAGCGCTGATCTGGCAGTTTGTTGTGAAAGTGGTCTGTGGTTTTTTCGTGTGTTTTTGCACGGGAACGCCTACTCTGCATCTCATTAGGGTTAGTTGGTGGTGTCGCCCGTGGAGGTAAATTTTGGGGCAGTTATCGCGGGAATACTGGGGATGTCTGCAGTTTGCACCCGCTTGTGAATGGGGTGTTGAATCTATCTCCACTTTGTATGCGTTAAGGTGGGGATAATTCGGCGGTAGGTCCTTGTGAATATGCCCCTCAATGTGTAGTTTTATGTTGTTTATCGTAAATAATGTAAGAAAATAATGCTCATCAAGTACAGTTACACGAATGCAAACCATGAATTATCACAGAGAGAAAACATTGGCAATGTATATATTCAAACTCATATCAAATAAACAATGCATTGAAGGAGTGGATAGGCGAAGAGAGGAAAGTTTCAGAGACAAAAATACATTTGCAAATGATTATGCAAATTCAGTAGATTATCTATACTAACCCAAGTAACATTCAGGGAAACTACCCCACTGGCCAGTTAGGGCAGGAAGGCCACTCAAGTAGAGTTGAGTGACAAAGATTAGGTCAGGAGTCAGGAAACAGGTAGGCCTCTATCTGGAAACATCAAATCGATGACAGCGACGATCTCCCGCTAGCTAAACACCAGTCGACCCAAACCACTCACCCCAGGGACCTTCAGTTATACCCTAAAACCTAAATGTCCAACCCACATTTGTTTCAATCTGAGCACAGAATTCATCTCCCATTGGCTAAAATTGGCGGTGTTCTCTCACACCACTCTCGTCATGTCCATTTTATTAGACACCCTTGTGTTCAAACATTAAACATTACATCAGAATCATCCCAAGAAACAATTTCTGAGCATGATCATAGTAAACATTTCCTGCAGTTCCTTGAATGTTGCAAATCTCTACGCCTCTTTTGTTCGTCTCTGCCATCTCGTGAGGAAGTGGCATAGCTTCCATTTGCAATCTTATCCTCCTTCTTCCGTAACCTTGGCAGACAGTTAGTACAACTCGAAGGACATTTCTATTGCCTCTGCATTCTCTCCTCATTCAAAGCTCATTTATTTCGTATTTTTCTTTTTCAGGAATAAAGTTAACCCAAAACTGGCATGCAGAAGTGTAGGCTCATTGCTTATTTTTCTACAAGAACAGAACACAAACATTTATTATTTTCATGAAATGTAATTTCATTTTGCGCACCATCCCAGCATTTGCACTAACTCATGCACACCCCATGTTATGTTATTCCTAGCGAACTATTATTAACGTGCACAAAAGCAGCATTAGTTTTTATCAAGCAATTTGCGGCCTAGTTTTCATGCATTAATACACGCATTCGTTTTACGCATGCACTAAAGCATTTCCCCATGTTTTAGCATTTATTAATAAAATTTTCACCGCACACTGTTAATATGTGTTACTGAGGGTTTAATCCGAGCAGGTTTTATTTACGCAAAACCCTGCTCCATCAATCCCCCCTTTGATGGCGTTTTGAGCCATCATCAAAATACCCATCACATACAAGTTGCCATTTTATTTAAAATACTGTACTCCTTTCTCGTTTTATTCTTTCATCTAAGTCTTTCATGATCTCATAGTAATTTCCTCTCATATCTTCTAATTCTATCTCTTCTCTCTTTCTTTTTCTAGCTCTACGTTTAGAATCTGTTGTCTCTTTCTTTTTACACTTGCATTTGCAACATTTATAAATCATGATAACTATTATTATTACTGCAACTACTGAAGTAACAGGTATTAATATTTTCCTTAATAAGCTACTCCCAAAAGTAGAAAACCAATTTCTCACTGAGGAAAAACTCTTACCAAGTTTCTCCCAAGCACCGTCAACTTTGAGTTCAGTTAAATCTTCATGAAGTTCTGTAATATTTTTGATATACCCCTCAAGATTTTTACTTTTGTCAGTAATATAAGTACAGCATTGTTGCATTTTCAACATGCTACAGACTCCACCCTCTTTTGCCAATAATATGTCATGGGCAAGTCGATTTTGCAAAACCATTGATCTAATTGCAATCATTTCAGTATCAATCATCAAGAACCCACCAGCAGTATCTGTTGATAAACGATCAACCACTGTAGACAATTTTCTAATTTTGTGTGAATTCAGAATAACTCCAACTGAAGGTATCAGTGCTCCAAAAATATCCCCAATTATTTCTGAATAACTCGCTCCTCTCTTATTACGTGTTAGTCCTTGTTTCATTTCATTAACTCTATTATTCTTATCTACGTGGTAAACCTTCGGGAATACGATGCCTAAATAACAACATCCGTACCAACCTGTAGGTAACCTATAATAAGCATTCTTACCACACACATAATATATTCCTGGGAAAACAGGATCAGTCCCTCCTTTCAGTCCCCAACTTCCTTTTATCAAGAAAGTATGCTCACATTCACTAGAACCAATAAAATAACTATTAAGTTTAGTCTTTTCTCTAAACACACAAAGCTTTCCTCTATGTTGAAAATCTAGAGTCATGGCAGCGCAAGTCTCACCCTTTTTGTAATCGCCCTCTCTGAAAGCCCATGGAGGTACATGAGACTTTTTTTCAGCAGCTTTCTTTTTGAAATCTTGTCTTCTATCTTCTACTAAACTCATAAATTCAATTTCTTCATGCCGTAGCTTACAAGTTAGATTATTTTTATGTGCTTCTATTGTATCTATTGGTTTGTTACTAATGAAAAAATCTCCCATATATGCAGTATAAATAGGACCATAAATAATTTTTAAATCTCTCCTAATAGGAATTTCTGGAAATATTAGGTCAAAATTAGAATAATAATACTCTAGTTCTTCGCTCTCGTAGAACAGACTTGTTAGAACACTACAAGACACACCATATGTTAAATGTAGGTGATGGTAAGTAACCCCCTCTGAGACAGACAACGGTAATTGCATGCACACGTAACAATCTCTTGCATTCATTATGTTAACGTATTCATAAAGTAACTTAGTAAAAACATTTAACGAAAAATCATTAATTGATTTGTCATGATGATAAATACTATCATCTTCTATCTTTTCTATATTAGTATTTATACTTTCTTTAGTAACAGTATCTATTCTCTCACTTCCCACGCCATTAGTACTATTTTTGTAATTAATCACCATCATAACAGGGACAATAACAATCAGTGTTAACCATACCAACGTTAGTAGTAAGACACTACATAAGCAAGCATTAATACATTTACGTTTAAAACTATGATTTTGATATCCAGTCTCTGTTATCTTTGCCATTTTAGACACTATATAAAAAAATTAAAAATCTAAGAAAAAACCTAAAAATCTAAAAATCTAATTTTTGAGAAAAAACTTATCCAAAGCCATCTAGAGTAGTGTATCCTTACACTTTAGGCCTTTCTTCTTTACCCCCTCTTTTTCTTTTTTTTTTTTTTATATCTTCCTCTTCTTCAAATCTTTTTGAACTTTCAGAATATTCTTCATTGAATTTGTTGCACCTTTATTTTCACAGTTCTTCTTAAGGTGGTTTGTTTGCTTTGATCACTTTGATCAGTACCAGCTTCTTTTTCTTTCTGATCTGTGTTCTCAATTTCTTCTAACACCACATATGTCCATTCTGGAGCTGTGTATTTCTTATTTGGTATTCTTATTCTTTTTGTTTTTTGTACTAATTCTTCTTCTGTATCACTTTGTCCAGTTTGACTTGATATTTCATTTATTTGATCTGGCCTTTTCTTTTCTAGAGTGTATTTCAGTCTTTTCACTCCTTTTGGTCACTCATCACCTTTTCTTGCTCTTTTAATTTGAACTTCTTCTTCACCTTCGTTGTCAAGCTCGCAAGTTCTTTTATTAATTTCTTTTCTCTGTTGTACTTGCTCTTGATTTTCATCAGTCACTTTCTCTTTTTCTTTCTCAACAGCAGTCTCTTGAGACCCAGTAGCTGGTGCCCACTTTATCCGACTTGTACTTGGTTCTTCCTCTTGTTCAGCCTTTTCAGAATCTGTAACACTAGATTCTATAGCTTCATGCTCCTCAGCTCCTGGTTTTTTTCTTTTCTTTACCAGTTGCTGCTCTTCTTCCTGTCTTTCAAGTGGACTTGGGACTCTTCTTGTATGACTTGCATGAATCCAGTTTGGCAAGCCACCACACTTCACTGCTGCTGTTGTCACCAAAATGATCTGATAAGGTCCGTTTCACCTGGGTTCTAAACACGACTTCCTCACGTGTTTCTTGACAAGAAGGCACTCTCCTGGACTCAAATCATGTGCTTGATCCGGCTGTGTTGTGGTTGCAATTTCTCCAACCTGATGAGACACAGAACGCACCTGATCAGCCAATCCTTTGCAATAATCAAGCACTAGATCATCAGTAATATTCATCAGTTGTTTGCTGGTACAATTGCTTGTCTCATGGCTCTTCCCATTAGAATCTCATGAGGACTCAATCCAGTCCTTTTATCAGGAATGCTTCTAAGACTCATCAATACCAGGGGTAAAGCGTCTGGCCATTTCAGTGTTGTAGACGCACACACTTTTGACAGTCTGGATTTAATGGTGCCATTAATTTGCTCGACCACTCCAGATGCTTCTGGTCGGTAGGCACAATGCAGCTTTTGTTCAATTTGTAATGCTGCACAAATCATTCGAATTATCTCATTATTAAAATGAGTTCCTCTATCTGTTTCTAAAGAGACTGGAAATCCATATCTTGGGATAACCTCTCTCAAAAGTAGTTTAGCAACTGTTAGACTGTCATTTCTTCTTGTTGGATAAGCTTCTACCCAACGAGAAAACAAACAAACAACAACCAACACATATTTCAGTCCATTACAAGAGGGAAGTTCAATAAAGTCAAGTTGTAGTCGGGTAAATGGTCCTGCTGCTTTTCCAATTCGACCCCAACTAACAACTGTCTTTCTACCTGGATTTTGCTGCTGGCACACTATGCATCTCTGACATAGACTCTCTGCAATGACCCTAAACTTTGGGTTGTACCATGACTGCTTGAAGAGCCTGATCATAGCATCTCTTCCAACATGTGCAATTCCATGGTACATCCTTGCCATCTGAGACAGTAAACTATCTGGCATTACTGGTCTTCCATCAACATACACTCACACTTCATCTTCTGCTCTTTTTTCCCAACCTGATTTTATCCAAATTTGTTTTTCTTCCTCACTTGCTTCTTCCTGTAACTGTCTAATCTCTTCCCATGTTTCCAAAGAAGAAAACATCAAGTGGCAATTTGTAAGTTTTTTCTTCATCCCTCTGTTTATTGCAATTGAATTTTGTGCACAGAAACGCGCCACTTGGTCTGCGTATCTATTTCCTTTTGTCACATAGTCATCTCCTGACTTATGTGCTGAACATTTTACCACTGCAATCTTTTTGGGCATTTGTAACGCATTCAATAGATCCTTCACATTTTTACTGTTCCGGATCGGTGATCCTGAAGAAGTCAGAAATCCTCTTTGCATCCACAATTGACCAAAATCATGCACCACCCCAAAACCATATTGACTATCAGTGAATATGGTTACTCTCAGATTTTTGCCAATTATACATGCTCTAGTCAGAGCTATTGGCTCAGAAATTTGAGCAGAATTTATCCCTTTTAGACAGGATGCTTCAAGAACCATAGACACTGTACATACTGCATAAGCAGCACTCAATGCACCTTTTTCATCTCTCAGACAAGATCCATCCACAAACATCACACTATCTGACTCTTCTAGTGGTGTATCTTTTATGTCAGGTCTTGGTTTCATGCACAATTCTGTCACATCCAGACAATCATGATCTGCTTCATCTTTCACTTCTTCACAACTTGAATTTGGCAACAAAGTTGCAGGGTTCAATATTGAACATCTTATCACTGTCACATTTTCAGCACCCAAAATCACTCTCTCATACCTAGTCAGCCGAATATAGGTCATATGCTGAGTCTGAGTCCTTGTTAATAGGATCTCAACAGATTATGGCACATATGCTTTCACTGGTTGTCCCATAACAATTGTTTTGCTCTGCTCAAGACTCACACAAGTAGCAGCCACTGCTTTTAAACAACCTGGTAACGCTGCAGCCACTGAATCCAAAGTAGCAGACAAATATGCCACTGGACGACGTGCCATTCCACGTTTTTGTGTTAAGACTGATAATGCACACCCATCTCTCTCACAACAGAACAATGCAAAATCTTTTGTATAATCTGGCATTCCCAATGCAGGTGCTTGACAAAGACTATCTCACAATTCTATAAAAGCTTTCATACATTCTTCATCCAATTCCATTGGATCAACCACATCTTTGTGAGTCAACCTCTGTAGAGGTTTTGTAATCAGTGAAAACCCACTGATCCATTGTCTGCAGTATCCAACCATTCCCAAAAACATTCGAACTTCCTTTTGAGTTTTAGGAGGACCCATCTGCAAAATCACGTTGATTCTTTCTGGTGTTACTTTTCTAACTCCTTTTTCAATTTTGTGTCCCAAATACTGAACTTCCTTTTTTACAAAACTGTAATTTTGCTGGTGACACTTTATGCCCACCTTCTGCCAAATGATTTAGTAAGGCAATTGTATCTGTCACACAGGCTTCTCGTGTTTTTGATGCCACAAGTAGGTCATCAATGTACTGAACTAACACTGAATTTTCTGGCATGATCAATGACTCCAAACACTTTTTCAAAATCTGATTGAAAATCGAAGGACTCTCTGTATACCCTTGAGGAACTCGGCACCATGCCAAAACACGGTTTCCGAACCGGAATGCAAACAAATATTGGCTATCCGGATGCAAAGGTATCGAGAAGAATGCTTGACACAGATCAATTACTGTGTACCATTCCACATCACAAGGAATTTGATAAAGAATCACTGCCGGATTTGGCACTATTGGACAGCAAGGTACTACGATCTTATTAATCTTTCTCAAATCTTGCACTATTCTATATTTTCCGCATGGTTTCTTAATTCCCATAATAGGTGAGTTACAAGGACTACTCAGTATTTCTTTTAAAATACCTTGCTCAATCATCTGATCAATTACAGGAATTACTCCTGCTGTTATTTCAGGACTCATCTTGTACTGAGGTATGTTTGGATATATTGCACCTGGTTTAACTGTAACCTGAATAGGATCCACACCTTTCATCAACCCAATGTCTTTTTCCGTAAAATCCCACACATCAGGTCTCACTGCATTTCTCAACTCTGCAGGTAAATCTTCTTCTGTTAGTAATGAATATAAATCATTCACTTCTGTCCCTTGCTTTGCTAACATCATTTTAAAAGCAACATCCTCATCTGGTGTTTGAAAAACAATACCATCTGGCGTACAATAGATGGTGCAATTCATCTTACAGAGCAAGTCCCTACCTAAAAGGTTCACCGGACCCGTATCACATACCACAAACTGATGCATGTCTCTGAATCTTCCAATATGAACTTCTATTGGTCTAGTTATTGGAGTCTTAATATATTTATTTGAAACTCCCACAACTTGGATAGTTTCTCCCAAGAGGGGTATGTTTGGAATCTCTGCTGCTCTCACAGTAGAGCGGGTAGCACCAGTGTCCACTAGGAATGTAATATCATTACCTTCCACTTTTCCAACAACAAAAGGACCTGACTGATCTACCTCTAGAGATGCGCCAAGCATGCACTCTTCCTCCCCTCTCAGGCACCGTCATTGAGATGAGTCTGAGTCACTCTCTGGACATTGCAACAAATACTGTGAAACCACTTGCACATTTTAATTCTTACCAACTTGTTCCCCTGCGTGAAATCCAGTACTTGCACTGTATCTCTGTACTTGAGCATTCACATTATTTGGCATAGGAGCTTGAGGCACCTGTACTTGTTGTGTCTGTGGTGTAACTACCTGCTGCTGTTGTTGCTGTTGTTGATTCACAACCACTTCATTCTGCATCTGCGGATTGAAATTTTGATTCATTCCATTATTCTTCAATAAAGATCTACACTCATTCCTCCAATGTCCAAACTTTCCGCAGGCATGACAAGGATATTTCTTTTTCATTTCTTCATTTTACCTCTACCTCTACCTCCATTTGGTACTTGACCATTCTGATTTTGTCCTTTCATCTGAAAATCTGTTTGAGAACCATTGTTTCCATCCTCCTGTTCTGCCACTTTCACCTGTGCCCACATCATTTTCTCTTTCAGCTTTTTATGCCTTGACTCAATATCATAACTACAATATTTAGCATATCTCAGAATCTCATCAACTGTTTTACTCTGCCAACAAATCAAATGTTGCTGAATCATGTTACTAATTTCAAGTTTTAATCCAAAAACAAACCTATACACAAAATGTCCCATATCTTTGTCACTTATACTTTCAAAACCACTATACTGTTTGAACACCTGTAACAACCTTTCATAATAGGCATGTACTGATTCTTTGGTTTCCTGGGTTGTCCTGTCAATTGTAACCCAATCTGTTTCTTTTGGAGAGATTTTACTCTTGAAATAAGTAATTACTTGATTATATTTTTTCATCACCTCATCTGAAGGTGCTCCTATTTTCACATCTCTAGGATATTCCTCTTTAGGCCAATCAACAGTAATCTTACACTCAGTCCATAAGTCAACTGGAACTACAATTTCAAACAAACCATCTAAATCCTTTAGCGAAACTTTCAAAACCTTTACAAACCTCTCTACCTGTTTGTACCACTCGACAGGTTTCTCCCTCAACCTGGGAAAATCATTCATAAAGGATAATATATCCTGTCTTGACCAGGGAACATGAACATATCCACCACCTGGAACTTCTCTCATTGGGCATACTATTTCAGCCTGTCCTGTTTCTCTTAATGGAAATAAAGACGCATTTTTACTTGCAAGCATTTCTTCCTTCTTTTTCGCCCATCTACCTTTCCATCGATCTAAATCTCCCCATTTTTTCAAGGTATTCATCAGTTCTTTTACTTGTAATCATTTACCAGACGTATTCAAACTCTCCAAATCCTTATCAGTAAAATCTAATCTATACGTTTTTTGCAAAACTTTAGACTTTTCTATTTCTACTCCATATTCTTGTGCAGCTTCTGCCAACCTCTCATGTAAATTCCTTGATTTCCATGTAATATTCTTACACAAAAATAACAACTCTTCATTACGGTACTTACTCAATCTTTCTGGACTTATTGTACCAATAATCATTTCTTCCAGATCCACTCTTAATCTAGCTACATTTATACTCGACTGTGACTTTTTCTTTTCCACTCCTCTTAACCAGTCATCTAACTCCTCTGGGGAAGGACCCAACGAACTCCCTGTTTCTGGAGTTGTTCCACTTTCATTCTGCACTATTTTTATAGGATCCATCTGTACACTTCTCTTTGGTGTTTCAGTTACGTTTTCACTCGCTGGGAGATCAATCAATGAAGTACTCATCTTTACTTGTTCTGATCCTCTAACATTCCTGGCATTATTCACGGGAATTGGCAATGCATGTACTCTTGATATATTCTGACTCTCACCATACAATGGAACTATAGGACCAATCGTTACTGGTACTGATAATGCTTCTGCATTCAGACTCATCTGACTAATTCTCTGAGTTAACTCCTCTCTTGCCTTATTCAACATGTCAAACTCATTTTCCTGCATCACTACTCGAGAATATGAAGCTACCGGAACTTGTGTAACCTGTGAAACTTGTGGAGATTGTAGAGCTTGTGGAACCTGAGGAACTTGTATTTCAATTAGTGGTGCATTTGGAACTGTTTCCCCTGAACTTTCCTGATATGGTGGAGGTCTTTTTAACAGTATTTCATCTAGCAACTCATCCTCAATCTCATCTGAATCATTATCTTGTTCTGAAGTCTCTAAATTATTCTTTTTCTCTTTGCCTTTGCCTCCAGTCTGATCTTCAGCAACTATTACTGGATATAATCCATCTGCACTTACATCTCTCCTCCATCTTTTCTTTTGATCATCCCATCTAGCCTCAGAATATCTCGTTATTATATTCCTGTATTTAATTCCATTCCTGTCTCTCTCCCTTTTATAAGCCTCATTATCCCATTCCTTAAGCGCTTCATATTGCGTAGATCTAGGACTTGGTTTTAACTAATTCATTCGTCCTCTCAAGTTCTCCAAAATCCTTACATTAAATGTACCATTCTCTGGAAAAGCTAAAACTCCATCATCTTCCGTATATTTCATCCAATTCTCTAACCATGTACACGTATGATAACCACGTTCCAACATCATAAAAGAAGCAGGCGTTCTCGGTGGAGGTATAGGAAGTCCCTCTCTAGTAACTATCGGCTTGTCTTTTTTAAATAAATCTTTTATTCTTTTTACCATCTTCATTTTTAAAACACTCTTTTTCTCGCTAATTAAACCCAAACAAACAAGAGAAAACTTCCGTAAATCCTCTCACTCTATTCGCTAAATCCCAACCAATACTAGCGCGACTCACAGCAACCAACCAATCACGGCTCACTATGTATCCACTGTCTCAACCAATGCTAGCGCGGCTCACAGCAACCGACCAATCACGGCTCACTACACGCCCTCTGCCTGACCAATGCCAGCGCGGCTTTTTGTGACATCAGTATTACTCCTGCTACTGACCCTCCCTTTACAAAATAATACGGCAATGTATTTTTCTACGTTTTCTTAACTATTTCTTGTTAGAAACAACAGAAAACAATGCTACTTTGTCTGCTCCACTAATAAAAGAGATAGTTCGATTCACTCAAAGAGTTTTCTTTTACTTCTTGTAAAATAACAACCAGCGCTACTCTACTCTCAATCAAGTTAAAGGAGGTCTTGGTAATCCTCTGGGGTTACTAGCCAAAGTTTCGGAAGAGGACTTTCCTTTCAGAAAGAGGTCTTGGTACTCCTTTGGGGATGTAAGGCCAGAGTTTCGGAAGCGGAACTTTCACTATTTCATGCAATCTTCTTTCACTCGAATATGTCCCTAAATAACATAGTCAGCCTTTCGCTGTTCGATATTACAATAACAGACAAAGTACTTCTGCCCTTTCACACTATTCCTCTGCCACTTAGGCTAAAATAACATCATCCTAGGATCTTCGGTAACTCCGTACCCGTACTTCCAAACAACATAAACAAAGACACTAACTTTTCATGTTAATAATCAATAAATCAATAATCAATAATTATTGCCAAACTAATCAATAATTAATCATCCTCTGCTACCAAAAACTGATCCAGCGATCAGGGATCGATAATTTTTCACAAACATAGGCCCATTTATTTTACCCAACTAATCCCTTCACGCTGGGGTTCAGTGTGATGCAAGTTTATTTCTAATTCACTATATACACTTCAGAACCTGCATTTCTCCTAACAAATAATTGTGTCGATGAACCTAAAGTTGAGTAGTTGATGTCAATAATATGTACTTATCTATGCATTAATTTTTACTAAATAATAACAGACTCAACGTGTAGTTTTATGTTGTTTATCGTAAATAATGTAAGAAAATAATGCTCATCAAGTACAGTTACACAAATGCAAACCATGAATTATCACAGAGAAAAAACATTGGTAATGTATATATTCAAACTCATATCAAATAAACAATGCATTGAAGGAATGGATAGGCGAAGAGAGAAAAGTTTCAGAGACAAAAATAAATTTGCAAATAATTATGCAAATTCAGTAGATTATCTATACTAACCCAAGTAAGATTCAGGGAAACTACCCCATTGGCCAGTTAGGGCAGGAAGGCCACTCAAGTAGAGTCGAGAGACAAAGATTAGGTCAGGAGTCAGGAAACGGGTAGGCCTCTATCTGGAAACCGCAAACCGACGACAGTGACGATCTCCCGCTAGCTAAACACCAGTCGACCCAAACCACTCCCCCCAGGGACCTTCAGTTATACCCTAAAACCTAAATGTCCAACCCACATTTGTTTCAATATGAGCACAGTATTCATCTCCCATTGGCTAAAATTGGGGGTGTTCTGTCACACCACTCTCGTCATGTCCATTTTATTAGACAACCTTTTGTTCAAACATTAAACATTACATCAGAATCATCCCAAGAAACAATTTCTGAACATGATCATAGTAAATATTTCCTGCAGTTTCCTTGAATGTTGCAAATCTCTATGCCTCTTTTGTTCATCTCTGCCATCTCGTGAGGAAGTGGCATCGCTTCCATTTGCAATCTTATCCTCCTTCTTCCGTAACCTTGGCAGACAGTCAGTACAACTCGAAGGACATTTCTATTGCCTCTGCATTCTCTCCTCATTCAAAGCTCATTTATTTCATATTTTTCTTTTTCAGGAATAAAGTTAACCCAAAACTGGCATGCAGAAGTGTAGGCCCATTGCTTATTTTTCTACAAGAACAAAACACAAACATTTATTATTTTCATGAAATGTAATTTCATTTTGCGCACCATCCCAGCATTTGCACTAACTCATGCACACCCCATGTTATGTTATTCCTAGCGAACTATTATTAACGTGCACAAAAGCAGCATTAGTTTTTATCAAGCAGTTTGCGGCCTAGTTTTCATGCATTAATACACGCATTAGTTTTACGCATGCGCTAAAGCATTTCCCCATGTTTTAGCATTTATTAATAAAATTTTCACCGCACACTGTTAATATGTGTTACTGAGGGTTTAATCCGAGCAGGTTTTATTTACGCAAAACCCTGCTCCATCAAGCCCTACCTTGTTCAACCTATATGTAGTCCCTCTAGCACAGCTCATCAGATCTTATGGTTTCTCAGCCATTTCCTACGCTGATGACACTCAGATTATTGTCTCAGTGTCCAGCAACTTTCAGGAGACGGCTGAACACTTTAATATCTGTATGACTCAGATCAACAACTGGATGCGGCTTAACTGCCTAAAGTTACATTCTGGTAAGAAAGAAGTTCTATTCCTAGGAAACGACAACACCTCCTTTTGGTCACCCATTTGGTGGCCTAAGGACATGGGTACTCTTCCATCACCTATAAACAAGGTACGTAATCTTTGATAATAGGCTGACCTTTAAAGATCAGATCAATTTTTATTTATTTATTCAGTGTTTTCTATAGCGCGAACATGACCCAAAGAGATGAGTGTCAGAGAGCTTTACAGTTAGATCGCACTACATTTTCAGATAAAAACCTATACAACTTACTACTGGGGAAATGAGACTTAACCGCGTTGCATGTTCGAATAGTTACAATAACAGACACTTAATGGTAATAGACAAACCTTAAACCAAATCACAAAACCCTTATCTACAAACCCAGACCAATACTGAGCATTACTAGGAATACACAAAGGTGACATAATGTATGACAAGTACAGTAAAAGACCAGAAACAATGCCTTGGTATCATTGTTTTTTTTATCTTGAAGTTGATCAAAAGGATCTGTCCTTTCATTCCACCTGATCTTCAGAAGACAGTTGTGACCGCCGCCCTGGCCCTATCTAAACCTGACTATGCAAATGCTCTATTCATAAACATTAATAACAACTCCTGCAGAAATTGCAAATGCTGCAAAATGCCTCCGCACGCTTACTCTTGGGCATTCCAAAATATCAATGGGTCTCCCAGGGTCTGGGAAAATGACACTGGCTCTCAGTTGACAAAAGGATCATGTTGAAATTATTATGCTGTGCTTTTAAAGCGTTACATAATGTTGCTCCAGATTATTTAAAACATCGCTTCACCTGTTACATTCAATTTAGAAATTTGTGATCAACTACTGCCAAGCTTCTAGTGATCCCCAGAACAAAAAGAGCTTCTTGGGGTGGAAAAAGCTTAATCGCAGGACCAGCTAAACTGTGGAACTCACTTCCTATCACATTAAAAGCCAGTCCTAATCTATGGTCCTTTAGGAAAGCACTAAAAAACTGGCTTTTCAGCATCTAACATTGTTTCTTCTGTTCTCCATTCTCCACCTTTCAGAAGCAGCACCAAGACGTCTATGGTATTTGAGCACTTTATAAAATTAAGATCAAATCAAAATCAAGAATCGGAACCAGTATGTAGAGGCTCATCTGTCACAGAAAACCTTGTTTTAGTCATACCAATAGGTTACAGCTAATTGATTGAAGCAGACCCTCCGTTAAAGTCTGTAAGCAGGGTCTGGTTTATGATGTAAAGCCTGTTTTATATTGTTTGCAAAACCGCTGAGAGAGTCCTGGGAGCTTCATTCTGAAGTGTGAATGCATACACCAAGAAGGCTTTACATGGTACAGTGTGCTGGTGTCATGGTGGTCCAGAAGCACAGCAGACGTCTGGGACCTGTAATCTATTGGGCATGCTGTCTCTGGCTTCTTGAATCCCTTGTGTAACTGGATGCACGCCGCTCTTGGGAAATGTCAGTAGATATATTGAGAGTCTGAAAGGATAGTGAAGCTAGGGGTAGTGTCAGTAGATCTACTGACTGTCCTGGGAGTCTATTAGGACAGTGGAGCTGGGGCAATGTCAGTAGATTTACTGGCAGACCTGGGAGTCTGAAAGGACAATGGAGCTGGTGCAGTGACGGTAGACTTACTGGCAGGCCTGGGAGTGTGAAATGGCAGACTGGGAGTCTGAAAGGACAGTTGAGCTGGGGCAGTGTCAGTATTGGCAGGCTTTGGAGTATGAAAAGACACTTTCAAAATTGTTTTAGTAACCTTCTTGCGTTCTCAGATATGCTTGAAAATACACTATTTGCCCACTCTTTTTTCAAAATTTTCTCAGGGAGAGAACCCCCCGAATCTGACTTATGACAGTGGGGCTTGCGCACTATGCTCGCTCACCGGCGGACACTCACCCCGAACTTTTGTGCGCACCACTTTCAAATGTCACCAGCCGCCACTGGTAGGACATTTACTGTGGGGTGGTACATGTCCTGGTAGTGAGAAACTGCAAAATTCGTTTTTCAGTATAGCAAGGCCTATCTCTCCCATAGGTTATCATTGGAACCGCCTTATAACAGTGGCATAACATTACCCCCACATCCCCCGTGGTGCGGGGGGCCCCAAGCTCCAGGGAAACCCTTCTGACACTGTGCATGGGCCGCAGGCCCCTGGCCTGAGAGCTCCAGACTAGGTCGGGGGAGCCCTCCATGTACTTTGCAGGGGGCCCCCTCAAGTTTTGTTATGCCACTGCCTGGTAACACTTTACAAGTGTAACTTCCAACTGGGAAAAGATAGGAAGTGTAAGTTTGGTGTCTCTGAACTCACAATTTAAAAACACATCTTTTAGGGAAGTTGGTTTTTAAGTTGCAGATCTGAAAATGCCACTTTTAGAAAGTTATACAAAAGGGGGATGATGGACGGAACGTTTGAGCCAATCAAACACTCACCCCCAGTCAACTGATCTGGGTTTAATCCATCATCATTCTTTAGCTCACTCCACCACCCCAGTTCAGACATGGCCATATGCAAATCAGCCTGACCCTGTGCCTCATGGGAACAGTCCAGCCCGAACTGCCAAGCCATGTCTTCCCTGGACCGGAAACAAGCATCCTAGGACCGGTTTCTGGCATTCCAGCCGTCATCAGCCAGGCTTGCTTGAATCCAGTGGCAAAGTGAGCAAGGGACCCATGTCTGGGCATACCCCCGCCAACTTAGGGCGAACAAAGCGATACAAAAGGGGATGATGGACGGAACGTTTGAGCCAATCAAACACTCACCCCCAGTCAACTGATCTGGGTTTAATCCATCATCATTCTTTAGCTCACTCCACCACCCCAGTTCAGACATGGCCATATGCAAATCAGCCTGACCCTGTGCCTCATGGGAACAGTCCAGCCCGAACTGCCAAGCCATGTCTTCCCTGGACCGGAAACAAGCATCCTAGGACCGGTTTCTGGCATTCCAGCCGTCATCAGCCAGGCTTGCTTGAATCCAGTGGCAAAGTGAGCAAGGGACCCACGTCTGGGCATACCCCCACCAACTTAGGGCGAACAAAGCGATACAAAGGGGATGATGGACAGAACGTTTGAGCCAATCAAACACTCACCCCCAGTCAACTGATCTGGGTTTAATCCATCATCATTCTTTAGCTCACTCCACCACCCCAGTTCAGACATGGCCATATGCAAATCAGCCTGACCCTGTGCCTCATGGGAACAGTCCAGCCCGAACTGCCAAGCCATGTCTTCCCTCGACCGGAAACAAGCATCCTAGGACCGGTTTCTGGCATTCCAGCCGTCATCAGCCAGGCTTGCTTGAATCCAGTGGCAAAGTGAGCAAGGGACCCACGTCTGGGCATACCCCGCCAACTTAGGGCGAACAAAGCGATACAAAAGGGGATGATGGACGGAACGTTTGAGCCAATCAAACACTCACCCCCAGTCAACTGATCTGGGTTTAATCCATCATCATTCTTTAGCTCACTCCACCACCCCAGTTCAGACATGGCCATATGCAAATCAGCCTAAAACAAGCATCCGGTCCTAGGATGCTTGTTTCCGGTCCAGGGAAGACATGGCTTGGCAGTTCGGGCTGGACTGTTCCCATGAGGCACAGGGTCAGACTGATTTGCATATGGCCATGTCTGAACTGGGGTGGTGGAGTGAGCTAAAGAATGATGATGGATTAAACCCAGATCAGTTGACTGGAGGTGAGTGTTTGATTGGCTCAAACGTTCCGTCCATCATCCCCTTTGTATTGCTTTGTTCGCCCTAAGTTGGCGGGGTATGCCCAGACGTGGGTCCCTTGCTCACTTTGCCACTGGATTCAAGCAAGCCTGGCTGATGACGGCTGGAATGCCAGAAACCGGTCCTAGGATGCTTGTTTCCGGTCCAGGAAGACATGGCTTGGCAGTTCAGGCTGGACTGTTCCCATGAGGCACAGGGTCAGACTGATTTGCATATGGCCATGTCTGAACTGGGGTGGTGGAGTGAGCTAAGAATGATGATGGATTAAACCCAGATCAGTTGACTGGGGTGAGTGTTTGATTGGCTCAAACGTTCCGTCCATCATCCCTTTTGTATCACTTTTAGAAAGTTGGCATTTTCTCACTTTAACCATTCTGTGCTTCTGCCTGCCTCTGGAATGCAATCAATCAATCAATCAGGCGTTTATAAAGCGCGCTACTCACCTGTGAGGGTCTCAAGGCGCTAGGGGGACAGGGGGGGGGCAGCTCCTGATCAGTCGAAGAGCCAGGTCTTGAGGTCTTTCCTGAACGTGTGCAGGGTCGGGGAGCGTCTGATGTTCACAGGGAGCTCATTCCAGGTCTTGGCCGCGATGTAGGAGAAGGCCTTCCCGCCTGTTCTGTTTCTGCGGATGCGGGGGACCTCTGCCAGGGCGAGGTCGGCGGAGTGGAGGTTCCTCTTGGGTACGTGGAAGGAGACTCTCTCGTTGAGGTATTTGGGTCCGATGTTATTGAGGGATTTGTAGGCGTGGGTGAGGAGTTTGAAGGTGACCCTCTTCTCTACGGGGAGCCAGTGGAGGTTTCGTAGGTGTTGGGTCATGTGTTCTTGACGCGGTGTCCCGAGGACGAGTCTGGCTGCGGCGTTCTGGATGGTTTGGAGTTTGTGTAGAAGAGTTCTGTTGATTCCGGCGTATAGGGCGTTGCCGTAGTCCAGTCTGCTGGTTATGAGCGCGTGGGTGACGGTCCTTCTGCAGTCGGGGGGATCCATGTGAAGGTCTTGCGGAGGATGCGGAGGCAGTTGAAACTAGTGGAAGTGACGGCGTTGATCTGGCGGTTCATGGAGAGGGAGGAGTGGAGGATGATGCTGAGGTTTCGTGCGTGGTCTGTAGGGGTGGGTGGATTCCCGAGGGCGGAGGGCCACCAGGTGTTGTCCCAGGCGGACATCTGTGTTGGATGAAAGCTGGGCTTTGTGCATTCCCTCTAGACAGTCAGTCCCAAAGGGGGCTGAGGTGTGCCCTGCATAGCCTGATGGCCCATCACCAGGCTGATGGGTCTTCTTGAGCTAGGGTGAGAATGAGGAGTTGACACTTGCACCTGAATAGGGCTGTGCCTGTCCCCACACAAAGAGCTGCATGCTCCCCTTTAGTGTGTCTGGAGCCAGGGCCAGGAATGGCAGGGTCCTGTGCACTACAAAGACCTTTCTTCAAAGTCTCCCTACTTCAAAGGCTGAAATGGGAATACATACTGGACCCGCAACACCATATACTCGGAACACTTCTGGACTGAGGATATTCTGCCAGGAAGAAGAGCTGTTGTGCTGCCAGGAGGGACTGCCACTTTGTTGCTTGCTTTGCTGCGGTGGCCTGCTGCCTGCTGCTTCTTGCCTGGGGGTGAGAGGACTGGACTTTACTCTCTACATCCTGCATCTCTAAAGGTTCTCCAAGGGCTTGCCCCCTGTTTCTGAAGTCTCAGAGATATCAAAGACTTCCCCTGCATCTTGCTACCAGCACCTGGGCTACTCTGCTATGAGTCATGTCCTGCCAAGTGGTGCCAAATCCAGTCCTGGGCCCTTGGAAGTGAGTGTTTGGTGCTGCAACCCAAGAAACCAATGCATCGACACTGACACATCGTTCGGAACCAGTGCATTCCCTGTGAAATTGACGCACTGCCACTGCCTGCACCAAAGCTGTGGACACCGCTCGCCGAGAACGCAAAACAGCGACCTCAACTTACAACGCAGCCCTGACTCTGCCGACGCAGCCCCTTCAAATCACTGCTGCTGCGCGAGTCTCAGACAATGCATCGCCGGTGTCTTCGATGCCCCATCCCCGACTCCAATGCATTCCCGGCCCGATGTGGCTTCATACTGACGCATCGCCTTCAACCCAGTGGTTCAACATTGACGCCTCGGAACCGACGCACAGCGCTCTTGACATTGACCCATCAACGACTTTGCTCTACTTTGGAATCAATGCTTTGCCTACGACAGCAACGCATCACTTCTGTATTTCAGCGTATCGTCCCTGAGCATCTATGCATCCAGGGTACTGTCAGCAGGTCTGCATGTCTCCTGTATCTGGCCTGAGCTTCATCGCATACGACTGAACTTTTGGATTTGCCCCTGTCAATAGCGACCAGATTGCCCCAGTTGGAGCTATTGTTCTCTAAGAAGGGTATTTTGATTTTATCTTGTAAAATTCATATCGTCACTTGAGTATGTTGGATTTTTGTCGTTTTGGATTTGTTTACTCAGATTAATATTGGCTGTTTTTCTAAACTGGTGTGGAGTACTTTTACGGAGTTTTCACTGTGTTACTGTGTGTGTGTGTGTGTGTGTGTGCACAAATACTTTACACATTGCCTCTCGGTTAGCCTGACTACTCTGTGCCAAGCTACCAGAGGGTGAGCACAGGTAAAATTTTAGTGTGTACTAACCTACCCTGACTAGAATTGTGGTTCCTGCTTGGACATAGTGCATACCTCTGCCAACCAGAAACCAACTTTTATTTTTGCAATTCTACTCTCTCAAGAAGACGTTGGTGTGAATGAATCCTGTGAAAAGTTGTTTATATAGCTGAGTGGTCCACTAAATTGCCTGTAAAATCCTGGCAGTAGTGAACTGCGGTAGATTCATTAACTCTCTCACAGTCTAAAGTCGATAAAAATGAATACCATTGAGATGGCTAAAGCTAAGCTGTCCTGATCATATGGTATACAGTGAAACCACCCACTTGGAACCCTGAACACAGACTAAGCACAGCCTTGAGGGAGCTACCAGATGACTCCATGTCTGCAAGAAATCTTGAGCTCAAAAGACAGCAGATTGTCTGCCCATTTGGGAGGAGCAGAAGTCCTTCACAACTGTAGATGGTCATTTCTTTCTGCCACAGGTCCCAGATCATAGGTGAGCTCTGAGGGGACCGGGAAGGCCAGGCAGTGAGATCATATTCTGTGTGCTGAGCAGTGAGCCTGAGCTTCCTGCTTGCATATGTAATGGCGGTGGCTCCCAAGAGTTACACGAGAAAAGGGCCTGTGGCCTGTTGTAGTCATCAGACTTCTATCCCTTCTATTGATTAGATCATAGAACCGCATTTAAATGCAGAGGGCTTAAAAAGCTGCTCATATTAATACCTTAAATTAAGTTTCTAACTGTAAATTGGTGAAATAAATTGAATGTACTCCTTTGTCCAAGCTTTACATGAGCAGTGCAGCACAGGGTCCTGCCCCAGTGACACGAGACGTTTCTCAGGCAGGCACATATGTCATTGTGAACATTGCACCAGGCAGAACTCTTGCTGGACAATAGTGTGACCACCATGTATACATTTTGGTGCATCGATTGGCGAATAAGAGATAGACAGCGCTATATGTCAGCTGCATCGCAGGGCCAGCTTCAGGATCTTATGTGGGTCCAACAACATATGTAAGTGATGTTTGCAAAAAACACTATATTCAAGGCTATTTTGAGCTCTCAATGCAGATGTGGCTCTAAGCACCAGTTATCAGTACCTTAAGACAATTCGGTTTGTTTTTAGAGTGAGCTGTGCACATTTGGTGGTTATTTTTTATTATCTTGAATAATTTTCCTAGTTTCTGTTCGTGCACCTCCAGGTGGTTTACAATTGTTTATCTTCTGAGGATATTTTTATTTTATTTTGGAGATACAGAAAACTAAGCAATTTAAAAGAATCTCAACGTAATCACCCTCTGCTGAAACAGGTGTTGCACAGTTCAGGGAAGAAAACAAGTGTCTAGGACATGCGTAATGTAAACAGTTGAAAGTAATGGATGTTTTTCTAGTCGTTATGCTGCGACGAGATATTGTGAAGCTTCAACAACAATTCACTGCAAAATTGTGCAGCAAAAAGTAATTTTAAAAAAACTGCTTATTTTTTTCTTAGCCTTTGGTTTTCTGCCAAAACTATGAAGAATTCCAATTAAGATGCCATTTGCCGCACCGAGCAGGGCTCACTGTTCGCTCTTCTTTCTCTTTCCGCCTTCTGCCATCATCACGGATAAATCTCAGCCATGATGCTCTGCTATGATTACTGCTGCATCTGCTTTGTGAAGGCATGCAATTATGCCTCCCACCAGCCTTTCAGAAACTGAGTCGAAATATAATCTTCAGAACGTGTTCTTATCTGTGCACGAAAACAGGCTGCTGTGGGCAGTTGTGGACTAAAACGCATAGCACCATGTAAGGACTTGTTTTCTCTTAATCCATGTTTTTTTTAACCTGCCAAGCTCTGAGCCTTAATACTCTTTTTAGGTCTGATCTAGAGATAGATAGGCAGACCCAGACTTTCTGAACTAAATAAATATATATATATATATATATATATATATATATATATATATATCATATATATATATATTTTTTTTCTTTTTGCCTGAAGCACACACCACCAATACCACCACCAATACTACCACCAATACCACCACCACCAATACCACCACCAATACCACCACCACCAATACCACCACTACCAATACCACCACCACCACCAATACCACCACCACCACCAATACCAATACCACCACCCCCGATACCAATACCACCACCAATACCAATATCACCACAAATACCACCACCAATACCACCACCACCACAAATACCACCACCGATATCACCACCACCATCAATTCCACCACCACCACCAATATCCCACCACCAATACCACCACCACCAATATACCACCACCACCAATACCACCACCACCACCACCAATACCACCACCAATACCAATACTACCACCCCCAATACCAATAGCGCCACCACCAATACCAGTACCACCACCAAAACCAGTACCATCACCAATACCAATATAAGGCCAAAGATAACAATGACATTACGCAATGCCACACTGCACACTCAAATCACGGAGAGGGCAGGCAATAGCCCCCCTCTCGCTCTTCCTCCTGAGCTGCGACATTGTAATCACCACGAATACCACCACCACCACCAATACCACCACCACCAATACCAATACCACCACCACCAATACCACCACCAATACTACCACCAATACCACCACCACCAATACCACCACCACCACCACCAATACCACCCCCAGTACCAATATCCCCACCAATACCACCACCAATACCACAATCACCACCATCAATACCACCACCAATATCACCATCACCACCAATTCCACCACCACCACCAATATCCAACCACCAATACCACCACCAATACCACCACCACCAATACCAGTACCACCACCACCACCACCAATACCAGTACCACCACCACCACCAGTACCACCACCAATACCACCACCCCAATACAAATACCACCACCACCAATACTACCACCACCAATACCAGTACCACCACCAAAACCAGTACCACCACCAATACCAGTACCACCACCACCAATACCACCACCGCCAATACCAATACCGCCACCACCAATACCAATACCGCCACCAACAATACCACCACCTCCACTAATACCACCACCACCAATACCACCAATGCCACCACCACCACTACCAATAACACCACCGCCAATACCACCAATACCACCACCACCACCAATACCACCACCACCAATACCAATACCACCACCTCAGTGCCTCTCGCTCACTAGTAATAGCAGGGGCACTGTACGAGGCCGAAGCTGCAGCCGAGACCATCCCTCCCTCCCTCCCTCCATGCCTGCTATAAAGCAGAGCCCGCCCTGCATCAGGAGGTGAAGCCAGGGCCCTACTACAGCTGCAGTGTTTTTTATTAGGCCAAAGATAACAATGACATTACGCAATGCCACACTGCACACTCAAATCACGGAGAGGGCAGGAAATAGCCCCCCTCTCGCTCTTCCTCCTGAGCTGTGACATTGTAATCACAGAGCAAAAGGTGTTGGAGCACTTTGTTAGTGTTTATAGCTTGGATCATATGTAACTCTCACTTCACACTTTGTGTCTGTGTAATTTACAACACTTACACATCTTCTTCACTGCACTATTTATCACTACTTTGAAGACGTCGCAGGCCGGTCTCTTCCTCTGATATTTACAATCTAACAAGCGGTCGAGAAGGCCCTTTATTGCAATGCAATAGGTCTCGCATTTGCGAGAGTTTAAGCTATTAGTATTGTAAATGACAATGCCTTGTATTTATGTTTTAAAACCCAAAACATAAATAAAAGGCATTGTGATTTACAATGCCAATAGCTCAAACTCGTGTGAATGAGAGACCTATTGCATTGCAAATGCTTGTTTCAAAATACTGCCAACACCCCAGAAGACCTGAAGGATGCAAATAGGATGAAAACTACTTTCAATAGTAGATCCAAGGAAGTCACTTGGGTGTTCCAAAAAACAGGGGGAATTCTTAAATGTGATCCCATTTTTAGGAGGCCTCCTTGAGCACAAACCAAGTATAACTTACAGGCAGGGGCATTCCATGAGGGTAAGGCTGGTCCATAGTAATATTACAGTTAAGAATACTAATCTCAATAACCTTAAAGGTTTTCTTCCTTGTGGCAAGGCCTGCAAATACAGTAAAAGTACGAAAGAATTTACTCTTCCGTATGACAGGGGCATGAAGATCATTACCCAGTTCTTGACATGCAGCTCACAATTTGTTGTATATGTTTTGGAATGTCTGTGTGACAAACGGTATTCGATACACCCAGTAATGATAATGGCGACCCACATTACCCAATGACACACCATTTCGAGGAAATGATCTATAGTGATAGATCCAAACTGTCCTACTATGCTATTGAAAAAGTCCCTGTAAAGAATAGTAAGTTGACCAGGAGAAAGGAATCAAAATATATCATTGATTTGGATACCAAGATCCCTGGTGAGTGGAACACAGAAGAAGAATTAAAAGTACATCTGGGGGATGGTTGATCTCCGTTAGGCTTTTTCCTGCTCATGCTTAGCTATTTTTAAGTGTTTTAATTGCTGATCTTCCTGTTCTTTTTCAAATTTTCTTTCATGAGGAAGGGAAGGGAAACTCAACTGAGATGTGGTATCGCCAGCCTGGGCGGGAGCTCCTCCCTACCCTTTTCTTCCATTTTGCATGTGGATATTTGGAGCAAAGACACAAATAAGATGTTTTCTGATATTGTTTATTTCTGTGGACGCTGACCTTCTACTTATGTTTTCTGTTCTTTGGACCCCACATTCATTTGGCACTCTCAGACTCTGGTAGTTTTCCAATTGACTTGCCCACTCGTGCAGAATTATCTAAGTTTACCCAGGTGCTTCCTGTCAGTCTCCTTCTGGCCCACTACCTCCAGTTACAACTCATGTGACCACATTGTATGCAGTTCTGGACAGTATTCAGGTAGGAGGTTACCTGTTTACGAGATGTTGCTGTATTTTCTACTATGATATTTTGATATTTTGTGTCCAGCTTAACGTGATTTACATGTTTGGAGTCACGTTCTCTAGGAGCTAATGACATTTTCTCACACTTGGGTAAGATTAACATGTTGGGAGGCTTTTATTTACACTGCGTAGTATCTGTCCCTACATTTGTCTTTGCACTGACTTGTCTGTTTAAGATGCATCTGTACAATAACAATCCTGTCATTGTTTTTATTTTAATTATATTTAGGAATTTCCTTTCATGGCCTTATGTGCTATATAAGTCCTAATCTTTATTTTGACCCTTATTTCGGACTATATTAAACACTTCAAGATGGCGCCCATGTTACGATGGCTACCTGTGTCCATCTTTTATGTTAATGCATTGTATATGTGCCTGGGGAGTGTTATGTCAGGACGGTAAACCTTCGTCGTCCCGACATGCGTTACTGGTCGCGCCCCGCCGCACTACACTTTGGCGTAGGCCGCGTGGTGAAGGCCGCAATAATGAGAGCACACACAGTGTGGTATTCAAACGTGCTCGTGTGACTCGGCTCTGACGCCAGATGCGCAGCACCGCTATTTATTTGGACACGCCCGCGTAGCGCGGGCCAAACCATAATGTCCTGATGCTGCCGGGGGGGGTCAGAATACACCCCCGGCAATTGTTAACACCATGCGCCCAACTTACAACAAAGTATCGCGATGAGCGATACAACATGCCTCCCCAAAAATGGACTTAAAGAACTATAAAGAAAACCTTACTTTAGAAACAGTAATGCAACAGCCACACCACCTGAGTGTCCATCGGCATCACACAGCATGCCGAACTCCTGTCCGTTCAGGTGAGTCTCTAGCAATGATAGTCCTGTAGACTGCTGGACGGCTCAGGGTTTCTCCTCAGTCTGTACTGGGTTCTATTCTCCTGGCACTCGCTGCCATCACCAGGGGTCAGTGGAAGTTGATTCTGTCGTTGAGGTATTTGGGTCCGTTATTATGTAGGCATTTGTAGGCTTGAGTGAGGATTTTGAAAGTGACTCTTTTCTCCACGGGGAGCCAGTGGAGACTTCGTAGGTGTTGGCTGATGTGTTCGTGTCGGGGGATGCCGAGGACGAGTCTGGCGGCAGTGTTCTGTACTGTCTGGAGTTTGCGGAGTAGGGACTTGTTGATGCCGGCGTAGAGTGCGTTTCCATAGTCCAGTCTGCTGGTGATGAGTGCGTGGGTGACTGTCTTCCTTGACTCGGGGGGGGATCCACTTGTAGGTCTTGCGGAGGGTGCGGAGGGTGTTGAAGCAGCTGGAGGTGACGGCGTTGACCTGTCGGTTCATGGAGAGTGATGAGTCGAGTACGATGCTGAGGTTCTTGGCGTGGTCTGAGGGGGTAGGTGGGCTTCCGAGGGCGGTCGGCCACCAGGTGCTGTCCCATGCAGAAGGGGTGGTACCGAGGACGAGGACTTAAGTCTTCTCGGCGTTGAGCTTCAAGCAGCTGTTGGTCATCCAGACTGCGACGTCTTGCATTCCTTTCTGGAAGTTGAGTTTGGCAGTGGTGGGGTCTTTGGTGAGGGAGAGGATGAGCTGGGTGTCGTCGGCGTAGGATACGATGTTGAGGCCGTGTTGTCGGACGATGGCTGCGAGGGGGGCCATGTAAATGTTGAAGAGGGTGGGGCTCAGTGATGAACCCTGTGGGACTCCGCAGGTGATTTTCGTGGGGTCGGAGAGGAAGGGGGGGAGTCTGATCCTTTGGCTTCTTCCGGTGAGGAATGATCGGATCCAGTCCAGGGCTGTTCCTTGTATGCCTGCGTCGTGTAGTCTGACGACTAGTGTGCGATGGGAGACGGTGTCGAAGGCCGCTGATAGGTCGAGTAGGATGAGGGCTGCGGAGTGGCCTTGGTCCAGGAGAGTGCGGATGTCGTCTGTGGTGGCGAGGAGGGCGGTCTCTGTGCTGTGGTTGCTTCGGAATCCGGATTGGGACGGGTTGAGGACGGCGTTTTCTTCAATGAATCGTGTCAGTTTCCTGTTGACTGTTTTCTCTGCAACTTTGGCTGCGAAGGGGAGGAGCGAGATGGGCCGATAGTTCTTGAGGTCGGTGGGGTCAGCTGTGGGCTTCTTGAGCAGGGGTCTGACTTCTGCGCGCTTCCAGTCGTCTGGGAAGGTGCCTGTTTTGAAGGTGGTGTTGATGGTGCGTTGTAGTTCGGGTGCGATGGCGGCCACGGCTCTGTGGTAGATGTGAGGGGGGCAGGGGTCAGTGGGGGCCCCCGAGTGGATGCTTTTCATGGTCGAGGCAGTGTCTTCAGCCTTGATCGGTGTCCAGTTGGAGATGGTGGGCTGGCTGGTGTTTCTGTGGCGCCTGGTGGATGGTCGATGAAGTTGTCGTAGAGATTTTTGATCTTGAGGTGGAAATAGGTTCCAAGCTTGTCGCAGAGGTCTTGGGATGGGGTGATGTCTGTGGCTTCGCTGCGTGGGTTGGTGAATTCTTGAATGACACTGAAAAGTTCCTTGGAGTTGGTGGAGTTGGCCAGGATTTTGTTGTGGATGAAGTTCCTTTTGGTGGCTCTGACCTGGTTGTGGTAGTCCGTCATGGCGTCCTTGTAGGTCGTGTGGTTTTCGGTTGTCTTGGTGTTTCTCCAGTTCTTCTCCAGGCGTCTGCAGGTGCGTCTGGCTTCTTGGAGAGCGGTTGTGAACCAGGCGGCTTTCCTGGGGCGTTGTCTGTCGGGGTTGCGTAGCGGGGTGAGCTCATCTGCGCAGTTGGAGATCCAGGTGTGGAGTTCTCTGGCTGCATCGTTTGCGCTGTTTGCATCGGGTGCCCAGGTGTGGTTGTCTCGGTTGAGGGTGGAGTTAAGTTGCTCGTCGGTAACCTTGCTCCAGTTCCTTCGTGGTGGGCGTGGCGCTGGTTTGGGTGCCTTGGGTTTGTTGATGGCGAAGTGTACGCAGTGGTGGTCGGTCCATGGCGGCTGCGTTGTGTGGCTGAAATGGACGCTGTTTCCTGCCGCGAAGATGGGGTCGAGGGTGTGTCCTGCTCTGTGGGTCGGTGTGTTGACGAGTTGTTTAAGTCCGATGCTGGCGAGGTTGTCACGAAGGATAGTGGAGTTGGGGTCGCTGGGGTTGTCGAGGTGGAAGTTCAGGTCTCCAATGAGTATGTAGTTTGTTGAGGTGATCGCGTGGGGTGCGATGAAGTCGGTGATGGTGGCGGCGAAGGGTGTTCGGGGGCCGGGGGGTCTGTAGATGAGGGTTCCTCGGAGTGTGGCTTTGGGGCTGATCTGGATCTGGAAGTGCAGGTGTTCGGCGGAGGGGAAGGTTTCGCTGGAGGTGGTGAGGCGGAGGGTGCTCTTGTGGGCGATGGCGAGGCCCCCTCCTGGGTGGTTGGGGCGGTCTTTCCTCTGGATCTTGTATCCGTCTGGGATGGCGGTGCTGATGTCGGGGGCGGAGGATGCGTTGGACCAGGTCTCTATGAAGAAGGCGATGTCGGGCGAAAGAGAGTCGAGTAGGTTCCAGATTTCCCTGGCGTGTTTGTGTACGGAGCGTACATTGAGGAGGATGCATTTTAGGGTGTCGCCGGTGCTGGCGTCGGCGGTGTTGGAGGCTGGGGTGGCGGTGAGGGTCTGGCGGCAGTGGAGGCAGGAGAACTGGCCGTGGGTTGTGTTCGGTGAGGCCTGTTGGCATTCTCTAAGTCTTCCAGGGTTGAGTGCGAGGAGGGTGGTGGTGTCGTAGCGATGGGTAGTGGGAGGGCCAGGGTTCCTGGCGCTGGCCGCGGTCGGGTCGCGGACGGGGCAGACGGGCTTGCCTTTGGCGCGCCGGCGGCGCGACCGCGCAGCAGCCGCCATTAAGTAGGGGAGGTGAGAGGGAGGAGAGGCTGGGAGGCGGGAGCAGGGGAATTCCGGGGGGGAATTCCGGAGGGGAAATTCCAGGGGGGAATTCCGGGGGGGAGGGGCCGCAGGGGCAGCAGTGGCAAAAGGAACAGGCAGGCATGAGAAAATAAAAACAGTGGTGGAATTAGAGCAAGACACAGATGGGCACAATAACAGTGGCACAACAGGGAAAAAAATTAAGAAAAAAAGCGTCTGAGAAAGGTTACGGTGGTTGGAGGCAGTCTGGTCCCAGTTGGAGCGGGCAGCAGGCGCAGGAGCGGGCAGCAGCCTCGAACCTCCCAAGGAGGAGGTCGGGGTCTGGAGGCAAGAGACGGCACAGCGGAGCAGTGGGGAGAGAGTGGACCTAGACCGAGGGTCGAAGGTCTTACTCGATCCGTTCCGAGTTCAGCTTCTGACCATTCCTCCCAGACTCGATCATGGAGATCTCCATCCGGGCGGTTCAGTGCAGCGTCAGGACAAAATGAAATCTCTTGAAGGCTGACACATTCCTCGTGACAAGTTCCAGCCTCGCTTTGCAATAACTTGCGTGCCACGAATGTGGGGGATGCACCAGGGATCTTTTTCAAATGGGAGCCTGAACTTGCTGCCTGGGTGTCTGTCTTGGACAAGGACCAGATCTCCTACTTTGAGACATGATTTTTCCGCTCGGCGCTGCCGGCTCACTTGATCGTCGACCTTTTCCTCCTGTGGTCCACAGCTTGATCATTCATCTTCTCCGGAACCCATTGAGGGTGGTGTGGGATGGAATCACTCACTACTCGTCCAATCGATAGATGTCCAGGAGCACGGCCGGTGGTGGCATGGGGAGTTTGTCAGTAATCCATAAGAAAAGAGTATATGGATTGCTCCAGGGAATCCCCATTGGCCACGGCTATCCTGATAACTTTGTTCAAAGTTCTCATAAAGCGTTCAGCTTCCCCATAGGCTTGTGGCCACTTTGGTGTTATCTTTTTGTGAACAATTCCGAGAGAGGCCAGGTACGATGAGAATCACTGTCCCTGGAAGGGAGGACCGTTGCCAGTTCTTAGCTACCTGATGAGTCCATGGGTAGCCATCACCTTTTCCAGCTTTGTTATTACCTCTCCTGCGCTCAGGGATGACAGCACCTCAACTTCGAGGTACTTCGAATAATCATCTATCACTACCATGGAATGTCTTCCATCAGGGAGGCTCCCAAAATCCATGCTGGCTCTCATCCATGGGCCATCAGGCCGCTGTTCAATAACAATTGGTGCGGGATGATTCGGTTTGCCAGTAGCTTGACACCACGGACATGATCTCACCGCCTCCTCTACCTTGTCATCCATGAGAGGGAACCAGACCTTGGTTCTGAGCCGACCTTTGGTTTTCACCATGCTCTGGTGACCGGCATGGGCTAACCTGACCACTCTGTCCACAAGGGTTGTCGGAATGACCAACCTATGACCTCGGAGTAGGCACCCATTCGGATCAGCGCTCAGCTTATGTCTCACTTGGCATAGGCTCTCTATTATTCTCCGGGCCTCAGGAGTAAAGATCACCCCTTGACTTCTGAGGAGATGCCACTTGTTGGTCTTCACGGCCTCCAATGCCTTCTGCAGACGTTCAACTTGGGTGGTCGCTTGGCACAATTCTTCTAGAGAGATGGGTAATGGGCGAGATCTGTCTGCTATGTATCGGACATATTCTTCCGTCTCCTCCGCATCCTCCATTTTACTGAGTGTTACCTCTCATGGATGACGGGACAAGTAGTCTGCCAGATTGCTTGTTCCAGGGTGGTACTCAATCTTACAGTTGTATTCCTGCAACTGAAGCATCCATTTTTCGATGCGAGGCAGAGGCTTTGACGCTGTTCCGGTGAACAGCGGAATGAGGGGCTTGTGGTCAGTGGTGACAAGGAATGGTTTCCCATACACATACAAGTGGAAGTGTCGGCACCCCCAATGCACCGCAATCGCCTCTTTTTCTATTTGGGAATACCTTTGTTCCGTGGCAGTTAAGGATCTGCTTGCAAATGCTACTGGAGCCCACTCATCCTCGTCTGTGGGCCGTTGCAGGAGAACAGCTCCTAGTCCCTTTGGGCCGGCGTCCACGGCAACTTGAGTGTGCTGCCGCGGATCGAAGTACCTCGGCGTGGTGGTGCTGGAAAGTGTGTCCTTGGTGGCCTGGAAGGCAGCCTCTTGTTCGGGGCCCCATGCCCAATGAGTGCATGCTTTGGTCAGCTCTCTCAATGGGGTGGTCAGCGATGAGAGGTCTTTGATAAATCTACTGCAGTAATTTACCATCCCCAGGAAACTGCACATTTCCGTCACATTGGTGGGAGCCGGGGCCTCTTTGATGTCCCTTACTTTTTCCGGATCAGGAGCAACTCCTTCTGCCGAAAAGATGTACCCGAAGAACTGCAGCTTCTGCTGGAGGAACTCGCACTTGTCCCTATGCAACGTGAGACATGCGTTGCTGGTCGCGCCCCGCCACGCTACACTTTGGCGCAGGCCGCGTGGTGAAGGCCGCAATAATGAGAGCACACACAGTGTGGCATTCAAACGTGCTTGCGTGACTCGGCTCTGACGCCAGACGCGCGGCACAGCTATTTATTTGGACAAGCCCGCAAAGCGCGGGCCAAACCACAATGTCCTGACGCTGCCGGGGGGGGGGGGTCAGAATACACCCCGGCAATTGTTAACACCATGCGCCCAACTTACAACAAAGTATCACAATGAGCGATACAACAGGGAGATCACTGCTAGTTATGTGCTTGAGGCCAGGTTTTGGCCAAAACGCGTCATGATGGGCTGTTGTTGCCAACAATAAACTGCACTATTTCAGCAATTAAGTCCTGAGTGACCATCTACTCTGTTGTGGAATATTTAATCTTTTGGTGTGACGCTCCTGAAGCCTGCACGGGACACCCCCCAACGGGACGTAAGGGTCCAAAAAGCAGAAGTGTATATATATATATATATATATATATATAAAAATATTGAGGGGCTGTTGGTCAGTGGGCTTCATCCATTGGTCTGCTAAGATGTAACTCATATCTCATATTTTGCTTCCACTCACCACATCATGCAGCATGGGTAAATGGGTCAAACCTTTTCAGCCATTTGGTCCTCTTAACTGTGAGTGACTGCATTCAGCCTGGGCACATGTGCCCAAAACATGGTTCACTTAAGCGCCAAGGCTCCTTTCATTGACTTATTATATCATATATACACATTTATTTATCATTTACTTATCATTTTCATATTATTTTTGCTGTACCGATGCTTTTTTTGTTTGCTTTGCCAATGTTTGATGGTATTTTGGAGAGGGTACGAATTATTGGATATTTGAAAAGCAGTGCCTGTTTTCTGTTACTGCCCGCGTAAGCAATGATTCACGGGTGTCGTGTTTGGCCTCTGTGTACCTCAGGCAGTTCTCCTCTTGGAGCAGTCTGGCTTGCTTTTTGTGTATTTGCAGAAGATCAGCATGTGAATGCTTTTAAATGCAATACAAAACAAAATCTTGCAGGAACTATATCTAGCAAATCATTTTAGACTAAACTGTTTTTTATGATGAAAGGAATTTACTAGGTTCAATCAATCAATCAATCACAGAATTTGTAGAGCGCACTACTTACCCGCGAGGGTCTCAAGGCGCTGGGGAGAGGGAAGGGGGGGGATGCTGCTACTGGTCGAACAGCCAGGTCTTGAGTAGCCTCCTGAAGGTCAGCAGGTCTTGGGTCTGTCGTAGGCTTAGTGGAAGGGTGTTCCAGGTCTTGGCGGCGAGGTGTGAGAAGGATCTGCCGCCGGTGGTTGTTCTTCGAATGCGGGGGACGGTGGCGAGGGAGAGGTCGGCGGAGCGGAGCTGGCGGTTGGGGACGTAGAAGAAGAGTCGTCTGTTGAGGTAGGCTGGGCCAGTTTTGTGGAGTGCCTTGTGTGCGTGGATGAGGAGTTTGAAGGTGATCCTCCTGTCGACGGGGAGCCAGTGCAGGTTCCTCAAGTGGGGGGTGATGTGGCTGTGGCGTGGTACGTCGAGGATCAGTCGTGCGGAGGCGCTTTGTATGCGTTGCAGTCGCTTGATGAGCTTGGCCGGGGCTCCCGCGTAGAGGGCGTTCCCATAGTCCAGTCTGCTACTGACGAGGGCCTGGGTGACTGTTCTTCTTGTGTCTGTCGGGATCCACCTGTAGATCTTGCGAAGCATGCGGAGGGTGTTGAGCAGGAGGAGGAGACTGCGTTGACTTGCTTGGCCATGGAGAGCGTTGAGTCGAGGATGACTCCCAGGTTGCGTGCGTGGTCGGTGGGTGTCGGGGCTGCTCCCAGCGTCGTTGGCCACCAGGAGTCGTCCCAGGCTGAGGGGTTGGAGCCGAGGATGAGGACCTCCGTTTTGTCCGTGTTCAGCTTTAGTCGGCTGATCTTCATCCAATCGGCGACGGCCTTCATTCCTTCATGGAGTTTGGCTTTGGCGGCGAGGGGGTCCTTGGTGAGGGAGAGGATCAGTTGAGTGTCGTCGGCGTAGGAGATAATGTTGAGGTCGTGTTGTCTGGCGATGCGTGCGAGCGGGGCCATGTAGATGTTGAACAGTGTTGGGCTGAGGGACGATCCCTGGGGTACGCCGCAGATGATCTCGGAGGCTTCGGATCGGAAAGGTGGGAGGCGGACTCTCTGGGTTCTGCCGTCGAGGAAGGAGGTGGTCCATTCCAGGGCCTTGTCTCGGATCCCTGCGTCGTGGAGGCGTGCGCGTAGAGTGCGGTGGCAGACAGTGTCGAAGGCGGCGGAGAGGTCCAGCAGGATGAGGGCTGCGGTCTCACCATTGTCCAGCAGGATCCTGATGTCGTCGGTGGCGGCGATGAGGGCAGTCTCAGTGCTGTGGTTGCTGCGGAACCCTGATTGGGATGGGTCCAGGATGCTGTTTTCTTCGAGGTATCGGGTTAGCTGTTTGTTGACGATCTTCTCGATGACCTTGGCTGGGAACGGAAGCAGAGAGATGGGCCGGAAGTTCTTGAGGTCTCTCGGGTCCGCCTTGGGTTTTTGAGTAGGGCGTTGATCTCTGCGTGTTTCCAGCTCTCTGGGAAGGTCGCGGTCTCGAAGGAGAGGTTGATGATGTTGCACAGGTGGGGTGCAATGGAGCTGCTGGCTTTTTTGAAGATGTGGTGCGGGAAAGGGTCTGACGTGGAGCCGGAGTGTATTGTGCTCATGGTCTTGATGGTGTCCTCGATGTTCACGCTGGCCCAGGCTGGCAGGGGGTCGTGGTCGATGGTGTGTGGCGGGTCTGGTGTATCGATCTTAGTTGGGGTTGTCTGGGTGTTGAAGCTGTCGTGGATGTCGGCGATCTTGCGGTGAAAGAAGGTGGCGAGGGAATCGCACAGGGGTTGCGACGGCGGGATGTCATTGGTGTTGGAGCTGGGATTGGAGAGTTCCTTCACGATGTTGAAAAGCTCCTTGCTGTTGTGTGCGTTGTTGTCGAGGCGGTCTTTGAAGGAGATTCTCTTGGCGGACCTGATGAGATGGTGGTGGTTACGGATGGCGTCTTTGTGGGCTGTGTGGCTGTCCGGTGTCTTATCGCTGTGCCATTTCTTCTCTAGTTTCCGGCAGGTACGTTTGGAAGCTAGGAGTTCCGAGGTGAACCAGCTGGCTCTTTTGGTGGTGTCGCTGTAGGTTAAAAAAAACACAACTTGTCCTTGGCAAATGCTGTCAAATTCAGTTTGTTTTTCTCCTTTTTAGGCCAACCCTCCCAGACACCTCAAGTTGCCTTATTGCGTATGCCTATTGTCAGCTTTCTAAGAACTTACAGTGGGTTTAAAGCCCCCTCCCCCAATTGAGTCGCTTGCCTTGTCCATCTTGTGTTTATCTCTGCCCTGGACCATACCCTCTTTACTTATGTCCTTCCACTGCTCACTTTTAGAAAACGACTTTTTTTCTTTTTGCTTCAGCACTTCATTTGCATGCATGTGTTTTCCAACTGTCTTACTTGTGTGCTTCTCTTCCCTCCTTGCATCGTGTTGCTCTCACCCATGTGCTGCTCTCCTTCCATGCTGTGTGTTGCTCTCACCTGTCTGCTTCTCTCTTCACCCAGGGCCGGACTGTGGCACCAAAAGAAGCTCTGGCTGTTTCCTCTCCTTGCGCTCTCTGTTTCCATCCATCCATTCTCTCACTCTCCTTCTTTCTCTCTTCTCCCTCTCTCCCAACCTCTCTCCCTCTTGAAGTCCCCTGTGCCTGCTTCAGTTAACCTCGGGGAGCAGGGGAAAATGAGAGAGGCACCAGCAGTGGCCTTGGGCTTTCAAAACCGATCTTCAGCAGTATCAGCCCACTGGGGAAATGCCCAATTGAATAAAAGACCAGCCTGGCCCTGCCTCCACCCGTGTCTTGTTCTCTCCCTGCATGCGTCTCCTCTGCCCTCCTTGTTGCTCTCTCCCTCGTGTGCTTCTTTTCCCTTCCTCCCCTCCACCCGTTACCTCGACCCACTCCTCCATTGCCCCTCTCTAGACAGTCCTATTTATTAAAAAATGTTAGCTTTTTTTGCAGGGCCAGGCAGCAAATTTTCCCCATCCTATTCAGTTTCTCACATTGTGCTATGGCAATGCATGTTTTTGTAAAACCACTCTCTCTAATCTATCCTTTCTCGTTTTGTGGCGGGGGAGGTGTTCTTCCGTAACACCCTGCATTTAAGCCTTCGGTCCACTCCTGCTGCCTCGTCTTTTAATTTAAATTTACCCCTTAGCTTCCTCTGTATTTTTTTCTTATAGCAGGGAGTTCACCTCATGCAAGTCCCTTAGAAGCTCATGACTTTGTGAATGACATCAACAAAAATGATATTAACTTAAGCTTCACGTCAACTATTAGTGATAAGAAAATTCATTTTTTAGACGTTGAAATTTGTGTGTGCAATGATAGACTAGAAACCAAAATTTTCAGAAAAGAGACAGCAGGTAACTCAGTTTTACATTTTTCCAGTTTTCACCCAAGACACCTGGTAAATAGTATCCCCTATGGGGAAATGCTGCGAATAAAAAGAATATGTAGCATCCCCAATGAATTGAAAAGAGCACAACAGGAGAGCAAAAAAAGATTCCTAGCCAGAGGGTACAAAAGTAAGATCATTGATGCAGCTATAAACAAAACTCAGGGTCTGGATAGAAATGTCCTTTTAACACCAAAAGACAATGATGCCAACGCCAAGAAGAACACTATGGAGCTTAGGCTGATTCTAGCCTACAATGCACAAAATAAAACTATCAAAAAAATTGTGCATCAAAACTGGCCCATAGTGTTGAGTGATCCAGTTATAGGGGGCAGTTTAACGAATACCCTTGGGATCACCTACAGGCGGGCTCCATCTATGAGCAGAAGTCTGGTTAAAAGCAGCCCGGAGGTTCTGGACCAACAGACCTGGCTGTCACAAAGAAAGGGTTTCACCAAATGCAAAAGCTGCAAAGCCTGTCAGTACGGAATAAACAAGAAAACATACAGTACACCGTTCAGTGACAAGGAAATAGAAATATCACGTTCCCTACACTGTAAAACTGACTATGCTATTTACATACTGGAGTGTTCGTGTAATCTCAAGTACGTAGGGAGTACCAAACTCCCTGCAAACAAGAGAATTCTGCAACACATCCGGGCAATAAACAACCATGACCCGACTTACCCAGTGGCTAGACATTTTCAAGAAATACACAACAATGATCTCAAACACCTCTCGTACTATCTCATAGATTCCATACCCAAGAACACACGGGGAGGAGATAGAGAGGGTAAACTTAGGAGGTTAGAAACCAAATATATCCTAAACCTCGACTGTAAGAGCCCAGGAGGTTTAAATACAACCGAGGATTTATACACATACATCTAACCTACCATGGGTAATATCAAGGCCAACCCTGTAGGGGTATTTGCATTTCCAAGGGGTGTCTACACCAATAAGTCTTACTTGCAATTTGCTGGTATATTAACAGTAATATCATAACGCAACAAAAGAAGGAGGTGTTAGAGTATTTTAATGTAACCATAGGAGGCTGCCAGTCTGACCTAAACCAAAATCATAATGGTTTTTTAAAACTTTTTTATACACATTAGGAGATGGTTTTATTTTTATAGGTCACAATAGGTCAAACCCAATTCTTTAAGTTTGGACCATTCAAGCACCAGCACTTTTTTTTTATATATTAGGTGAGAGCCTTGGGCAGGATGCACTTTTTAGTAATAAACCAAAGACCAAACAAAAAGTACTAGGCTTTAAACATAATGAACTAGCTGCTTTATGCAATGATGTCTTGAATGTTCTGCACAAGAAAATTAAAAAATCATGTTTTAACAAATTTTAATGTTTTAACATTATTTTTTATAATTTTTATGAATAATAATGCATAATTTGTGTCTATTTATTCATATTTCCTTGTAGGTATTGCTGCTATGGTATTTAATATTTATTATATTTAATATTTATTATTATTTATTCATTGACTGTTTACAATCCCCATATATTTTATGTGAGGACAATACCGTACTTTGATATTTAACAATGTTTTATATCAATTCAGCAAACACAAAGCCATTAATTTAATGAGGAAATGTAACTTTGGTTTTTAGAAAAAGTTACCTAAGGGTAGTATGTCTTCAGTGTCCTTAAGGCGGGAACCACAAACTATTGCACTGTCACTTTAAAAGGGGTAAAATGCCAAATAGCTTTGTCATGTGATCAAGGTCCAGGAGGACCGAAACGCGTAATGGCCGACATGAAATAAACAGAAAATAAGCACTGAACTGTGGTCCGCGCCTGCTTTTCAAATCGATGATGGTGATTGCCTGCAAGCAGTATACCTGGATGGATATATATATATATATATATATATATATAAATATTGAGGGGCTGTTGGTCAGTGGGCTTCATCCATTGGTCTGCTAAGATGTAACTCATATCTCATATTTTGCTTCCACTCACCACATCATACAGCATGGGTAAATGGGTCAAACCTTTTCAGCCATTTGGTCCTCTTAACTGTGAGTGACTGCATTCAGCCTGGGCACATGTGCCCAAAACATGGTTCACTTAAGCGCCAAGGCTCCTTTCATTGACTTATTATATCATATATACACATTTATTTATCATTTACTTATCATTTTCATATTATTTTTGCTGTACCGATGCTTTTTTTGTTTGCTTTGCCAATGTTTGATGGTATTTTGGAGAGGGTACGAATTATTGGATATTTGAAAAGCAGTGCCTGTTTTCTGTTACTGCCCGTGTAAGCAATGATTCACGGGTGTCGTGTTTGGCCTCTGTGTACCTCAGGCAGTTCTCCTCTTGGAGCAGTCTGGCTTGCTTTTTGTGTATTTGCAGAAGATCAGCATATGAATGCTTTTAAATGCAATACAAAACAAAATCTTGCAGGAACTATATCTAGCAAATCATTTTAGACTAAACTGTTTTTTATGATGAAAGGAATTTACTAGGTTAAAAAAAACACAACTTGTCCTTGGCAAATGCTGTCAAATTCAGTTTGTTTTTCTCCTTTTTAGGCCAACCCTCCCAGACACCTCAAGTTGCCTTATTGCGTATGCCTATTGTCAGCTTTCTAAGAACTTACAGTGGGTTTAAAGCCCCCTCCCCCAATTGAGTCGCTTGCCTTGTCCATCTTGTGTTTATCTCTGCCCTGGACCATACCCTCTTTACTTATGTCCTTCCACTGCTCACTTTTAGAAATCGACTTTTTGTCTTTTTGCTTCAGCACTTCATTTGCATGCATGTGTTTTCCAACTGTCTCACTTGTGTGCTTCTCTTCCCTCCTTGCATCGTGTTGCTCTCACCCATGTGCTGCTCTCCTTCCATGCTGTGTGTTGATCTCACCTGTCTGCTTCTCTCTTCACCCAGGGCCGGACTGTGGCACCAAAAGAAGCTCTGGCTGTTTCCTCTCCTTGCGCTCTCTGTTTCATCCATCCATTCTCTCTCTCTCCTTCTTTCTCTCTTCTCCCTCTCCCAACCTCTCTCCCTCTTGAAGTCCCCTGTGCCTGCTTCAGTTAACCTCGGGGAGCAGGGGAAAATGAGAGAGGCAGCAGCAGTGGCCTTGGGCTTTCAAAACCGATCTTCAGCAGTATCAGCCCACTGGGGAAATGCCCAATTGAATAAAAGACCAGCCTGGCCCTGCCGCCACCCGTGTCTTGAATGAATGAATGAATGAATGAATGAATATTAGATTTATAAAGCGCTAACTTAGCCCAAGGGCATCAAGGCGCTGCAAAGGACTAACGTTCAATCGGATAGGATGCTCAAGCTAAAGACTGTGTAAAAAGCCAGGTTTTCAGGGCCTTGCGAAAAAGAGAGTATGACTCAAGACCTTGTTCTCTCCCTGCATGCGTCTCCTCTGCCCTCCTTGTTGCTCTCTCCCTCGTGTGCTTCTTTTCCCTTCCTCCTCTCCACCCGTTACCTCGACCCACTCCTCCATTGCCCCTCTCTAGACAGTCCTATTTATTAAAAAATGTTAGCCCTTTTTGCAGGGCCAGGCAGCAAATTTTCCCCATCCTATTCAGTTTCTCACATTGTGCTATGGCAATGCATGTTTTTGTAAAACCACTCTCTCTAATCTATCCTTTCTCGTTTTGTGGCGGGGGAGGTGTTCTCCCGGAACACCCTGCATTTAAGCCTTCTGTCCACTCCTGCTGCCTCGTCTTTTAATTTAAATTTACCCCTTAGCTTCCTCTGTATTTTTTTTTCTTATAGCAGGGAGTTCACCTCATGCAAGTCCCTTACTCCCTTCCTTATTCTAAATTACTTTTACTGTTATGGTAGCATAATAATAATAATACTTATGTTTTAATTACATTTAGAACGTTTTTTCATGATGTGAACTTTCTTGTGTTTTCCTGTTTCCTACCAGTTTTTTCTATTTGTTATAGCCACACTTTACTGTAGTTCTTGGTAAGTGCCAGGACAAGGCTACTGTATCTTGTATTAGTAAAAACCACTGAAATTGGGTTTTATTTTACACTCATTGGTCCTGATTATGAGTGGGTGGGAGGGAAAGTGCAATTAATTGCACCTGGAAAAATCCGACTGCCCAGAGGTATGGAATTTATCAGGTGGTTTGAATTACACCTACTCCACGTTTTTGGAAAAACATGCAGGTTTTGGTGCTTGCCACACAAACATCTGCATGTCAGGGTACATTTAATTGAATGAAGGTTGGCGACTTCATGTCACCCAGTAATTACTGGGTGCTGTAAATTCCACACAACTCAGAATTCTGGCCCACTTATAGTCAGGGCCCATGGGTTCTCTCTAACTGCATTGGAACTTATGGACTTCATAACATAAATTACTGTGATATATGCTAAGAATGTGGTTAATATTAATAGACATTCTATTGCAGGAACTTGCATGGATGCGATTGTGCACATCCTTTAGTCTAGTAAATGCTATTATCACGATTAAGAATATCATTACCTCACCAATGTGGTGAAAAGAGCGCACGTTCAAATGTAGAGCATGGGGCCACGAGTAGCAGGCTGCACTTTGTGTTTCAGGCCTTTCTTTTATTTTATCAAGACAACATTATGGAATGAGGGTGCCCAGGAAATGGACCCCAACAGAGCCTGTAAAAATGGCAGCAGGATAGCAAACTTTGGCAATCGCTCTGGTCACGATCACTCTTATGTGAACGTATGATTACATCTTTTCTCCTCAACTAAGACGGCTAACTCCCTCTTGAAGTTGCAGCCCCAGGTGATGAAAAATTAAATTTCCCTAGAAACCCTCAAGTCAAGAAGCAATAAACTCTTTCACAATCCAACTCACAGTCTGTCGCTTCACTGACCCAATCTGGCATCACTGCATACAACCAAGATATCCCCTTCTCTCCCAGCATCCTCCACGTTGTATTGTCACGTGTATGGTCCAACCTTTGGCACATCTGGAGAAGAGGAGAAGGCTGATTCATTTCAACGGGAGACGAATTACCTTTGTTTTGTCGCCTATCCGTGCTTCGCCTACCTCCAGGCCCCTTCATACTAACAGTTCCTACCTTGCCAATCTTCCTTTCAATTGCTCCTCTGGGTACCTTCAGGAACTTCGGACCAGTACTGTGGTAAACTTCCCTAAGCAAAGCAAAGCAATGCTGCATACTCAGGATGGCAAGCATGCTGTACAAGTCTCTCTGTACCACAGAACTGTGAAAGGCACATATACTATTATTTCACGCAACGCAGCGCAGCGCAGCTCAGCGCAGCAAGGGAACTTGCTGCGCTGCGTTGTGCGAAGGGGAGACAGTAGAAAAGGTCCATATTTACAAAGATATGGAGCACGTCTGCTCTCTCCTTGCGCTGGTGTACTGTGTGCAGCCTAGTGCCACCGCAGGCACTCTTGCTACTTAGTTCAAATGTGCCTGCATTACGGGCAGCATAGCTTTTGTTTCGTAAACAAAAGCAATTCTTAAAGGCATATTCCTCTTTCTATGTGTGCTGCAGCACACGTAGAAAGAGGAAGTATCGAGGAGAAATAAAGATATTTCTCCTTGTTACATCTCTTGGGTAGGCACACCATTTTGGTGCAAACCCAGGTCCTCATTTACAAGTCCATCGCGCCGCCGGTGTGTCACTTTTTTTATGCACCGGCAGCACAATAGGCTTGCCCATATTTACAAGGCCACGTAAAGTCACCCTGCGTGACTTTTCATGGCCTTGTAAATATGGTCCCCTTTCATGTATTACTCTGCGTTAAAGGGGTGTTGCATGGGTGTTGCTGTGGGTGTTCCCATGCAACATCCATGGAACCTGACACATTCCCAGATATACAACGTTTTGCAAAACTGGGAATGCGTCATATCCCCACGACTCTCCAGGGGAGGCGTAAGGGTGGCACAATGAGGAATAATACCTATATTTCTCCTTGTTTTTCCATTTTGTGTGTTCTGTGAAAAATAATCACAAGAGGTGTTTTCCTCTCTTGTGATTGTTTTTCACAGGAAAGTGCCCCTTCTTGCACAAAAACAATCACCCCTACAACGCAGACACCCTAGCACTACTGTGCAAGGGTGCCTGCGTTGGCGCTAGGCAGCTATATTAGCGGCAGCGCAGAAGGAAACGCAAGGCTGCACTGTATTATTGTAAATACAGTGCAGCCCTGTGCCTCAGAAGTGGCGGAGCGCAGCGTTAAGTCAAGGAGGCTAATGCCGCGCTCAGTCATTTCCTTGTAAATATGCCCCATAGTATCTATAACATTGACTTGATAATGTATTTCACAATGCACCTCTTTTGCACATATGCATATCCTAGAAATGTATGTCTCCAACTCCTTTTCCTCCATTTTACTGTAAAGTGCTCTAAGGAGGATATGAAATAAATAACAAATAAGGTTTCATAACAGACTTTATATGCTCAGGCTGTGTACCATTTCTCTCTTTACATCCAAATAAAGGGGAATCACTGTAGTAAAAACAACTGGGCCTGATATGATGTAATTCTGCTAGTCAATCTCTGTCATGGACCTACACAGACTAATTAGTGTGTATCATATGTCTCTCAAATGGAATACAAGCAAGCTTGAGAATCAGCGACTCCAGTTTAACCCAATCTCTCTTGAATTTGCAGAATCTTTTTTGAGTTATTGCATACTTTGAAACAGTGAACTGTTTTAATCGAGATAAGTGAGATATTACACTATTATCTATGATTCCTTTGAATATCCTAATGGCTCCCTAGTGCAGTGGTCTGATGTCCTCCCGTATCTTCCTTATGCTTTAGAGAAAACACAAAAATAAATCAAAAATATTCAAATCTTTGTTCTGCAAAGAGCCAGCAAATGGATCTGGCTTGGATAGTGGGTGTTGGCTGTCCATGCAAACAACACAAAAACTCCTCCTCAAATAGACACAATAAAGGGAATCAATCAAAATCAAAAGTCAAACAAAACAAAATAATAGAAAATACTAAATAGTAAGAGGCGTACTCAATGCAGGGATTCTAATAAACTATGTTTATAAATTACTGTAAAGTGTACTGTCTTTGAAAGCCAATAACATGACCAAAATCTGTACTTTTATCACTCTGCAACAGAAGTCAGTGACTTAAAAAATAGTAATAAAAAGTAAATGATATAACCAGTGTGCCACGCTGAATATGGGTGTAATCACTGTTGTTGTCGTCCTCGGACTTCAAGTGGTCTATCTCCTCCCACAGTTTCACAGACAGAGAAAACACAGGGCTTTGCCGGCTGCTATCAGCCCATACAGGTCTGTCTGGAGCGAGGAGACGCTGAGTTCAAGTCATATCGCCCTCATAGACTTGATGCATTTCTATAGTTTTTTGGTCTTATAATTCTCATCCAGAAAGCCATCTTCACCGGAGAAGTGGGGGAGGGGGGGATTTCAAGTTGGGAGGGGTGAAATGGCCTCAGCCACTTCTTCCTCTGTAAATCCGCGCTCCAGTAATTTCCGTCCCAGCCCTCTGAGGGTGGGGAGGCATAATGGCACCGGGAAGGCATCGACAGGCTTCGCAGAGGCCAGGGTTTCCAAAGCATAGTGAGAGGAACAAGGCAGAGTAATCAGTGATATTCCGAGGGTGCGTCCGGATCCCGTCCGCGAGAAGGAGGTGTTACTCCAGCATTACTCTGCTGCTGCTTACCACTGGGCCACCCAATCCCTCTTGAGCCTGAGAGAGTCCTCTGGGGAAAGATGCATCTCCAGAAGAAGAGCAATGTCAATATATTTGGGTCTTGAGATAATACAGGACCCTTTTTCCCTTAATCTAGTGTGATAAACTGCTCACATTGCATGTGAGGAGAGATAATTCTTTGGACATATTTAGGAGAGAATGGCTAGGTACATACAGGAGAACATGTAGGGAGTCCCTATGGCAAAGCAGAGAGATAAAGTGAAGTTAGTCCCACCTGAAGAGACCCTCAATTTAGGGGATGCCTAAGGAAGTCTCGTGCAGAGTCAAGAAACTCGGCAAAAGTCCAATACCACAAAAATCGAAAGGGAAAAGGGAGAAGACAGAAGGATCCAGAAGGGAAGCCTAAGAAAGGAAATTTTTTAGTTGCGAGCTAGTCTTGGCAGCTCCTGACAGTTGCAACCAATGCCCATTTGCACTGCTACTGAACTTCCATGGGGGGGGCATGGTCCCAAAAAGAGGGAACGGAGATGAAGCTATGAGGAGATAGAGTGAGCATGGAGTCAAAGGGACTTCCACGGGGGAGTCCACCTGGAGAACGTCTGTGTGATCTCAACCCACCCCACGCAAGGCTGTGAAAAGAAAACCATAACAGGCGGGGTTGGGCTAGGCCCACTAGGGATGGGCAAGCATGTGGCTAATGGTGGGAATGGTAGTAGATGTATGGACTGCACCAGGGTGCAAAGGTGGAAGGGAGTGCCAGTGCCTCCAAGGTCCCCTGTAGTAGTGCTAGGGAGCCCACCCAGGAGTGGAGGCAATTACCCAGGATGGATCTGAAAAATGGACACATATAATTGTTGACCAAGGGGCCATGGGGCCCACTTACAGCCACCCGAGAATGACGACAAGGAAGAGGCCTTCCCCCACCCCCTAACAGGGTATAGCCAGGTAGAACAACCATCCCCCTCCCCCCAAAAAGAGCATGAAGTGATTGTTAGTCCTGACCATCCAGCACGGCCTCCATAGAGACTTGCTTTAGGGGCTCTCTGGACTTATCTCTGTCTCTGTCTTCATGAAGTTAGTATACCACTTGCTGAAGGCCCAAACGATTTGATCCCCTGCTTGGACCTGGAGGCGGCCTCAGGTGGCGCAAAAGATGCCGGGTCGGCTTCCGGAAGTCTAGCGGCCCTGTGATGGGAAGTGTAGTAGGAGCCCCTTCCTGTCCATACTAACATCATCCATTTAGTCCAAGAAGGCTTCCAACTGGTCGGGGTCAGAAAAGTTTGTGATTTTTCCGTTAACCATGACAAACATGCAAGCATGGTTTAGCAGGCCATACCTATGCTCCCATTTTCAAAGAATTTCTTCTGCTTAGTACTAGTCACAGAGGATTAATCTACAAAGAAAGAGAGGCTGCATCCTCAAATAGAAAGGGTCCTTGAAGGCCCTGCAGAATGAACCTGGTGTCCTGATAACTCAGGGCACAGGCAATAATTGGACTTGGTGAGGAGCGGTGTGTAGCATTGCGATCATGGAGAGGGTGCGCCTGTTGGAACTCCAAAAGTTCAGTAAAGCGAAGATCCAAAAGTCAAGGGAGTAAATATTGCAGGAAGGCAATCATGTCTCCTTTTCCCACATCTTCAAGGATGCCATAAATGCAGAAATTATTCTGGCATGTTCTGTCTTCTAAATCAGCGATCTTATGCCACAGGTAGTCAATGCCCCTGCCCCAAACCGAGAGGGCATCATAGCAGGCCTCAATATCATCAGTCTTCCGGTCCACCCTGTTCCACATGGTTTAGAAAGTGGATACTTCCGGTCTCATTGATTTGACCTCCATTGTGAGGTCTGACATTTAGGAATCTATGGCTGCCAGAATCATGCCTATACTAGAGATCTCTTTCAAGAGAACATTCATGTCGGCTGACGACAGACTCTCGGTGATGGGCAAAGTTGATGCAGACTTGAAGTGGCTGACTGCCTCTGACAATAGTAGTTGTCAGACTACTGGTTTACGGGATGACGTGAAGTCAAGAGAGGCACCCAATCACTTCTTGAGGGTGAGGGTAAGCGGGATGGCCGCCTCATGTGCAGATGTCTCCATGGGCACCAATGTGCGCATATAAGGCACTAGCCTCCGGACTCGGCAGACCTCACAAAGTTCTATACCTACAGCAGTGTGCCACTGAGCCACAGAGCTATGTCCTTTTCAAGACTTTGCATTCACACTCTTGCCCACTGGGGGACCCCTTTACTCGAAGCACCATCTCCACAGGCTTCCCACAAAATAGAAACACAAGGCCCTTTCAACTCGCAGGCCCTCCATGTCTCTCAGCACCACATCACTCCATAGAAAGCCTCTACACTATAAATGGCATAAATTCCCAGCATGTAGGGGCTATCATGTTCAATCCTACCACCAGGTTGTGTCTTCAGAGGCCCCATCCACCTCGTACTGGGGCATAGGGAAGTCACACCGCAAGCCATTGGGATATAGAGCTGGCCAGGCCCAAGGGCATGGATGGCAGATAAGAGGAAGGATGGGCACATCAGTCATCAGCAAATGGTGGTCCCCTAGGCGCTCCAAAGCAGCAGCTGGTTCTCCCACCTGGCATCAGTGCGGAAGGCCCAAACCCCATTCCCAGTACCATGATCCCACCTTCAGCTCCAAATGGCAGTCAGTCATCCAGAAGGGCAGAAAGGAGTGGAGAGTGACTGGCCCTCCAGTGGTCTGGCCACAGGCCAAGAGGGCCCCCGGATGGATTGAGGGACTCTCCACCCCGGCTAGGCCTATGAAAGTGTGGGAGCAGAGGTGCTTCAGTCATGCTCCTAGTAGGGGGCTGATAACATTGTCATACTCAGGAAACCCTTCCCCCAAGCCCTGTAGCAGAATGGCTCCCAGCGCTCTGCTGCTTTGGGTGAATGCATCAATGCTGAAAGAGTGTTGTATTGGCTAGGTCCAGCTCCAATATGATGGTCAATCAGCTACAGGGGGGCTTCAGTGGTGCAAGGCCGCTCCAAGGGCACTCTGTCGGCCCCCAACCCTGCCTGGCATCACAGGGCACCCAATTCCACAAAAGTGAGACAGCTTAGATTTCCCAAAGTACATCTGCGGTATCAGTGCAGTCTTTGTCGTAGCAGAGCCTCTATGATGAGCAACCATCACATTCAGCTCCACTTGTAGCTCCACCATCCTCTCTTAGTAGATCTCTCATGGGGACATCTTTAAAGGTGGGGGTAAACAATTTGATCATTTGTCAATAACTGTGGCATCCATTGACGAATCGAGAAGAAATTTGGCAGATGACTTGCTCATTAAGAATTATGTGGATATGGCAAGTTTTGTAGAGCTATATTGATGAGAGAGACAAAGTTACAAGGGGGCAAACATGTTTTCATTAGCAAGGCTTGGTGTAGGGTTCCCAGGTTGCACGCAGATCAACAAAGGTGGGGGTAAGTCAAAGGGTAGAGGTAAAAGAAAATTGAATTAGTAATAACTTTGATGCACTTTGATGGATCAGCACAACACTTGGCTGATACCTAGCATGATTAGCTGCTCATGGTATTTCGAGCTTCACACAAATCAGTCAAGGGGGGCACATTTAAATGTGTGGATCCAAAAGTGTTCATTTGCTGATCCTCTGGGCCCCAGGCACCACCAAGAAGCTCTGGGCTGACTGTCCACGATGACAACAAGATCTTCACACTACAGCAACGACCATCTGCGACGCCAGGTCTGCTCATTGCGCTACATCGATGACCGTCTATGACGCTTTCCTGCTCCTCACAGCCCCTTCCAATGGGAATGGGACTATTTGCGCTGGACTGAGAAGGTAACTTCTCAGCTGGACTAACTTGGTTCCTGTATACAGCCTGCGCTCCATCGTGGTCGGCCTGAACTTGTGACATTTATCCTGGTTTCACATGACCGGATAGCCGCGAGTGGCACTATTTTCACTAAAACCATTAAAAATTCATAAATCAGGTTTTACTGATTGGATTTTTGTCCTTTTGGTGCCAAATTATTTATTACATTTTACTCTATTTTTCTAAATTGGGGTGAGATTTTTCTTGTGTTGTGTTTTCACTTTATTACTGTTAAAAGTCCTGCATAAGTACTTTACGCAGTGCCTGATTGCTCTGTGCCAAGCTACCAGAGGGTTGAGAACAGGTTAATTTGGGGTTTGCTTGTGCTCATACGGATAAGGATTGTGGTTGCTGCTTGAGTAGGGTTTCACACCTCTCAACCAGTAATCTAATTCTCACAGACTATAAACTAAGGGGCTTATTACGATGGCGGTCGGTCGGACAACTGACCGCCATCGCAGCGGGAATGGGACTGCCCTACAAGGAGTCGGAGGTTCCACCCACCGTATTATGATAGGACCGCCAGCATGGCGGTCAGAATGTGCACAATAACACTGCAGTTTGTGCTGCGGCCCTGGAAAAGGCAGCAACACAAGCTGTAGTGTTCTTGAGCACTTTGTGTACATCCATGCACCATGTGCCAGGCACCATGTGGTGCTTGGCACATAGTGCTAGATGTTTGGGGGCACCACATGTGCCCCCCTGGCCACCTAGTAGTGGCGCACAGGGGTTGGGGGACCAGTTTAGGACCCCCAAAGTCCCTTTCCGTCTGCCTTTACATGGTGGTGGGACCGCCAAGTAAAGACTGAGGGAAAGCGACATCATAAGCCCTGCGGCGCTGCTTGTGCAGACATCCCCTCCATTGTAGGGATTTCTATCTGACCACCGCCCCACTGGGTTCCTTGAGCCTGTCGGAGGCGACAGTCTTTACCCCCGACCACTGCACTCCGACCGCTGGTATTGTAATCCGGCAATCGGACCGCTGCCCTGGATGTTGGGCTGACCGCCACCAATGGCCTGTCGGTGGCGGTCCGCCTGACATCACAATGAGGGCCTTGCAAAAGTGCTGGCGAAGAGGCTGGGGAAGATCATCAGAACTCTAATAAACCTGGATAAAAATGGATTTAAGCAGGGACACAACACTTGCCACTGCTTATGGCACCTTCATAATTAAGGGTGGGAGGTTAACTGACCTGCGCGGATGGAGTTTGCAGAGTTTTGGGGCTCCGTCCTCTGCTGGCGAGCATGGAGTTCAGCATAAAACTCCGATTCCGCTGTGTAGCGGAGTTTACCCCCCACCACCTACCCCTCTTCATCAGATTTAAATGGGCAGATGGCAGTACGCACTCAGCCTACGCTGCCTCTCCTGACTGGGACAGGCCTGTCCAATCACACACAGCTGGTGCCCCTCAAAGGAGGGTCAGATCGTCGGTGGCATAAACAGTAAACACTCACCAACAGCAGGAACAGAGCGGGCAGCCTGGCCATGGCAGCAAATTCAATCTCACAGCTCAGGGAGGAGCAGTCTCTCCAGTTTCTATACTCAGGCTCCCACAGCAGTGATACAGGGGCTCTGCATAGATCCTACACGGGACTAAAATGGAGCCACTCTCAGCTTGAGCCGACAGGGAGGGAGGGAGAGGGAACAGCCATTCTAGAGGGTGGGGCTGGGCTAGCCCCGGAACCCTAGTCTCACCTGCAACATGACATGTGAGTCATTCACCCCGTGACACATTGGCTATGTCTTTCTGCACCCGTCTCAGGAGGCAGGTGATTAGTAGGATCTGTACTGTTCCGCCCTCCCATGATGCAGCATGGTGAGACAGTGCGTCACTGAGCTCAGACCATGATGGTGGAGGTGGCGGGCTCTGCAGAAGTGGGATCCTGTCAGCTCAGCTGTGGCCTCTGCTGCTTCCTGGGAAGAGGAGATCGGCAACCTAAATTAGCTGCAGTGCAGACAGAGGCCGGAGGGCTGCGGTACAGGGTTCTGTTGGAGCCCATGAGGAGATAAGGGTCGAGTGGACCACAGAAATCTTTATTTATGTTTTTGATAGTGAAGGCATTATGTGAATACAGTGACTGAGGCGGAGCGGATCTCCGCGGGATTCCACAGAGTTTTAATTAAACACCGCAGAATTCTGCTTAGTGCAACTCCGTGAACTCCACCCACACTTATTCATAATGCCACGGCGCTCTCTACAGGGGTAGACGAGTGGAGGGCCCTAACATCCATAGATTCCGAGAAGGCCTTTGACTCGGTCCACTCACCCTTTCTGTTCTGCCTGCTGGACCATATGAATTTTGGCCCCTTGTTCCAAAGAGGGATAGATGTGCTTTACTCTAAGCCATTGGTGAGGGTAAAAGTGAGTGGAGAGTGATCCCCCGCTTTTACCATGGAGCAGGGTACTTTACCGGGCTACCTCTTGCCACCTCTTTTGTTTGCCCTGGTAGTGGAATCACTTGTGGAGTCGGTAAGGCAGGAAGGGCAATTGAGTTGTTACCCATGGGGATCTATGACATAATATCGAAACCACAAAGATTGACCTACAGAAATATTGAGTCCTAAATATCGATGATAAAAATATTGTCTCCCTATACTTATAAGGATAAGTACAACAATATTGAAAAAAATATATTGTTTTACACTAATATCGAATAAATATATACAAAAATACAGTTTTTTATATATATAGTTAAAAATAGTAAATATTAAATATTTTAAAATGTAACATTAATGTAATAACGATAGGCAATATCCGGTTGCTTGCCATTTCCAACAACACCATGCTGGAGATATTACCAGACTACAAATGGAGGTTTTGGAATCAGTGACCCCTAATATCAGAGGAGGTAACAGGGTGCAGAGTCTGCGACGTTTAGAATCAGTTTATTATTCAATTTAAAACCATGACACCTGTGGGACTCAATTCCGAAGAAGAATTGGCTGTACACCTTGGGTGATGCAGTAGTGGTAGTTCTTTCTGTTGGATCAAAAATTACTTGGTTTGACATTTCAGTCCAGTGTACATGAAACTAATTTGTTCTAAAATGTGTAATGCTGATCATGAACGCTTTGGAATTAATTGGAAGTGGCAGCACTTCGGTTTTCACTGTTTTTAATGTGTTTATTTCAGGTGAGTATTGCAACATGGAAACCAAGGCTATGTGTTATATTGTAGTGCATGCTCAAGAAGGCAATAACTCAGGAAGTTAGCCCACTTGAGCTCTATTTTTTACTTCTTGTTGTATTCCCTAACATTTTCCGCTAATGTAATTGTTGCTGCTTTTTGCCTCCTTTAACAATATTTGTTTTAAGTTTAAGAGTCACGTAATAGTATAAGACACAGTGTTACACCTTCTGAAATGTACTGCTGGGGAGCAATCTTGAGTCATGGCTATGACATTTTAAGCCCATCTGGGCAAAATTGTGCACAATATATAATGCTGATTCCATACATATCAACATTTTAGGACAGAAAAATTAGAGATTTCTAAAAAAATCGGGAGAATGTATTTCCCTGATTGACTTCTGTTGGGGCCTAAATCAGGTTAGTGTCATGTATTGGCTTTGTAAGTCTGCTGCTGTAGAATCGGATATTAGAAATGCAAATATATGTTTTTTTTTTCTTACCTGCCAGAAGCACGGAGAAAGCTCTATGGCAGGCAGAGAAAGCGTGATGCAAGTGTTGTGCTCTGACCTGCAAGAGCAGGTTACTGGCAGTGCATACTCCGAGTTACACAATACCAGGCCCTGTCAGCTGAAGCCCACACAGGAATCAGGTTTTTGCATGCATGAATCGGGAGGCGGAAGACTAGCCTTGAAATCGGTAGTCTCCTGTCTGAACCGGGAGGGTTGGCATGCATGTGATTCAGGCCCCGAATTATATGCATCCATATATATCCACATACTATCCCAGTGGATACTATGATGTTTATCTTGCCGTAAGCCTGTGTCACTCTAATTTGTGATTGGACCTTGCCCTCATGTTCTGCTCCTAGGCCTCTGAATAATTGTTTACAGCACCGCAGCACCTTGTTTTCTGCTCCATGACTCAGACAGGAATACCGGGTATCTCTCCAACATAGGCATTTTTAGGTCAAGCATTTGAGACCTCTTGTATATATTTTAGTATATACTTATATGTGTATGTATGTACTTTGTGGCCCTGGACATCAGCCCTAGGACTTGTCTGCTTCTGCTTAGGGACTTTTTTTCCTGTTCAACTGCCTCTATTTAACTGTCTTGATAGTAAACGACCAGCAGAGGTCAGTAAAATACCAGAATTGCTTTCTGCTTAGGGACTTTCTTTTTTTAAAATTTTTCTGGCAACTGCTTCTATTTAACTTTCTTGATAGAAAACGATCAGCAGAGGTCAGTAAAATACCAGAATCACTTTAGTATTCTCTAGATTCCATTCCATAGAAATGGTCTTCCACGAGCACCCGTAGACAATAATATTTTTTTCAAATCCTGTATTTTCAGTGATATGACCACCGAAGGCCCTGATTTTATATTAAAAACAGAGCTTTGGACTATACCATTTCCCGCTGAAAGGCAATATTTCTCTCCATGTGTTCCCATACCTGGCGTGTCACGCAATTTGGTGCTTACTTTCCCTCCATGTTAAAGAACAGTAGATGTTTCAGCACCCAGGCTAATGTACTGCATAGCTAAATACATATAAGGTCCCAAAGGCAAGACTGATTGCATTGCAAATGCTTGTTTTACACAGTGATGCGTCTATTACAGAACATGTTGTATTTATATTTGTTTATATTAACGAGCCTTAACGCCAATCTGCATGGCGCTTGTTTGCATGTAGCATGCCGTAATTGAGTGACTCGTATTTTCAAGTGTGATGGAACATTATTATATGTTTTCTGTTTTTAAGAATTGTAAGAAAAAGAAAAAGTATTTCAATAAGTAAATGACCTTGGTTAACATTAGTACAAAAGATTGCTGCCCATAATGCAATGGTCGTTGTTATTTTGTTTAACACTGTTTTCCATAATGTCACATAATGTAGATTTTCCTAGTAATTTATGACGGAAAGTCTTAATTTTATTAAAGACACGGAGGCGAGTATTATGCTTTCTAATCTTGCATTTATTCTAATAGCAGCCAAGATAAGCACTAAAACTACACTTCCCAGAAGGCCAAGCAGCCGGCTGACCAATGGGAACACATGGAATCAACAACAAAAACCAATGAATGAGCAGTCCCAAGTATAACGTTAGCTCTGACTGTGAACAGCCCTCTTTTCGTCGGTGAGCAGACTAGACAATGTCCATAAACAGAGGAAGAATAGAGAAAACAATACAAAAGGCTAAAGTCCAAGCAAAAAGATCTTGACCAAGATCCAGCAGAGTCGTCCTTGAAGTGGGAGCGAGGATCGAGGAATCGCTGATGGGCGAAGGGACATCACGTAGAAGAACGGAATTCTTATGAAGACAATGGCCCCGATCAGGAAGAAGCGGGAGGCAGAGCTGGAGCCTCTGTAGGGAGGGAGAAAAAACGCACATTAAAAGGTGTTGCGGTGGGATAATACTCGCCTCCGTGTCTTTAATAAAATTAAGACTTTCTGTCATAAATTACTAGAAAAATCTAAATTTTATGGCAAGACCGGAGGCTCATATTATGCTTGTTCAAAGTATATCAACAACCAAAGAAGCAGCAGTAATAACAGGTTTGCAATAAAACATTCGGAACACATTGTCATTGGACCAATTAGCTGATCTCAGAATGTCCTCCAATCTGGAGCCTGCCCAAAAAGCTTTGGAGGCCATGGCTCCCCTGGTGCAATGGGCCCCAAAAACAGAAACATCAATACCAGCAAGGGACATAACCCAGCGGACCCAACGGGCTAAAGTGGCAGAAGAAACAGGATTATGAGGTTTGCGGAAAGAAATGAGAAGCTGGGAATGGGAGGACGCTCTGAGATCAAAGGTCCGTTGTTCGTACACTTTAAGGCATTGACCCACACACAATTTAGGTTGAGAAGGAAAATAGGGATAAAAGACAGTGTTCAAATTTGTTTTTGTACGCTTGTTAATGTGAAACATCACACCAGAAGTGGTGAACTGGCGAGAGGAAACATCCATAGCCTTGACATCAGAAACACGTTTGATAGAAACCAAGCACAACAACATAGTAAGTTTGGCTGAAAGCATTTTTAACGAAAGAACTGCATTATCTGGCCAGTCAGAAAAGAGTTTGAGAACTCAATTCACATCCCATAACTTAGAGTACTTTGCCAACGGAGGTTTAGAGAACTTGACACCTCTTAAAAGACGACAAATTAGGGGGTGTTCACCCACTGGTTTGCCTTCAATTGGACAGTGATTAAGGGAAATCGCTGATCTATACAGATTGACCGTTCTGTAAGACTTACCTGAACTGGCTTTAGAAGCCAAAAAATTGACGATGTAATTTAAATGTGCTGAAAAGGGATCGATATGTTTTCCCACACACCAGCTTGCCCATAAAGACCAAGCTGACTTGTAAGCTTTAGTTGTTCCTGGAGCCCAAGCCCTGCTAATCAAGAGAGAAGCTTCTTGCGAAATGAGGTGGTCAGGCTGGTTAGACCCGAAACCTTCCACGCGGACAGAACCAAAGAATTGTCCAGAATGAGATTGTGCGGCTGACCCAAGGGATCTAGAAGAAGGTCAATGCGAGAAGGAAGAAGGACTGGAAAATCCACCGCCATCTCCAACAGAGATGGGAACCAAATCTGTGATTGCCAGAAGGGGGCCACTATTACTAGAGAGGCAAGTTGGCGTCTGGTCTGGGCAAGGACCCTGTTGATCATCAATCAATCAATTAATCAGGGAATTGTAAGAGCGCTACTCGCCCGTGAGGGTCTCAAGGTGCTGAGGGGGGGGGGGTCTGCAGATCTGTTTAGCCGAAGAGCCAGGTCTTGAGGGTCTTCCTGAAGGTGTTCAGGGAGGGGGGCGCGTCTGATTCCTGCCGGTAGCTCGTTCCAGGTCTTGGCTGCAATGTGAGAGAAGGATCCTCCGCCTGCTCTGGCTCTGTGGATGTGCAGGGTTTCGGCCAGTGCGAGGTTGGAAGATCGGAGGTTTCTTTTGGGTACGTGGAAGTTGATTCTGTCGTTGAGGTATTTGGGTCCGTTGTTGTGTAGGCATTTTTAGGCGTGAGTGAGGATTTTGAAAGTGACTCTTTTCTCCACGGGGAGCCAGTGGAGACTTCGTAGGTGTTGGCTGATGTGTTCGTGTCGGGGGATGCCGAGGACGAGTCTGGCGGCGGTGTTCTGTATTGTCTGGAGCTTGCGGAGTAGGGACTTGTTGATGCTGGCATAGAGTGCGTTTCCATAGTCCAGTCTGCTGGTAATGAGTGCATGGGTGACTGTCTTCCTTGACTCAGGGGGGATCCACTTGAAGGTCTTGCAGAGGATGCAGAGGGTGTTGAAGCAGCTGGAGGTGACGGCGTTGACCTGTCGGTTCATGGTGAGTGATGAGTCGAGTACGATGCCGAGGTTCTTGGCATGGTCTGAGGGGGTAGGTGGGCTTCTGAGGGCGGTCGGCCACCAGGTGCTGTCCCATGCAGAAGGGGTGGTACCGAGGACGAGGACTTCTGTCTTCTCTGCGTTGAGCTTCAGGCAGCTGTTGGTCATCCAGACTGCGACGACTTGCATTCCTTTCTGGAAGCTGAGTTTGGCAGTGGTGGGGTCTTAGGTGAGGGAGAGGATGAGCTGAGTGTCGTCGGCATAGGATACGATGTTGAGGCCGTGTTGTCGGACGATGTCTGCGAGGGGGGCCATGTAGATGTTGAAGAGGGTGGGGCTCAGTGATGAACCCTGTGGGACTCCGCAGGTTATTTTTGTGGGGTCGGAGAGGAAGGGTGGGAGTCTGATCCTTTGGCTTCTTCCGGTGAGGAATGATCGGATTCAGTCCAGGGCTGTTCCTTGTATGCCTGTGTCATGTAGTCTGGCGACTAGTGTGCGGTGGGAGACGGTGTCAACGGCCGCTGATAGGTCGAGTAGGATGAGGGCTGCAGAGTTGCCTTGTTCCAGGAGGGTGCGAATGTCATCTGTGGCGGCGAGTAGGGCGGTCTCTGTGCTGTGGTTGCTTTGGAATCCAGATTGGGACGGGTCGAGGACGGCGTTCTCTTCAATGAATCGTGTCAGTTTCCTGTTGACTGTTTTCTCTGCAACTTTGGCTGCGAAGGGGAGGAGCGAGATGGGCCGATAGTTCTTGAGGTCGGTGGGGTCAGCTGTGGGCTTCTTGAGCAGCGGTCTGACTTCTGCGCGCTTCCAGTCGTCTGGGAAGGTGCCTGTTTTGAAGGTGGTGTTGATGGTGCGTTGTAGTTCTGGTGCGATGGTGGCCGCAGCACTGTGGTAGATTTGAGGGGGGCAGGGGTCGGTGGGGGCCCCCGAGTGGATACTTTTCATGGTCGAGGCAGTGTCTTCGGCCGTGATCGGTGTCCAGTTGGAGATGGTGGGCTGGCTGGTGTTTCTGGGGGGCCATCTGTGGCGCCTGGTGGATGGTCAATTAGGTTGTCGTAGAGGTTTTTGATCTTGAGGTGGAAATAGGTTCCAAGCTTGTCGCAGAGGTCTTGGGATGGGGTAATGTCTGTGGCTTTGCTGCGTGGGTTGGTGAATTCTTGAATGACACTGAAAAGTTCCTTGGAGTTGGTGGAGTTGGCCAGGATTTTGTTGTGGATGAAGTTCCTCTTGGTGGCTCTGATCTGGTTGTGGTAGTCCGTCATGGCGTCCTTGTAGGTGGTGTGGTTTTCGGTTGCCTTGGTGTTTCTCCAGGCATCTGCAGGTGCGTCTGGCTTCTTGGAGAGCGGTGGTAAACCAGGCGGCTTTCCTGGGGCGTTGTCTGTCGGGGTTGCGTAGTGGGGCGAGCTCGTCTGCGCAGTTGGAGATCCAGGTGTGGAGTTCTCTGGCTGCATCGTTTTGCGTCATTTGCGTCGGGTGCCCAGGTGTAGTTGTCTCGGGTGAGGGTGGAGTTAAGTTGCTCGTCGGTAACCTTGCTCCAGTTCCTTCGTGGTGGGTGTGGGGCTGGTTTGGGTGCCTTGGGTTTGTTGATGGCGAAGTGTACGCAGTGGTGGTCGGTCCATGGCGGCTGCGTTGTGTGGCTGAATTGGACGCTGTTTCCTGCCGCGAAGATGGGGTTGAGGGTGTGTCCTGCTCAGTGAGTCGGTGTGTTGACGAGTTGTTTAAGTCCGATGCTGTTGAGGTTGTCACAAAAGATAGTGGAGTTGGGGTCGCTGGGGTTGTCGAGGTGGAAGTTCAGGTCTCCAATGAGTATGTAGTTTGTTGAGGCGATGGCGTGGGGTGCGATGAAGTCTGTGATGGTGGTGACGAGGGGGGTGTTCGGGGGCCAGGGGCTCTGTAGATGAGGGTTCCTTGGAGTGTGGCTTTGGGGGTGGTCTGGATCTGGAAGTGCAGGTGTTCGGCAGAGGGGAAGGCTTCGCTGGAGGTGGTGAGGCGGCGGGTGCTCTTGTGGGCGATGGCGAGGCCCCCTCCTGGGTGGTTGGGGCAGTCTTTCCTCTGGATCTTGTATCCGTCTGGGATAGCGGTGCTGATGTCGGGGGCGGAGGATGCTTTGGTCCGGGTCTCTGTGAAGAAGGCGATGTCGGGCGAGAGAGAGTCGAGTAGGTTCCAGATTTCCATGGCGTGTTTGTGTACGGAGTGTACGTTGAGGAGGATGCATTTTAGGGTGTTGCCGGTGCTGGCGTCGGCGGTGTTGGAGGCCGGGGTGGCGGTGAGGGTCTGGCGGCAGTGGAGGCAGGAGAACTGGCCGTGGGTCGTGTTCGGCGAGGCATGTTGGCATTCTCTAAGTCTTCCAGGGTTGAGTGCGAGGAGGGTGGTGGTGTCGTAGCGATGGGTAGTGGGAGGTCCAGCGTTCCTGGCGCTGGCCGCGGTCGTGTCGCGGACGGGCACAGACGGGCTTGCCTTTGGCGTGCCTTCAGACCGGCACGAGAAAATAAAAACATTGGTGGAATTAGAGCAAGACACAGATGGGCACAATAACAGTGGCACAACAGGGAAAAATTTAAGAATAAAAACGGCTGAGAAAGGTTACGGTGGCTGCAGGCAGTCTGGTCCCAGTTGGAGCGGGCAGCAGGCGCAGGAGCGGGAGCGGGCAGCAGCCTCGAACCTCCCAAGGAGGAGGTCGGGGTCTGGAGGCAAGAGACGGCACAGCTGAGCTGCGGGGAGAGAGTGGACCTAGACCGAGGGTTGGAGGTCTTACCATGACGGAAGGAGGAAAGGCGTAGTTAAGGTGAGGAGATCAATCTTGGAGGAAAGCATCTGTTGCCAGAGCTAAAGGATCTGGACGCCAACTGAAAAATTGAGGAAGCTGTGAGTTGAGGCGAGAGGCAAAGAGATCGATGCGCAAAGGGCCCCATTTTTGAAGCAGAGATTGAAAAACGGATGGAAGAAGCTTCCAATCGCTGGAGTCCCGAAGGTAACGAGAGTGCCAGTCTGCTATAGAGTTGAGATCGCCTGGGAGGTACTCTGCTCTGAGAGAGATCTTGTTGAGAAGGCAAAATTCCCAGAGGCTCTTTGCTAACTCTGTAAGGGGTTTGGATTTGGTGCCACCTACATGGTTTATGTAGCGGACCGCAGAAACATTGACCATGCGAAGAAGGATAGAACACGGAACTTTGTCCTTTGCGAGACTCCTGATTGCAAAGGAGCCTGGCAGCATCTCTAAACAGTTTATGTGCAATCTCGACTCCTCGAGAGACCATGTACCTCCAGTCAAGATTGTACCACAACGGGCGCCCCAACCCGACAGACTTGCATCGGATTCTAACACAAGATCTGGGGCAGAGGCGAAGATTGTTCGCCCGTTCCACGCATCTAAATGGTCTATCCACCATTGAAGTTCTATGCAAGATTCCTGGTCTAAAGAGGTGAAATCGGAATAAGCCAGGCCTTGACGCAGATGTCGAATTTTTAGGCGCTGGAGGGCACGATAGTGAAGAGGCCCTGGAAAGATCACCTGAATGGAGGCAGACAGCAGATCTACAATCCTTGCGAGAGATCTGAGGGAGACCAAAGAGGTCCAAAGCACTTGGGAGATTTCTGATTTAATAGCTGAGACTTTTGACTGAGGAAGATGAAGCGAAGCAGTGGAAGAATCCATGAGAAAACCTAAGAAGTCGATTCGCTGAGAAGGAGTGAGCATGGATTTTTCGGGGTTTAAAAGGAAACCCAGATCTAAAAGGAGAGATCGAGTGATGCTCAAATGGGACAACAGAGTTTGCTTGTCCAGATTCATTATCAAGATGTCGTCAAGATAGATAATTAATCTGATCCCGAGAGACCTCAGATACGTCACCACCGGTTTCATTATCTTTGGAAAACACCATGGTGCTGACGACAGACCGAAGGGAAGGGAGCGAAACCGATAGGTTACTCCTAGCCATTGAAATTGAAGAAATTTCCTGTGAGCACAATGAATCGGAATCGTAAGGTACGCATCTTGTAAATCTATTCTGACCATCCAATCGTTTAAACGAAGAGAATCCCTGAGATGAATATTGGTTTCCATTTAGAAGTGGCGATAAACCACGAATTGGTTGAACCACTTCAGATTTATGACAGGACTCATTTTCTTGTTCTTTTTGCGCACAAGAAAGATGGAACTAAGGAACCCTGAAGGATCAAGAGGAGCAATCTGAATTGCTTGTTTTTGGAGAAGGGTTTGAACTTCTATTGAAATTAGATTTGCCATATCGGAAGAGAAGACTAGAGGAGGAGGGAAAACTGTTTGGAAAGGTGGAGCGTAAAACTCTATAAGATAACCTTGGATAGAGTTTAGAACCCAAGGATCTGCAGTCAGAGTTGGCCATTTTGGAACGAATAGCTTTAAGCGACCCCCAACCGGGGGAGAATCTGAGGGACTTACCTTGTTGGGAGTTGTTGCAGAAATTCTTCTGTCCCCGACCTCTGAAACCTCGACCTCTTTGAGGGTAGAATTGGGGCTTGTAGTCTTGGTAGTTGGAACTGAAAGATCCTCTGGAGCCTTTATTTTGGTATGAACGGCCGGCAAAGCGACTCCTCCCTCTGCCGGCCCGTCCAAAAACCCGTGGAGAAAAAACTTTCTTTATGGACTGTTGAGTTTTATCAAGAGAAGCAAAAGTGGTGACGAACTTGCTTAAGTCTTTTACCAAAGAGTCACCAAACAAAAGGCCATCGGCCTTAATGCCAGGGTCAAGGGTAGCCAAGTTAGCCAATTTGGGATCTAGTTTAATAAGGAGACCTTTGCGGCGCTCATGAATAATTGCCGAGTTGGCATTACCTAGGAGACAAAAGGCTCTTTGTACCCATAAGGAGATATCCAGAGGATCCAAATCGGTGCCATCTAAACGAGCAGATTCCGCCAAGTCAAAAATGCGAGCTAAGTGCCCTACGACGTCCAATAACTTGTCTTGACAAGTAGACCAAGCCTTATCCACCCCCTTACGGGGATCTTTACCAAACTTGGAAAAGAAGGTTAATAAAGGCTGATCAATAGTCGGAGCAATCGTAATATTAGAAGCCAGAGAAGGTTTAGGGCATTCCGACTTGAGCTTGGATCTGGTGGATTTGTCCAGAGGGAGACGAAGTCTAGCTGAAATATAATCTCCAACATGAGAAACCGGGAATCACTCCGTGGAGTTTGGATGGCGAATAGAAGAAGGGTCAAACATAGGAGTACCCTTCGAATCCAGAACAGGTCTGGAGGAAAAAGAATCAGATTTCAATTTTTTAGGGGGAGGGGGAGAAGGGTCATTGACATCAAAAAAGTCAAACAAATCATCAGCGTCACCCATATCATCGCCTGTGTCCAAAATATGGGAAATTACCAGTTTTTTAGGTACCGCCACGTTTTTTGACTTATCCTTACGTTTACCATCCGAAACAGAAATCCCCTCCTTAGAAGGAGGCCTGGGAGGCACCACGTCCTCAACCTTGTGCGAGGAAACCTCGCTAACCATACGTGACACATCGGGAATATCATGTTTAGTGTTGGAGGGTACCAATTTCCTCTTTCTGCTATCCCACGCAGGATGGGCCATAGCTTTGGACATCAGAGACAGCATAGAATTTTCCATGTCTTTGGATAAGCGTTTCATAGAGGCTTCCACCGCATGCTCTACAGAGGAATTAATAAAAACATTCAAATCATTCTTGAAGGCTTCTCCTTCATCATTTTGCATGTCTGAGCCGGGAGAACTGTCAATCTCCATTATAAATATAGGAAGGCAGAGAGCGTAGGAACAAAAGGGTTAACTAAACCCAAAGCTGAGGACCGCCCCTGGGCGTCAAATGGCACTGAAAGGGGAAAGAAACCACTCCCTGTAGGGCGGGACGCAACCGGAGTGAAGGACAAGGAAGACGGAGCTCCGGTGAGGAAACGCAGAAAAAATGAAGTGCGTCAGTCCGGGACTCAGAAGCCCACAGAGGTGAGGAGGAAAAAAGGGAACGGCAGAAACGGCAATCGCGCGACGCGTTGAAGCTACTGTAAACGCGCGCGAACGTCAAAGAGAGAGAGAGACGCAATTACGGGCACCGGCGGGAGAGCGCAACAGCGGGGGAGCACAGAGCACGAAAGTCGGGCACCGGAGCTTAACACAGCAAAATAAACCATTAATCACAGCACAAGAAAAAATACTATGAACTGTATACAATTCCAATAAAAGTAAGGAGGAGAAGTACTTATCTGACTGCTAGCAGCAAGAAAAGAGGACTGTTCGCAGTCAGAGCTAACGTTATACTTGGGACTGCTCATTCATTGGTTTTTGTTGTTGATTCCATGTGTTCCCATTGGTCAGCCGGCTGCTTGGCCTTCTGTGAAGTGTAGTTTTAGTGCTTATCTTGGCTGCTATTAGAATAAATGCAAGATTAGAAAGCATAATATGAGCCTCCGGTCTTGCCATACAATTTTGAATAACTATTCCAAGATGGCGCACCTGAAACTCAGTGGTAACTCTTTGTTGTATTGTCCTATTTCTATTGTCACTTATATGCACTTTTAAGTTTGTGTCGGTCGATGCGGCCAGAAAAACTTTGTATCCCATGCAGGGCCGGAATGGCTGTAGTGGGTACCAGGCGGTTACCTGGTGGCCCGGAATGGTGGGGGCTGGTTTTGGGCAGGCGGGGGCCGTTTTTGTTACTTGGGGCTGGTTTTGCTGCAGTGCTGCAAAATCGGCCCCTTGTAACCAAAGCCCAGCAGCAGTGTTAGGGCAACCTCCCCAACCCCAACTCACCCCCTCCCGGGGCCGGTTGGACGCAATTGCCAGGGCTGGTTTGTAATCCCAGTCCGGCCCTGATCCCATGAGCAAGGGGAAACGTTCCCCGAAACGCGTTGGGATGTTGACTGTAGCTGATGTAACATTTACCGTTGATTACCACATGGGCTTGTGGCTCTTGGTGTTCTGTTTAATACAAGACCACAGTTGTTGTTGGTTGTAATACAGGCCGTTTCCACACCCATCCCCACAAGCCTCCACAAAAAGGCTGAAGAGATTTGTGGAAATCTGTTCAAAAGGAGACAAATCTCTTCAGCCTTTTTGTGGAGGTTTGTGGGGACGGGCGTTGAAATGTGTGTATCTGTGTGTGTGTATATACATACATATGCTAAACATTAAATAAATTACAAACAAACTGACAAAAATGTAAAAAATTGCCAATTCAATTATACATAAAAAAGTAAACAATAGAAAAATACTTTCATATTTCTTTTGATAATTTTGTTTGGATGAGTAAAATCGAAGATTGATAAATAATTGTTGTTGGTTTCTTCTGTTAAGATGTTGCATTAGGATGGTGTATTTTATAGTATTCAGACAGATTTGTTTGGAGGAATGGATTTATATAGCATGTGATGTCCAGTATGAATGCTGTGAGAAACCTGCATATGAAATGCATTTATGAATATAAATTAAGTTAATGCGTACATTACAATTCTAACAACGAAGCTTCGTGATAGAATGAAAATACTTTACTTTTTGAGGTGACTACGCTCATTGAACCGAACATGTTATTAAGGATGCACCCATGGTGTTTCCAAGGAAACCTGTCAAGAACAAAGTATTTGATAACAATAAACCTCACAGGAATAAGACTGAGGATCCTTGTTAAATGCTGGCAAGTGTTTGTTCTTAAGCACCATTTCATGCACAATCTGGCTTCAGATCACTCTGTACCACTGTGATAGCTGTGTTACAAACCACAGACAACACCCTCCTGACCACAAATGAAGATGACCCTTGCCTCCAGCTACTGATGAACTTCTCTGCTATCTTTGAGTCTGTCGGCTAGCCCAAATTCACCCACACTAAAGTCTCAAACAGGGGTTCACTAGGAAAGTTCTTCAGAGGTTCGTCTTCCTTTTCAACTGACACCATATGGTTTACATGGGCATCACCATTTCCAAGGATATCCCTATCTTCCCTCAGGGTTCATACTATCCTCTGTTATCTTCAATCTCTTTATTGTTTACCTTTGGGAACTACCACTGATAACAGTATCACATTTAACAATATGCTGATGATACACAACTCTACTTAAAAGTCTCCTCTACTGCAGCCATCTAGATGTCTACTACAGACATCCAACCCCTTAAACATTGCCTATGCATCATTTAGACCTGGATGCTCACCATCTAAAACTCAACCCCATCAATAATTCCTCTTATTTGGCAAGAACAACGAGCAACAAATAACACAAACCAGGTTCAATGACAGGAAACTTTATGGCTTCTAACCCCAACTTTCACATAATGCCAGGTCACTTGAGTTCACCCTCAACACCATCCTCACTCTCGAGGAACACATCGGAAAGAAAACAAAGATGGCACGATACCAGTTCTCTCGACTCAAGAAAGTGAAGGCATTCCCACAGAAAGCAACTTCAGAACTCATGTTCAGACCCTCATACTCTCCCTCCCTCTGCTCTGTCACCTGCCAGACACTACAGCTGTACATTTGCCAATTAAGGGAATCATTCATGCTGCAGTTTATCCCATTATAGGAAGAAATATGATCACAACTCCGCATCCTAATGCAACTTAATTGTATCCTCTGCATTATTTACAAATCCATCATGATCTAAAACCCCATCTAGCTGGCTGATCGGCTCATCATCTCCGGTGGCTCTTGGCACACCTACAGCCAGGACAGCCTCAGACTGCAAACAACGAAGTGTAAAATAGCGAAAACGAAGCAACAGGCCCCTTCCCTCTGTTCACTCAGGATCTGGATCAACATCCCCATATCCATCAAGACAGCCCCAACCCTGCTCCAATTCAGGAAACAATTGACAATGCACCTCTTTAAGAGCACTACATCATGATGTAGTAACTTTCTATAAATCTCCTAACTCTCATTGACTTTATGCATGTCTTTCACCCTGTACAGTGCTCTGCAGCCTTTCAATAGGTTCTCGCTATAAAAATACACCATACATACATACATACATGCATACACTTAGCGAGCACACTATTCTAAAGCTTGACATATCGTCTGAGACTTAATGTCACAAAATGTAGGTCAGAGATATTCAAAGTATGGCCCAGGGGCCACTTGCAGCCTTCCACAAAAAGAACAATTGATGTACAGAATGCAGAACAATGTCATACATTCACCCCCAGTACAGAGATCAGGGCCTAAATCCATTGTTTTTTTGCTCCCCATGCCATTCCAGTTTGAACCCAGCCATATGCAAATCAGTCTTGACCCTGCGCCCAATGGGAACAGTCCAGCCCGAACTGCCAGGCCAGGTCCTCCCTGGACTGGAAACAAGCATCTAGGACCGGATTCAGGGTTTCATCCCTCATCAGCCAGGCTAGCTTGACTACAGTGACATGGAGAGCACAGGACCCACGTCTGGGCATACCCATCCCACTCAAGGTGACAAATGGAAAAAGAACAATTGATGGACAGATGGCAGAACAAGGTCATACATTCACCCCAGTACAGAGATCTGGGCCTATGTCCATCATTTTTTGCTCCCCATGCCATTCCAGTTTGAACCCAGCCATATGCAAATCAGTCTTGACCCTGCGCCCAATGGGAACAGTCCAGCCTGAACTGCTAGGCCAGGTTCTCCCTGGACTGGAAACAAGCATCCTAGGATGGATTTCGCGTTTTCAGCCCTCATCAGCCAGGATAGCTTGACTCCAGTAGCTTGGAGAGCACGGGACCCACGTCTGGGCCTACCCGTCCCACTTGGGGTGACAAATGCAAAAAGAACAATTGAAGGACAGAATGCAGAAGAGGCATGGAGAGCACGGGACCCACGTCTGGGCATACCTGTCCCACTCGGGGAGAGAAATGCAAAAAGAACAATTGATGGACAGAATGCAGAACAATGTCATACATTCACCCTAGTACAGAGATCTGGCCCTAAATTCATCTTTTTTTGTTCCCCATGCCATTCCAGTTTGAACCCAGCCATATGCAAATCAGTCTTGACCCTGCGCCCAATGGGAACAGTCCAGCCCGAACTGCTAGGCCAGGTCCTCCCTAGACTGGAAACAAGCATCCTAGGACCGGTTTCGGGGTTTCACCCCATATCAGCCAGGATAGCTTGACTCCAGTGGCTTGGAGAGCACGGGACCCACGGCTGGGCATACCCGTCCCACTCGGGGTGAAAAATGCAAAAAGAACAATTGACGGACAGAATGCAGAACAATGTCATACATTCACCTCAGCACAGAGATCTGGGCCTAAATCCTTCATTTTTTTGCTCTCCATGCCATTCCAGTTTGAACCCAGCCATATGCAAATCAGTCTTGACTCTGCGCCCAATGGGAACAGTCCAGCCCGAACTGCTAGGCCAGGTCCTTCCTGGACTGGAAACAAGCATCCTAGGACCGGTTTTGGGGTTTCACCCCTCATCAGCCAGGATAGCTTGACTCCAGTGGCATGGAGAGCACGGGACCCACATCTGGGCATACCCATCCCACTTGGAGTGGCAAATGCAAAAAGAACAATTGATGGACAGAATGCAGAACAATGTCATACATTCACCCCAGTACGGAGATCTGGGCCTAAATCCATCGTTTTTTGCTCCCCATGCCATTCCAGTTTGAACCCAGCCATATGAAAATCAGTCTTGACCCTGCGCCCAATGGGAACAGTCCAGCCCGAACTGCCAGGCCAGGTCCTCTCTGGACTGGAAACAAGCATCCTAGGACTGGTTTCGGGGTTTCACCCCTCATCAGCCAGGATAGCTTGACTCCAGTGGCAAGGAGAGCATGGGACCCACAACTGGGCATACCCGTCCCACTCAAGGTGACAAATGCAAAAAGAACAATTGATGGACAGAATGCAGAACAATATCATACATTCACCCCAGTACAGAGATCTGGGCCTAAATCCATCGTTTTTTTGCTCCCCATGCCATTCCAGTTTGAACCCAGCCATATGAAAATCAGTCTTGACCCTGCGCCCAATGGGAACAGTCCAGACCGAACTGCCAGGCCAGGTCCTCTCTGGACTGGAAACAAGCATCCTAGGACCGGTTTCGGGGTTTCACCCCTCATCAGCCAGCATAGCTTTACTCCAGTGGCATGGAGAGCACGGTACCCACCTCTGGGCATATCCGTCCCACTCAAGGTGACAAATGCAAAAAGAACAATTGATGGACAGAATGCAGAACAATGTCATACATTCACCCCAGTACAGAGATCTGGGCGTAATTCCATAGTTTTTTTTGTATTCAAGCTAGCCTGGCTGATGAGGGGTGATGCTCCGAAACCTGTCCCAGGATGCTTGTTTCCAGTCCAGAGAGGACCTGGCTTGGCAGTTCGGTCTGGACTGTTCCCATGAGGCACAGGGTCAAGACTGATTTGCATATGGCTGGGTCTAAACTGGGGTGGCATGGTGAGCAAAAAAACAATGGATTTAACCTAGATCTATTGACTGGGGGTGAATGTTTGATTTGCTCTGCATTCCATCCGTCATCTTGTGTGTCTTTTGCTTTCTCGCCCTAAGTGCGCTGGGTATGCCCAGACATGGGTCCTGGGCTCACTGTGCCACTGGATTCAAGTTAGCCTGGCTGATGAGGGGTGATGCCCCGAAACTGGACCTATGATGCTTGTTTCCAGTCCAGGGAGGACCTGGCTAGGCAGTTCGGTCTGGACTGTTCCAATGAGGCACTCTGACCTAGTTCTAAGATTCAAAAGTTTCATACTACACCATAATTTAGTGAATTTCCTCCCCCATGGATAAAATCAAATGACTGATGGGTTACAGCCCTGCTTTCTTATCGTATACTTATTACCGGTATTTAGTTGGGGGTACCTTTTTCATATCTCTGTTAAAGAAAAAAGGAGGGGAGAAATATTTTCAGAAAGTTATTACCCAGACCGCACAAATTTCAAAAGGGAAGGCTGAGAATAATTTTTAAAAAACACGCTTTAAGATTCCATTGTTTGCATCTTGCTCATTACACAAAACCTGTAGTGTGAGTGGTTCAGATGGTGAGACTCAGAGACTACTATAAACAAAGACATGCCACTGTGCTGTGGCATCTACCCAAACTTTGATAACAGAGTTCACAATCAGCATGTTTTGGCAAAATGATAAAGCCAGAATAAAACGACAAATGTCCTTGTGCAATGGTTAATACCTTCCCACTATCCCACTTCCTGCCATGACTAGCAGTGCAGGTTGGGTGATTGTGTCTGCCACACTTTGTTATTCACAACAAAAAACAGGACCTGGGGGGATATTCACAAGGACCTACCGCCGATTTATCCCCACCTTAACCCATCAAAAGTGGAGATAGATTTAACACCCCATTCACAAGCGGGTGCAAACTGCAGACATCGCCAGTATTCCCGCGACAACTGCCCCAAAATTTAACACCACGGTGGACACCACCAACTAACCCTAATGAGATGCAGAGTAGGCGTTCCCGTGCAAAAACATACGAAAAAACCACAACACCACTTTCACAACGAACTTCCAGATCTGCGAAGCGAACCAAAAACAGGCGATAAGCCGCGGTAGCACCAGTTATTTAACACCTGCCTTTTGCTGGGGTTAAGCAGGACGACTACCTGCAGCGTGAAAGGGAGCCCAGCCAAGATCCACACCTGAAGACCCACAGATGCCATGGAGACAAACATCATGCAGCCCGGATACCCATGAGGGCCACAACACCCACCGCCACCACCTCCAGCCCCCCCCGGACATACACATACCGTGCACGACACAAGAGCCACCAAAAGCGCATGATGACGCACATTGTCAAAAAATAACACACATGTGTGGCCAGAAGAATGAGAAACAGTCACACAGCACTGCAGTAACAACCAAAAACTTTATTGAAACACAACACAAAGCACCTGTTGGGTCCGTCCGGGACAATCACGACGTCACAGCCTGGAAAATAAAGCACAAAATCAGAACGTGTGCCATGCGCACATCAAAGGAGCGAGACACAGAGAAATAGAGAATGAAAGAAAGGCAGAGAGAGAGGGAAGGAAGGGAGAGAGAGAGAGAGGGGGAAGTAAAGGAGAGAGAGAGAGAGAGGGAAGTAAAGGAGAGAGAGAGAGAAGTAAAGGAGAGAGAGAGAGAGAAGTAAAGGAAAGACAGAGAGGGAAGTAAAGGAGAGAGAGAGAGAGGGAAATAAAGGAGAGAGGGAGAGAGAGAGGGAAGTAAAGGAGAGAGAGAGAGAGAGAGAGACACCGCCGCCCCTGCGCACCCAGGCCCCACTGTTCACCTGCTGCCACCGGTGTGTCTCCAACCACGTGCCGGGATACACTGCAAGCCACCAGGACTGCAATCTGTAATCAAGGCCAGAGTCAATCATGGCAGAGTCCATCTCACAGCACACGGCAACAATGCCTGTCCGTCCCTGGCACGCATGCAGCCGCACCCCACCCCCTCCCGCCGGCCAGCGCTGGCTGTCCGCACTTGCGCTCCCCGGGCCCACTGCTCACCTGCCGCCAACGGTGTGTCCACCAGTGGGCACACCACATGCCCGTGCAAGCTCCAGACCCCTGTCCTGCCACCATGGCAGGGTCCACATCATGCGGACACGCCCCGCGGCCCAGCAGGTCCCACACATGTCGCTGAGTCCTGAGGCATCAATGGCAGAGACCACATCAGTGCACACGTCATCATCGCAGGCTGCACACCTGCTCAGCTCTTCGGGTGCCACTAACCCTGTGCAACCTCAGTCAGCGCCACGTGGTGGTAGGCCCGTGACGACCGCAAGGCCTCGGGTGCCACTAACCCTGTGCAACCCCAGTCAGCGCCACGTGGTGGTAGGCCCGTGACGGCCGCAAGGCCTCGGGTGCGACAAACCCTGTGCGTCACAACTCATGGGCCCTTTATGATTGAGAACCGTGGAGCGTCCGTCATCCAGTCACCACCGGCAGTGTGGAATGTGATGTCGTCGGCCCCTTATATTTGCGGGGTCACATGGCCTGTGACGCCTGTGCCAGATGGGTGTGGTGTGTGTGCAGACCTGCCCTCAGGGAGTGGCCGTGACATGCTGACAACTAGACCAGTGACCTGCATACCACCAGCGAGTACGCCTGCGACATGTAGCTATGTGGGGCCCCCCTCGGAGCGTAAGCGGAGTGGTCTGGCCTGGCGTACGCCGGACCAGCGCAGGGCTTGCAAAAATGACTCGAGGGCTCTGGGCGCGGTTCAGTCCATGTCCGGACAAGGGAGTGATTATTGCGTGTGTCCCTGTTGTAGTGTCCACGGCAAGCGGAGCACAATAGGCAATGTAGCACACTGTGACTGGCATCCCACTAGATGAGCATCATTGACGTGAGGGAAATCACTGTCCCTACATTCATCCACACATTCATACATGAATGATGAAAGACATGACACAGCAGTGCGTTTCTGAATGTTTATTGCAAGAGTTTTGCAGCTGGAGCGGTACAGGGCCATGATTGCCAAGCACACTACACAATATGAGCCAGTGGAGGGACAGCCAGAGTCCATCCGGGGATGACAAGTACTGCGGAAGAGGAAGGTTACAGTCCGCAGTCTGGTCGCCGTGTCATTGGTCATCAAACAGGATATGGCAGTCCATGTTGCGGTCCAAGGTGAGTGCAGCGGAGTGTATCGGGGGTCAGTGGAAGGTCATGGGGCCATGTGCGGCACCAAGCAGAAACAGGCCAGGTGGTGGAAATGAATGCTAGTGCCTCCTTCTGAACTCAATCCCATCCACGTCCTCGGATGTGTGCTCTGCCCCACCTGTGGGTGGTGCAGTACCGGCTGTGGCACTGTGTGCCACTGACACATCAGGGGCCGGAGGAGGATTGTCGGCCGCACTGTGTAGCAGTGACACATCAGGTGCCGGAGTGGATACGCCTGCCGCACTGGGAGGCACTGACACACCAGGCGGCGGAGATGTGGATGGTGTGGGGGCAGCAGCATTCATCATCGCCACGCCTTGTTGCAGCAATGCCATGATGAGGACATGCAGGGTATGGTAGATCCCAGCTACATTTCGCTGATGTGCAGCGGTGGCTGCCATCCTTTCCACCTCCATCCGCACCATGTCCTCCATGAGCCTCCGCATGTGTGCCAGCTCACGGCTGGGATCGCTGGGGCGACTCTGAGCGGACAGGTGTTCTTGTCTCCGAGTCAGGACTCCAGCGATGTCAGTCATGGCTCGTTGGAGACCATCGAGCGGGCCGTGGGTGTCCGTTAGGGACTGGAGCTGGTCCCTGATGGGACCTAGACACCCATGGATGGCGTCCAGTTTGGTAGCCATGAGGTCGAACCCCACCCGCACCTGCTCAGCCGTCTCCCTCTGGCCCTCCAGCACATGGCGTTGAAAGGCCATGTGTTGTTCCGGGGGGTCTTGGGAGACTGCCGGGGCTGTGGGTGCCTCCTGCTGGGTGGTTTGTGGAGTGGGTGGGGTCTCCTCGATGCAGCTGGGCTGCCCTGGTCCTGGAAGTGATTGGGGGATGAGGTCAATGATGTCTTGGAGGGCTTGGGTGTCGATGCTGGTGGTGTCCTCCTCGTCATCAGTGAAGAGTGGCTGGGACTGCTCTGCAGGAGGTGTTGACGGTGCCCCTGCAATGTGAAGGGGAGTTGGTGTATTACAATGTGTCCGCATGTATGTAGCCGCATGGTACAGGTTCACATTCAGACAGCATGGCATTGTACATTGTGACAGTCTGTGGATCAGGGCCATGATCCAGAGTCATTGTGGGTGTGCACTGTGCTCTGCTTGATTGTGCATGTGTGCCATTGTGGCCATCTCCCCCCGTCCCCCCAGTACCTGGTGGTCACTCACCCTGTTGCGGTTGTGTTGTGTCCTGTCGAGCAGTGTCCGGTCCCCCGACTCCTGCCACGGTCTCCGCACTGATGACTGTCGACACCAGCTCCTCCATGTCATCCATCTCCTGCTGTGGCGCAGGGCTCCCACCTCCAGTCTGCATTGCTGCCTTCTGGTTGGCTGCGAGTTTCTCCTTGGTCTTGCGCTTGATGTCAATCCATCGCCTCTTCACCTCGTCCATTGACCTCTTGTGCTCTCCGATGGCATTCACCTTGTCCACGATGTCCCGCCATCTTCCATTTTTGGTGCCCAATGACACGTTGGAGGTGACGAACAGTTGTTGATGGTGTTCCATCACCTCCGTGACCAGGATCCTATTCTCCTGCGGACTGAACTTCGTCTTCCTCTTCTTCTTGTCCTATCCCTTCCATTTCCCCGAGGTCCCAGAATGGTCGTACGGGGTGCTTGTGGGGTTGCGCTCGTCCTCTGCGCCTGCTCCGGAAGCCTCCATGGTGCTTGGGTGTTGGTCATTTTGTGTTTGTGTGTTTTTTCTCCTTTTGTAGTGATTTTCCCACCTGCCATGTGTGTATTGCAGGCCTGGCGCTGCTTATCGCTGATTTCCTCATCGCGCTTTAGCCCATCGCATGTTTTTTTGCGTTGAGGTTTGTGTTTTTATCACGGTCGCGGTTGTTGTATCGCGGACATTGTCCGCGTTTTCGGGGAACTATCGCATGGTACCGCCGTGTTGTGAATTCCAGGTTAACACGGGGTTATTTTCCCGCGATGGGCTGCGATGTGTGAAGTTGAGTTAACATTTTTTGGAGATGTTTAGCACACGTTCTTGTGAATATACCCCCAAGTGTTTTGTCCTGACCATAAATTTATGAGCACTCCCAGGGGGAGACTAGCTCCCTCAGGTTGAGTCCGCTGGGGTGACATTGTTCCTACCTCGGTTTGAGAGGTCATCAAATGATGAAGCATGCCTCGATAAGTTGAGTGAGACGACCTCTCAAAAATCTTTTGATGACCCATACTCCTAATTTAGCTTCTAACAAACATGAGGTCTGTGTTGACCTAAAAATCCCTCAAGTGAATTTGTGTTGTACAGATTTTGGAGGAAACACTTGAGGTGGAACGTCTTTCACTCTCCCCTTAGGGATTAATTGCACACTTTGTCAGGAAATGATTCTAATGTTTATAGAGAAGAGACCAAAGGCATAAGGAGATTGTAATACCTAAGATTCTATTTCATTCCAATTCAATAATCAAGTCACTTCCTTTGTAAACTTGAAATTAGCGATAGCAAGCAGAAAAGGCTTACCCAAGGGAGCAGTAGAAGGATAGCGATTGTGATACAGCATAACATACTACTGTCAAATCTATGACTCTTCTCAGTTAAAGGTTGTATGGCATGAATTCCTCAAAATACCTCCACAACTCACTGTCTGCAACATGTACATGGGCTATCATTATGCCTGCCTTATCCCCCCTCACACCTACCCTGCTATCATCAATTCAGCCCTCAGCCACACCACAGACAATACATTTTGGCCCCTAGGAAGACATTTGGGATTATTGATGATTTACTATGACATTCCTTTCTCTATGAGGTCCTTCCCAGTATGCACCAAGTTGCAAAACTAGGAATAAGTATTGGGTCAATAACTTCAACTCTATTTTCTAAAGATTAGTGCCGTTTTTAGACGTCTAAGCATAAATGGATTGACTGAATAAATGGGTACTTCAGTCATAAATTCTTTATTCAGTTACTGACATAACCATAAAAGACACAAACACAAAATTAAATACTCAAATAAACATCATCGAATATAAATACAGCATCCATCCTTATCTTTTCTGGGTTCAGAAAAGTCAATAAATGTATTTTCTGACAAAAACGAGGTTGAACACTGTACATCATTTTGTTCCTTTTCTTTTGCTTGGTTCTTACAATATGAATTTACAAGCATGTCCCTGTGACTTCTATTCCTGACAGTCCACGATGCACTTTTTGCTCTTTGTAAATTTTATGCATCTCCTAAGCGGCAATTACTGGTGCCAAATTTGAAGATGCAATTTTAGACTATGCAGACAGGCAATGCTTTTTATTCAATATTTAACATCTCCTCATGTCTGTTTGGCGATAACGAAGTTTATTCAAACTGGTATCAGAATTAGAAATGTTCTATGACTGATTGATTACTTGTCATGCAAGTCTGACTTTATTTTATCACTGCTAGTCAAGCCATACATTTTTTTAACTGGTATAATTTTTCATCTGAGCTTGTCAATTTGACTGTGAGATTTTATTCTGTATTTATATTCGATGATGTTTATTATGTGTCCATTTAAGTATTGTATTTTGTGTTTGTGTCTTTTATGGCTATGTAAGAACAGAATAAAGAATTGATGACATAATGAGTACTTAATTTCAGCAAGTGGCCTCATCTAAAATGCACAATTAAAAATAGTAAAGTGAACACTACTGCAAGGGCACTGCAAAGGCAGTGCAAGCTTTAGATTCATGAAACAGGGGTTAGGACTGAAAGAGTGTTCAGTGTCCAGTCTCTGCCCAAGGCACTCTGGGGCTGGACCAAGCCCAACAGGAAAGACCCACAGGAAAAACCGCCGGAGCCCTAATAAGCCCATCATATATTTTAGGGCAATACTGCATGCATATTTCTGGAGAAGTGGGGCATGACACAAGAGGTGGTGGACTTCCATGTAGATATGAGAATAGTGGTGCTAACGTGCTGGGAAACAGCCTTCAGCACGTTAGGGTGACTAAATATTTAGCCAGAAGCAAATGCAGAATATGGGGCACACTTCCGGTGCCCACATTTTGTGGAGAAAATTCCACCTTTTGGGATAGGAATTTAATGTTTGTCCATCAGAGGTTGAACCTCAACACACTGAAGTTGCTACTAACAATGCCAATGAAGCCTCTTTGGTGGGAAGAAAACTCTAATGCCCTAGTGATGAACTACAAATATTGAAGAATGTTTCCTGCCTTGCAAATTTGGAAAATACCACACAAATGGTGGACACAAATTGTGCAGTCCTCAATGTTACAGTGATTAAGCGCTCATAACCTTCTAGGACTTAAGGCCCTATTTAGAAGAGGCCTACGCTGCCAGAGTGTCACTTTCTTTTTACATTCAGGTGGCTCAGGCCTCTGAATCATGTCTATGAGGCAACGTAAAGTCACTCTGCGTGGCTTTTCATGGCCTCATGGATATGGAGTAACGCAAGGCAGCGCAAAGCGATGCGTTACCTTACTCCGCATCAAGGAGGCGTTCTATTGGTGTTGCTGTGGATGTTCCCATGCAACACTCATGGATTTTGATGCTGTCCCAGATTTACAAACTCATGTAAACCTGGGGCAGCGCCAAAACCTTACGCCACCCCAGAGCAGGCGTAATGAGGAGAAATGCTTTCAATTCTCCTTGTTTTTCCTCTTTCCATGTGTGCTGCATTCTACAGGACACATAGACTGAGGAAAACGCCTCTCAAAAATAATCATGCCAACAACACAGACACCCTTGCAAGATGGTGCAAGGGTGCCCACATTGGTGCTTGGCTGCATAATGTGCACTGGCTGAAAGGACAGGATAGCACCATATCTTGTAATTACGGTACATTCCAGCCCCTTCGAAATTGCATACGGCAGCGCAGAAAAAAGACTTTCGGTGCTCTCCTACGCCAATTCTTTGTAAATGAGGCCCTTAGTCTATGAAAACCTCATGTCTTGTGAGTATGATTAGGGTGTGCAGCACAACATGCTCTAGCATGCAAAAGACCCTCTGCCCTTCAAACAGATTTTAGGAACTAGTGACATGCACAAAAATTATGCTTCAATAGTCACAAGCTGCCTTCACAGATGGCCAACTACATGACCCGTATATAAAAGGCAAACTATACACAGAACTCCCTTGGGCTCTAGGCTTGGGACAGTAATGGAAGCTGTCAGCAAGTTCTATATGCATACTACTTACTTACTGCAGAGTACCGCGCTGACCTAAGATGTACGGGATGCACGAAGAGGAGCGGGAGGAGGCGGAGAAACGCAGCGAGTTGGCGAGCCAGCGGGTCAGTAGAGGAGTCGCGCACCCCCAGGCATCACCAAACCATTGCAGTGTCGGCCAACTGGGCTCCGACCTTGCTGCCACCCGCTGCTGCCAGTAACCTGCCACACCTCCAGATCTCATGAGACACGGGTGTGGCCGCGAATGCTGCTGCTGTTAGTCGGTGGCACTGAGAGAGGCCTCAGGTGTCCTGCGTAGGAGGCGCGGTTAGTTTCGGGTTCAGCCTGCAGTTCAACCTGGTGGCCCCACTCGCACTGCTTAGCCCTACACAGCCCCAAGGAGCACAAGGAGGGCACAAGGAGTGCAAGGATAACAAGGGGCACATTACCCTCTGCCTCCACCATTTTACCACTTCACCATTCCCTGCCCAGCCCCTCACCAGCACCTCACCTCCTCACCCACCAGGCACCAGGCAGGGTGACACAGATCGGAACCAGGAGGACCAGGAGGTATGGAGGTGTGGGGAGAGGGCTGGGGCGGGTTGAGGGGAGGACTGGGGTTAGGACTGAAAGAGTGTTCAGTGTCCAGTCTCTGCCCAAGGCACTCTGGGGCTGGACCAAGCCCAACAGGAAAGACCCACAGGAAAAACCGCCGGAGCCCTAATAAGCCCATCAGCCCTGGTAAGCACCAGGAAGCGCCACAACAACATGCCTGTAACACTCCTGAAATAAAACTGACCTGACCCCGTCCACAGAGGACCTCATGACTTGGGAGCAGAGAAGAGAAGAACAGAGCAGGGCAAAGGGAGGCAAAGGGAGGCACATAGGAACACAGGAACTCAGACACGAGGTTTGTGGGCACCAGTCCTCCCCCCAGGGCACTAGAGAACGTGAAGAGCGGCAGAGCAGTAGAAAACAATAGCCGCCGAAGAGGCAGAGACAGAGAGTCGCATAATACCAGCCACCGCCCTCAGAAACCAGGGGGCCATAGTTGGTCCCGGGACGGTGCACACAATAGCCTCAAGCCCAAGGCCCTAGCTCCCACTGCAAGAGCGGAGTATGGTGGGGAAACACACTCTAAGACCCAGAAGAGCAAGGGCCAACACCGCAGACTCAATGGAGCCCAGGCGCCGGAAGCGCCAGAAGGCCCAGTCCAAATCAGATGTAGATGCAAACCAGGACGCAAACCAGGAGAGACAACCCGACTCCCTGTTCCCCAGAGGCTTCAGTCAAACCTCAAAGCTTTCCAGTAGAAAATCATCAGCTTGCCCACAAAATAAGGGTCACAGATTTTTTCCAACACTCATCAAACTAAGCTTTAGTCGGGACCCCAATTATTGCAAAGCCAGACCCCGCAGAAGACACCACCTCGGCTACCATATTGATTCCGGCTTCACCAGCACCCCCGGCCCTGGCACGCCACCCTGCCTAATCTTAGCACTAGCTCTGGAGCAAACTGACCCTACGATGGATGGCCCACTGGCCGCACGAAGCAGCATACACCCTCAGCCACTGGAGCAAGATTCGAGCACACCATCCCTCGTAGGGATAACAGCTCCCATGTCAAACTCCCAGCCGGCAACTCTAATTCCATTGTCAAGCGACAAGGACTGGCTGCTATTAACCGCCACCCCTGGGATCCATGGGAACATCATCAGTAGCACCTATAACTCACCCAGTTAATGTGAACAGAAGCTGTACACCGGACACTTTTGGATCAACGGGCCAACAGCCCTGTCAGGCCACACGTCTCGATCCAACTCAGATCTGGGACTCTTAGACTACAGCAACAGCCTACACGCAACAAACCAATCGCCTAAAGTCAAGCTGGCCCAGCAGTCCCGGGCAAAAGCAAAGTCAGAACCTCCAACGTGCGGAAGCCCAGGATCGGGCTCTGCAGGCGAGCATGCATATGTTCACCAGACCTCAGTGTGGAAAGGAGTGAGTGCAACTGATGCACAAAAGGGGAATATTTCACGATCAAATTCAGGAGCTCCCAGCTCAATACATCAGTCATACGCTCCAGGCTCTCCCTTATCCGCATCAAGCCCCCTTGAACAAGCAGAGTTTGAATCAGGCTTCAGAAGCCCATACAAACTAACTTCGGGAAACAACGACCCTCCAACAAGGTCAGATGCCACAGCCAAAGACCACCGCTCTACTTCATTTAACATAATGGGTTCCAGAGTAGCGTGCTACTCACTGAAAAAAAGCACTTCAACCCCCCATCAGGGGTAGCAAGCACTATATAAGTGCAAACCCTTTTCCATTTTCTATCCCCCCACTATCATTTTCAATCCAAATAACTGACTAACATATCCACCACTCAAATTACTTTCCTATTTTCACTATACTAATTCACCACTAATCCTTTCTGGGTTCCGAAGTAGCGGTGCTACTCGCTGAAAAAGAGCTTCAACACCACATCAAGGGTAGCAAGAGCTATATAAATGCAAACCTTTTTCCCTCTCCTATCCCTCCTCTATCCTCATATTTGCACTATACTAATTCACCACTAATCCTTTATGGGTTCCTGAGTAGCGTGCTACTCACCGAAAAAATGCTTTGACGCCTCGTCAGTGGTAGTAAGCGCAATATAAATGCAATTACAATACAATACAATAATACCTACACCACCACAAGTAAGCGACGTATGGACCTCCTTATTGAGTACAATACATGCTATATCTGCAGCACTATCCTACCACTCAGACAAGCTAGATGCCCAAGTGGACATACTTGGCTCTCTAGCGACTCTCATCACTGGCATAGACAGTAAATTAGCTGCCTTGAACAAACTGATAAAGCGAGCACAAGCTGCAGCGGAATTCCCCCCTCCACTGTAACAGGAGGTGGCTGTCTGTGCTCTCCGAATATAAACAAGCTGGTCTCTCTACCACACATTATGGAAACCCTACTGCAAGCTCTTAAATTGCAATTCCCTGCCACCAACGGTGCAGAAAAGGTCCACATCTCGCAGTTTTGTCTTGGGGACCCAGTCAAAGTGCAAGAAGCTTCAAAGCACTGCCTAACATCTCGCAAACAGACCACAACAGCAATTTGCGCTCAAGACTCAGGCGGAGTAGTAGGCTCTCTGGCCCAGGCCACCTGACCACAGCTGCACTCTTATTTTACAGACCTTCCCCAATGGCCAAACCTCGTACAGCCGACCAGACTAAGCAAACATTCTCGCAAACGACTAAGGAATCAAAGGGACAAAACTCAAAAAGCGCCTCTAATAGCAAAACAGGAAAAGCTGTACTCCATCTTTACCAAAACAAAACCAGCTCAAGGACCTCAATCCTGGGACAAAACAATAAATACAACAGATTCGTCCTCAGTTTCGCCAAGATTAGACCAGTCTGCACCGAACCAAAAAGCTGAACAACTAAATCAAGCAGAGGTGTCAGTCCATGGTAATAACTAGCTCTCAACACCAGACCACAAGCAGCCAAAGGGCCAAACTACATTCACGGCCCAAGTAGAGTACTCTTACTTGCTTATTCCAATGACAACCCACACAGGCCAACCAACCAACTCAAATACTGACCCAAAACAATTGCTTGACATTAACGTGACCAGCTGGAATCCTGGAACTCATTCAAGCGCAAATCTCGAACCTCACAATGGGGCATGCCGCAACAATACAAAAAATGACTCAATAAAATCCCAGCACTCTCAGACCCAAATGCCTGGCAAGAACAAACATCCTGATAGTAGGGAACGCGGGGATTCTAGTCAACAACCCGAATGTCTAAAGCAAACTCCTGACAGAGTGAAATACGGGGACCAAAATCAATCAGAAGATCCCCCCACACAAAGCAAAGCGTCTGAAGGCACAATCATCTCCATGACAGCCTGCCCAGGGCCGACAAAGCTAGTTTTTATTCAGGAATACCAATCAAGGGGGACCCACGACATTCTGAATAGGGGCAACCCGATCCTCCTGTTTCAGTCAATTCCGGATCTAAAGGCCATAACATCAACAGACATTTTGGCAATTAAATTCCTAGAACCGCGACAAGCTCAAGAGCCAAAGGCCACCCAGGTCTCCTTCCTCTCGCCTCTATGGGCAGAAAAGATCATGACCAATCTACTAATCTCTGAAAGCTGTGGCATAGAAATTGAATGAGCAAGGGCCAAGGGTTACCCATTAGCCTTCCTGCACCAGCTTCCTCAGCCAACCCACTCAATCTTAAAAATCGCTCAAGGCTCTCAAAGCCCAAACTTTTCCAGGGCTTACACCCGCACTGTTCATCTAGGAATTCAATCATCGAGAAATGAAACCCGGATCAGAGGTCAAGACCGCAGCAGGATAACGTCACCCCATGCTAGTCGAGGCTGGCTCTCAACCGCCCTACAAAGCAGACCAGGAATCTGACAAACCGCAATAACGGTAAATCGGAAACAACCACCCAAGGCAAATTTCACCCTAAGATCCTGGAACATCCAGGGGTACCAACAAAAAATCGATAACGACGAACCCTTGACATCTTGGATGGATTTGGACCTGTTCTACTGCAAGAAACCTGGGCCCAATCAACAGTTCCCTTATCAGGCTTTGTGGAGTTCCAAAAACTGGCAGAAATAGAACTCAAAGTCCCCTGGGCCCAAGCACTTCGCTTCAACATCTTTGACCGTCACAAGGCCCTTCCGCTCCTTACTATCAATGTTTACATTAACCCCTGCAAATCAAGGAAAAGGGAGACACTGAAATACCTCACACTAATACTAACTGATCTCAAACTAAACCACCCATCTGCAAACATTATACTATCCGGTGACTTCAACACAAATCTCTATGCGGCGGGGGTGACCGGCTGCAAGATCAACATCCTGGACATTGAATACGACCTCCCAATGCAAAATCTTCCCCCAAATCCATGGCGGAACACCACTGCTTCGTGAACGAATGCTACGCTGTGGGCCTGAGGCTTATTAATGTCTGCTTTCATGGAGACTCTCCATCCGGGTGGACAAGAACAGCGTGTAACTCCATCTCTTATATAGACTTTAGTTTGTGCTCAGTCGGCCTTTTTAAACACATCGGAGACTTCTTCCAAAGTGAATGCTTAGACAGTACCCACCGACCACAAAACATAAATTTCAATATAATTCCCCAAAAATTTGAAGCAGCCCCACACACCAGTATCAGTGTGGTGACAGAAAATCTAAAACAGCTCAAATGAAATGATGAAATCGGCCAAGAAATATCGATACGGATACAAGACCTTCTAAAGAAGACATTAACAGAAGGCAGCACACCCATTTCACAGTGGACCGACCTCATAGAACAAATCCTGCGGGACTTCCAAGGCACACTACCGTCACGCTCTAAAGCACACGCCCAACCCTCAACTAAATTCAGACTGACGAAAAACCTAAAGTCGCTGAAAAGAAACGTTAACCACAAATTACGAGTTCTTGTAAACCAACCGTCCTCAATCTCAGCCAGACACAGCCTGAGCAAAGCAAGATCACAGTTTAGGGTAGCCATCTGGCACGCTAGAAGGGGAAAAAATGAGAACTTTTGGGTTCAACTGCTAACAGCCTGCAAGAGAAAAAACGCAAAATATTTCTGGTCACTTATCAACCGCGTCACAATTGGTCCTAGACGAATTGTGAGTGCAAACATCTCGGAGCCTATGTGGGCCTCATACCTTATGCCTCACTGCTCCACACAATCGACACGTCCATTGCCTCCCAGCACATTCCCAAGAAAACCATGCTCGAATCAGAAGGTAAGCTACTCATCTGACGCTCCAACTTCGGTCATGATCAACATCAGCATGAAAGAGAGTTGCACCAGCAAACTAAGACGACTACGGAAAGACGGTGCCCCTGGCCCCAGTGGGCTTCCCACAGCTCTGTTTGCCTATGAGCTTGAACTATGGTCCGAGATACTAACTCCACTGTTCAAATACTGCCTAATAGCTCTTTAACCTTTATATAGCTGACATGTCCAACCGCCTCAATGAAGCAACTTGCCACCCCCCCATGTTCGGAGGCCAAAGAATGACTCATCTGTTATACGCAGACGACTTAGTGCTCCTAGTGCGCCAGATTAAGATAGGTCAATGACAACTAGTATCAACGCTTCAGGACTACACAGCAGCAAACATGCTTGGCATCAACAAATCTAAAACCAAAACAGTAGCCTTTAGCCTAAAATCCGGCTTGACGAACAGGTGGTATCTTGATGGCGATGCCCTAGAACAAAGCAAAGACTACAAGTACTTGGGAGTCTTCTTAGACAGTAGGTGGTCCTTTACCTGCCACGTTCATTCAACCAACACTAAGGGCTCTAGCCTACTGTTTGCCTTCATATCTATTGCCCAGAAGCTACAAGGCCCTAGTCTTCTCGACCCGCTGCTCAAGGTAATGAAGGCAAAAATTGGCCCCACTCTAACTTATTGCAGTGAAGTTACTCATGGGAAAGAAATCGGGCCTGTTGACAAACTACTCACAAGAATCTATAAATCAGTCCTACGCCTGCCAAAAAAGCTCATCTCCGACCCAAGTGAGACTAGAATTTGCCATCACCAGGCAGTCCTGGGCATCCGGCAGTTGCTTTCTTAACTTCTGCTTAGATCGGCGCCGTCGGATTCTATGCACGCCCTAATCTGGTCCGATCTGGAGCAGTCAGGACAGCGATCGGCATATAAGATCCAACTAGTCAACCTTCTGAGGGACTTCTCATTAATAGAAGCCTGAAGCAAATACCTTTCTCAACAAGCATTTAAAAAACTGACTTCTGCCACGGCCAAAAAAATGTCGACACTAGAGGACAAATCAGCTTTGTGTAAACGTGCGCACGAATGGTCAGTGATGAACTCGTATTCCACAAAAAAACAACAGAGCTACATAACCAATACTTATACACTATGGATTAAATACAGGCGGATGGCACTAAGAATGGGGGAGTGGAATTTCTTGGACCACTGTCCGGCCTGGCACCGCTCTGCCAACCATGATACTAGCTGCCTGCGATGTGGACTCGGAAAAGAAACCCTAATCCACGTCCTATTTATCTGCCCTCAGCTCCTACGCAAACGAAATTGCTTCTTCATGCCGATTTTATCAGCCTAGGCGTACGCACATGCCGGCAGACAGTAATCGCCAGCCTGATACGCAGAATTGTCAACTCAACATAAAAACCACTAAATATCTTAAAATAGTAGCGACCAAACTAGGTACAGAAGGTACAACAAGTAGTACGTGGAACATCTACCTGATCAAAAGCGATTGGAATACTCAGGCTAAGAAGGAGCAAAACTATTTATGACCTGCACCCCTTAGACTCTAAGCACTGCTAGCAACTTAAATATTGAATCATATCAGATTCGCAATTTCAAAAAGTTTTAACTGAATGCCCAGGGGAAGGCCGGAGCAATAGCAGCAGGCACCCAGCCTCAAAACTTTCTCTGGACATGGACTGCCTGAACCTACCAACCAGATGTCGGACTGAATTGTGCAATCTTTTTACAAGGCTGCAACACTTCAGGACACCAACTGTTGCAAAGAGGCTGGCTGTAACAAACCTCACTATGGACTAAGTGCAACAATTTTTAGCAGCTCTTAGCACTTTATTACCGCTTGCACTTGAAAAGGCTTTTTTAAACTGTACTTAGTATTTTAAATATCTGCTTTTTTGTAAAGGTTTTTATTAACTGTACAATAAATATGAATATGACTATGACAGAACTCCACAGGACAAAATCAAAAATATTCAGCAAGCTTGCTCTTACATACTAAAATCAGGGTCTGATCATCACCCATGTGCGGACACCACTCCCAGAGCAGCACCAAAAGCGGCAAAGTGAACCTAGAGATACGTGTATTGGCGCATCACAGAGGGAACATTAAGGATCAGTGTGTATCAAAGAAGCGCTGGTTGCATACCACTGCTGCCTGCTGAAGGACAAGCACAACAGAGGGCCCCTGTGCTGGTAGAAATGCATTAAAGGCTAGCAGAATAGCATAAGTGAATCAAACTATACGGTAAATGTTGAAAGCAAACGAGTATATCCTGTATGGCTGGTAAGCATGGGGAGAACAAATAAAACAGAAGGGTGCACTGAGTGGCAAGAATGTACAGCACTCATAGCAAGAGATGGTTTGTAGTACAGATTGCCCTGGGTGCTGGACATTAATGCGCACTTCTGAGAGTAGGGTTGACATGTGTTAGTGTTTTTGACCAGCAGAGTTACCTTTTTCAAAGTTAACCACAGGACCATAGTATTAAAAGGAAGCTATACGGTCCAGAAAGGGACACAGCATTCACCCTCACAATACAGATCATCATTAGTATGCCATTATTCGTTTGGTGGCTTTGTACATATTTTGTAGATATTTAACATTGCAGCTGTCTACAAGGCCTATTGCTACCAACTGTTTAAAATATAAAGAGAGTGCTACGCGAAGTGTATGTCTCTCACCTATAGCTAGTGAGGCTTGGGTGTCTTATTCCACCTCCTATAGAGTGCTTTACTTGCAATGCATGAGGGACTCTTTTACAGCTGAAAAGAACACAGAGGGGGATATTCACAAGGACTTATCTCCGATTTATCTCCACCTTAACTCATCAAAAGTGGAGATAGATTTAACACCCCATTCACAAGCTGGTGCAAACTGCAGACATCGCCAGTATTCCCGCGACAACTGCCCCAAAATTTAACACCACGGTGGACACCACCAACTAACCCTAATGAGATGCAGAGTAGGCGTTCCCATGCAAAAACACACAAAAAAACCACAACACCACTTTCACAACGAACCGCCAGATCTGCGAAGCGAACCAAAAACAGGCGATAAGCCGTGGTAGCACCAGGGATTTAACACCTGCCTTTTGCTGGTGTAAAGCAGGACGACTACCTGCAGCATGAAAGGGAGCCCAGCCAAGAGCCACACCTGAAGACCCACAGATGCCATGGAGACAATGATCATGCAGCTCCGATACCCATGAGGGCCACAACACCCACCGCCACCCCCCCCAGGCCCCCCCGGGCCCCCCCCGACATACACATACCGTGCATGACACAAGAGCCCCAAAAGCGCATGATGACGCACATTGACAAAAAATAACACACATGTGTGGCCAGAAGAACGAGAAACAGTCACACAGCACTGAAGTAACAACCAAAAACTTTATTGAAATACAACACAAAACACCAATGCGGAAGACTCCTGTCGGGTCCGTCCGGGTCAATCTCGATGTCACAGCCTGGAAAACAAAGCACAAAATCAGAACGTGTGCCATGTGCACATCAAAGGAGCGAGACACAGAGAAACAGAAAATGAAAGAAAGGCAGAGAGAGAAAGAGAGAGAAGGAAAGGAAAGGAAGGGAGAGAGTGAGAGAGAGAGGGAAGGAAGGGAGAGAGAGAGAGACACCGCTGCCCCTGCGCACCCAGGGCCCACTGTTCACCTGCTGCCACCGGTGTGTCTCCAACCACGTGCCGGGATACACTGCAAGCCACCAGGTCTGCAACCTGTAATCGAGGCCAGAGTCAATCATGGCAGAGTCCATCACACAGGACACGGCAACAACGCCTGTCCGTCCCTGCGCACGCATGAAGCCGCACCCCATCCCCTCCCGCCGGCCAGCGCTGGCTGTCCGCACTTGCGCACCCCGGGCCCACTGCTCATCTGCCGCCAACGGTGTGTCCATCAGTGGGCACACCACGTGCCCGTGCAAGCTCCAGGCCCCGGTCCCGCCACCATGGCATGGTCCACATCATGCGGAGCCGCCCCGCGGCCCAGCAGGTCCCACACATGACGCTGAGTCCTGAGTCATCAATGGCAGAGACCACATCAGTGCACACGTCATCATCGCAGGCTGCACACCCGCTCAGCTGTTTCGGTGCCACTAACCCTGTGCAACCCCAGTCAGCGCCACGTGGTGGTAGGCCTGTGACGGCCGCAAGGTTTCGGGGGCCACTAACCCTGTGCAACCCCAGTCAGCGCCACGTGGTGGTAGGCCCGTGACGGCCGCAAGGCTTCGGGTGCGACCAACCCTGTGCGCAACAACTCATGGGCCCTTTATGATTGAGAAGCATGGAGCGTCCGTCATCCAGTCACCACCGGCAGTGGGGAATGTGACGTTGTCGGCCCCTTATATTGGCGGGGTCACATGGCCTGTGACGCCTGTGCCGGATGGGTGTGGTGTGTGTGCAAACCTGCCCTCAGGGAGTGGCCGTGACATGCTGACAACTAGACCAGTGACCTGCATACCACCAGCGTGTACGCCTGCGACATGTAGCTATGTGGGCCCCCTCTCTGAGCGTAGGCGGAGTGGTCTGGCCTGGCATACGCCGGACCAGCGCAGGGCTTGGTTCAGTCCATGTCCGGACAAGGAAGTGACTAATGCGTGTGTCCCTGTTGTAGTCTCCACGGCAAGCGGAACACAATAAGCAATGTGGCACACTGTGACTGGCATCCCACTAGATGAGCATCATTGACGTGAGGGAAATCACTGTCCCTACATTCGTCCACACATTCATACATGAATGATGAAGGACATGACACAGCAGTGCGTTTCTGGATGTTTATTGCACATCCGGTGGAGTATTGCAGCTGGAGCAGTACAGGTCCATGCCAAGCCCACTACACAATATGGGCCCGTGGAGGGCCAGCCAGAGTCCATCCGGGGATGACAAGTACTGCGGAAGAGAAAGGGTACAGTCCGCAGTCTGGTCGCTGTGTCATTGGTCATCGAACAGGATATGGCAGTCCATGTCGCGGTCCATGGTGAGTGCAGCGGAGTGTATCAGGGGTCAGTGGCAGGTCATGGGGCCATGTGCGGCACCAAGCAGAAACAGGCAAGGTGGTGGACATGAATGCTAGTGCCTCCTCCTGAACCCAAGTCCATCCACGTCCTCATCCTCGGATGTGTGCTCTGCCCCACCTGTGGGTGTTGCAGTACCGGCTGCGGCACTGTGTGCCACTGACACATCAGGGGCCGGAGGAGGATTGTCAGCCGCACTGTGTGGCAGTGACACATCAGGTGCCGGAGTGGATACGCCTGCCGCACTGGGAGGCACTGACACACCAGGGGGCGGAGATGTGGATGTTGTGGGGGCAGCAGCATTCATCATCGCCACGCCTTGTGGCAGCAATGCCATGATGAGGACATGCAGGGCCTGGTAGATCCCAGCTACATTTCGCTGATGTGCAGTGGTGGCTGCCATCCTTTCAGCCTCCATCCGCACCATGTCCTCCATGAGCCTCCGCATGTGTGCCGGCTCACGGCTGGAATAGCTGGAGCCACTCTGAGCGGACAGGTGTTCTTGTCTCCGAGTCAGGACTCCAGCGATGTCAGTCATGGCTCGTTGGAGACCATGGAGCGGGCCGTGCGTGTCCATTAGGGACTGGAGCTGGTCCCTGATGGGACCTAGACACCCATGGATGGCGTCCGGTTTGGTAGCCATGAGGTCGAACCCCACCTGCACCTGCTCAGCCGTCTCCCTCTGGCCCTCCAGCACACGGCGTTGTAAGGCCATGTGTTGTTCTTGGGGGACTGCCGGGGCTGTGGGTGCCTCCTGCTGGGTGGTTTGTGGAGTGTGTGGGGTCTCCTCGATGCAGCTGGGCTGGCCTGGTCCTGGAGGTGATTGGCAGATGAGTTCAATGATGTCTTGGAGGTCTTGGGTGTCGATGCTGGTGGTGTCCTCCTCATCATCAGTGAAGAGTGGCTGGGACTGTTCTGCAGGAGGTGTTGACGGTGCCCCTGCAATGTGAAGGGGAGATGGTGTATTACAATGTGTCCGCATGTATGTAGCCGCATGGTACAGGTTCACATTCAGACAGCATGGCATTGTACATTGTGACAGTCTGTGGATCAGGGCCATGATCCAGAGTCATTGTGGGTGTGCACTGTGCTCTGCTTGATTGTGCATGTGTGCCATTGTGGCCATCTCCCCCGTCCCCCCAGTACCTGGTGGTCACTCAACCTGTTGCCGTTGTGTTGTGTCCTGTCGAGCAGTGTCCGGTCCCCCGACTCCTGCCACGGTCTCCACACTGATGACTGTCTACACCAGCTCCTCCATGTCATCCAGCTCCTGCTGTGGCGCAGGGCTCCCACCTCCAGTCTGCATTGCTGCCTTCTGGTTGGCTGCGAGTTTCTCCTTGGTCTTGCGCTTGATGTCATTCCATCGCCTCTTGACCTCGTCCATTGACCTCTTGTGCTCTCCGACGGCATTCACCTTGTCCATGATGGCCCGCCATAATCCATTTCTGGTGCGAAATGACACATTGGAGGCAATGAACAGTTGTTGATGGTGTTCTATCACCTCCGTGACCAGGATCCGATTCTCCTGCGGACTGTACTTCGTCTTCCTCTTCTTCTTGTCCTTGCCCTTCCCTGTCACCGTGGTCCTGGCCTGGTCGTCCGGGGTACTTGTGGGGTTGCGCTCGTCCTCTGCGCCTGCTCCGGCTGCCTCCATGGTGCTTGGGTGTTGGTCATTTTGGGTTTGTGTGTTTTTTCTGCTTTTGTAGTGACTTTCGCGCCTGCCGTGTGTGTATGGCAGGCCTGGCGCTGCTTATCGCTGATTACCTCATCGCGAAAGGGCTCATCGCACGTTTTTGGGTGTTGGGGTTAGTGTTTTTATCGCCGTCGCGGTGGTTGTATCACGGACATTGTCCGCGGTTTCAGGAGACTATCGCATGGTACCGCCGTGTTGTGAATTCCAGGTAAAAACATGGGGTTATTGTAGGAGAGTAGGATCTGCCTCTTATGGTTACCCCCACTTTTTCCTGGTGTATCACTGTTTTTTGACTTTAGTCTGGCTGGGGCCCTGCTATCCAGGACCCCAGCCTAGCTGCTTCCTCTCTAAATTGATTCCCTGTACTTTAGGTACAGCACAGATTGGATTCTGGTGTGCCCTTATAAGTCCCTAGTATATGGTATACTATGTACCAAGGGCATAGACATCCCAGAGGCCTACCAGCATGTATTGTGCTACCCCTGGAAGACCATCCAAAATGACACCACAGGACTGCTACAGCAGCCTGAGTGAGGTGGTGCATGCACCCCTTACAGAGATATAGGTTCACTATATCTCCCCTAACACTGCCCATAGAAACCTATCAGTCACCCCTATGGCAGGCCTTATCAATCCTGAAGGCAGGGTGCTTGGTTATATGTGAGAGGGTGCCCATGCATGAGCAGAGCCCCTCTGCAGCTCTCGGAATCTCCTATCCGGGGTTGTCTGTGGTGCAGCCTGACCATATACTCTTAAGTGCACTATATCTAAACCGTAAATGCTAACTTTGAGATGGCTGCACGGAAACATGTCGTGTTTGGTGTCAAACACCTTGGAATCATACCCCCACACCAGTCCCTGGTATGGGAGTATGATCCCACCCTTCTAGAGGGAGAGACATGACAGCACCGGTATACCCGGTACCAACTAAACAGAGCCTGGCATCACAAAATGGATGCTGCAGCCACAGACACGAGTCTGGCCTCCTGCTGCTGACCGAAACTCCGGCAGGGGAGGCCTGGACAATAGGTTTCCTGTCTCAGGGAGGTGTTACCACCTCCCAGACAGGCCTTAGTGGATTGGGGCTGGTGGTGCACTCTCTGAGTGCTTTGAAGTCCTGCACTGGGGGCAAAACTGGACAAAGGAAATGGGTGTAGCCACCCCTCTTTCCAAACCCTCCCATAGGTGGGTCCCCAGAGTTAGTCCAACCCCTTTTCTTAGTATAAGTAAGGGAACCCTGGCAACAGGACTTTAGATATCCCTGGACGAAACTCTGAAGCTAAATCCTGGACCTTCGACGCTCTACATCAAGATTAGAGGACTGAAGAATCTCCCTTTTGGGTCAAGGAGTGACTCCCCTGCTTGGCAGGCACCAATGAAGCATCTGTCCGGTCTGCATCACTGAAGCTCCCGCCGGATGCCGAAGTCTTTGCATCACCAGAGGTGGATTTCCAGACTTACTCGAGGCTGCCCTGAGTCCCCAGCAAAGCTGAGGCCCGTAGCTGTCGTGGGTAACGTGGAACTGTGACCCCTGGACACCAAGCACATTTGCAAGTGCATCAACTTTCTGACATATCTCGAAGCTGTGCTTTGGTTTCCGAGTAACCCTTAGTCCCGAGCACCAATTGCAGTGAAGATCACTGGCCTACACTTCACAAGTGTCCCGTGGGCCAGCTCCAAGTGCAACCGCTTGAGGCTCCTTTGCGATCTCTAGTCCATTGGCTAGTGGGTCCCCACGAAGGCAACTCTTCAATTGCTTGAGCTTTTCTGGTTGCTCCAGAAGTTCCCTGACTTACCCTTGCTGGGTGAGTCCCTCAGACCTTGCTGGTCTGCACCGCAGCCTTTTCTTCATTTCCCCATGACTTGCCGTTGCCAAGGCTTGTTGGGTCCAATCCGGTCGCCGACACTGCAGCACTCGACAGACTTTATGGGACAGCTCAATTCCAGCTCCTGGTTGTCGTCGACACCTCCTGGACCTCGTGGCTGAAGAGTCAAGGCACCCGTCAACTCACCTGAAGCACCCGACATCTGAGGGCATTCGACTATCGTGCCCCTGGTCACTGTCTAGTGACCCAGACTCTGTCCCCTCTGCTTTCAGGTCTTCCTCTTCCTCGATCCAGGCTTGGATCGCTCCGGACACTCTTCTTCTTCACGGCAGCAGCACTTTCCAAGAGGTCGCCATTGAAAACGACGACGATTCCCGGCACCTTTTAACACGTATGCATCCAGCTTCCCTGGGTGAGGTAACTCGAGTATCTCGGTACTCACGTGGGTGTGGGCCCTAGAAACTCTTAAGTTTAAAGGGGTTAACTGGAAGTCCTCTCTGAAGTGTCCTTTTTCTTTAAAAATCCAACCGCGACTTTCCCCATAGAAGTCAACGGCGATTCGCGGCTGTGTTCTCACACTGCACGCATCCCCCGTGGGTCCCCTGTGTCACTACCTTAGGTGGTTCCTTGGGGTCCAAGCACTTCTACAGGCTCTAGGCCTTGTGTCTAGCTCAGTCGTGGTTCTTATAACACTATTTTAGTATATGGTTTGGTACGCCCCTAGGGCTCAAACGTGTATTGTGCTAATAACTGCTGATATTCGACTTGTAACTTGTGTACTTCAAACTCTAGCCTCATAAAGAGACTAGAGGGGTGTGTTTAAGACTAAATACATATATTTTATATATATACCTGGTGTGGTCCTCTTTCATTTGGTCACTCAAGAGATTATAGACTGGTAAAACAAGCTGCTTTACATTCCTCCAAGACTTAGCCTGAAGGCTGCTCTCCATAGCTACCACTAGGATAGCTTTCAATAAAGGTTGTCTTTAACCTATCATCCATAAGGGGTTGTTTGGACTGGTGCAAGGTGCCCACTATAACTAGTGGACAGCATATGCCAGGCCAACTTCTCACATTGGTGCGCAGCGTGTGGGATTCCAGCTTGCTATTGTTTTACCAGATAATCTCAAGTGACTAACTGAAAACCACTAAAGGTACCTAAGGTACATATAAATTCAAGCTTAGAAATACAGTAAGTTCTACTGAACTTAGAGTTGTGTGTCAAGGGCTTAGCACACCCGTTCTACAACTCCAGAGAGTTTAGTAGGCCACACTAGAGTAGGTAGTGCATACACCACACCTCACTAGTAATGTCTTCAGGGCCAGGAACCAGTAGGTCCCTGCCAGGAACCAGTTGGCTCCTACCCTCCAAATATGGCAACCTCCCATTCTTGGAATTGAGAGAGTTGTGCAAGATTAGGAAGCTGAAGACAGGCAAAAGTGCCAACACCCAACGAGTCATGGAGATGCTTCTGCTGGATGATCTCAGAAGACCCCTAGGGTCTGCAGGGGTAGGCAGAGAGGGTGGGGCAGAAGAGGAGGAAGGGAACAGTGGTGAAAATACCCAGGACCTAACCTCTGAAACTGGCCAGGAAGATGAAAATGATCTTGCCCTGGACAATGCAGCTCCTCCTGCAGATGAGGAGGAGGATCAGAATAACTTCCCCTTTGTCCCACCAGGAAGAGTTGTGAGTGTGCCTAGAAGATCCAGATCTCCTTCTCAGGAGTCTAACCATTCTGACACCTCAGTAGGGACCTCTGTTTCTTCTCAATGGAGGGAGACCTCTAATGAGAGGAAAAAGAGACTGCTCCAGTATGAAGAAGCTCAGCTTAGGATCAGAAAAGAGCAGCTGGCTACAGACAGGGAGTCCCTAGAGCTTCATAGACAAAGAAGAAAGTTGGGACTAGAGTCCCATGGTGGCAGCAACTTCCCTAGTGGTAGGGAAAGGTCTTATGACCATAGAAACCTGAGCAAGATTGTCCCTCCCTACCAGAGTGGGGATGACATCCACAAATGGATAACTGCACTGGAAAGGGCCTGCAAAGTTCAGAGGGTCCCCCAGGAGCAGTGGGCAGCAATCTTGTGGCTCTCCTTTGCAGACAAAGGTAGAGACAAGCTCCTCACTGTAAGAGAAGAGGATGCTGATGATTACCAAGACCTGAAGAGTGCCCTGATAGATGGGTTTGGCCTAACCACTGAGCAATACAGGTTAAAGTTCAGAGATACCCAAAAGGCACAGACACAGCACTTGGTGGACTTTGTAGATTGTGCTACCAAGGCTCTGGAAGGCTGGTTACTTGGCAGTAAGGTGTGTGACTTCAAAGGATTCTATAATTTAATCATGAGGGAGCAGATTCTTAATAACTGTCAGAATCAGTTGCTACATCAGTACCTGGTTGACTCTGATCTGACCTCTCCCCAAGAATTGGGAAAGAAGGCAGACAAATGGTTCAGAACCAGGGTGAAGCAGAAAGTACAGAACCAAGGTGGTGACCAGAAGAAGCAAGATTCCAAAAACTCTGACAAGGGTGGGGGAAAAAGGTAAAGACCAGAAGTCTTCTCAAGGTCCCCAAAAAACTGCATCTGGTGGGGAATCCCAATCTAATAAAGGAAAAGGCCAAAGGAAACCATGGTGCAAAGTCTGTAAGCAAAAGACTCACTGGACCAGTGATTGCACCAAGTCCAAAGACTCCACTCCAGCCACCCTTGCCCCTAAGGCAACTGTTCCCCCTAGTCCAGCTAAGAGTGGTGGTGGAAACACTCAGAACAAGGGTTTAGTAGGGTTGACCCTGGGTACTGAGATGGGCTCTGGCCTAGTAGTGCCAACTCAGGCTGTCCTAGTCTGTGATGGGGGCATGGATATGTCCCCCTTTGTGAGTCCCAATAACTTGGGCAAATACAGACAACAGCCTTTAATTAATGGAAGGGAGGCTTTGGCATTCAGGGGCACAGGAGCAAGTGTCACCATGGTGACACAAGATCTTGTGGATCCTGGGCAGATTATACCTGGTGAAATGTACCAAGTGACCAATGCTAGCAATGTCAGGACAGACCATTCTCTGGCAGTTGTTAACTTCTCCTGGGGAGGGGTAACTGGCCTTAAGAAGGTTGTGGTGAGTGCAGACCTACCAGTGGAATGCTTGCTTGGCAAAGATCTTGAAACCTCAGCTTGGGCAGAGGTGGAGCTCAGGAAACATGCAGAAATGCTAGGGATCCCTGCACATGTCTTTGCTGTGACTAGGTCACAGGCAAAAATGTCAAGAGCTGAACAGGCCCTGGATTCTGGAATAATGGACCAGGTGCCTCCCAAGAGAAGGAGCAGTAGGGTTAAGTCAGTGCCTTCCCCCTTGGCTCAGGAGGAAGATCAGTCTTTTGAGGAAGATGATCTCAGGCCTGAAGAAGGAACTGTCCCAGAGCTTGAACCTGATCAGGTTGAGTTCTTGGGGACAGGAGGCCCTTCCAGGGCAGATCTGAGCCAGGAGCAGCTGAGCTGCCCCTCTCTTGAACCCCTCAGACAGCAAGCTGCTGCTGAGGCTTCTGGGAATGCTAGTGGCACCCATAAGATATATTGGGGTGATGGACTCCTGTACTCAGAGAGTAGAGACCCCAAGCCTGGAGCAGCCAGGAGGTTGGTTATACCTCTGAAGTTCAGGGGCTTCCTATTGACACTAGCCCATGATATTCCCTTAGCAGGTCACCTGGGCCAGAACAAGACTTGGGACAGAATTGTCCCTCACTTTCACTGGCCCCACATGTCTGAAGACACCAAGGAGTTTTGTCGCTCTTGGGTAACCTGCCAAGCCAGTGGGAAGGCAGGTGGCACCACAAAGGCCCCCTGATACCACTACCTGTGGTGGGGGTTCCCTTTGAGAGGGTGGGGATTGACATAGTTGGTCCCATGGATCCCCAAACAGCATCTGGGCACTGGTTTATCCTGGTGGTGGTGGACCATGCCACCAGGTACCCAGAAGCCATTCCCCTTAGGACCACTACAGCTCCTGTGGTGGCAAGGGCCCTCCTGGGAATTTTCTCAAGAGTGGGTTTTCCTAAGGAGGTAGTATCTGACAGAGGTACAAACTTTATGTCCAGTTACTTGACTACAATGTGGAAGGAGTGTGGAGTGACTCATAAGTTCACCACACCCTATCACCCACAATGCAATGGTTTAGTTGAGAGATTCAACAAAACCTTGAAGGGCATGATTAAAGGGCTCCCAGAAAAGCTTAGGCGAAGATGGGTCATACTCTTGCCCTGCCTTTTATTTGCATACAGGGAGGTGCCTCAAAAGGGGGTTGGCTACAGCCCTTTTGAACTTTTGTTTGACCATCCTGTCAGGGGTCCATTGTGTCTGGTGAAGGAAGGTTGGGAGTTACCTCTCAAACCCCTAAACAGGACATAGTGAACTATGTACTTGGTCTCCGCTCCCGGATGGCTGAGTATATGAAAAAGGCAACCAAAAACCTTGAGGCTAGCCAGGAATTACAGAAAGCCTGGCATGACCAAAGGCTGTGCTGACTGTTTACCAGCCAGGACAGAAGGTGTGGGTGCTGGAGCCAGTGGCCCCAGCAGCCCTCCAAGACAAGTGGAGTGGCCCCCATACCATTGTTGAACAGAAGGGAGAGGTTACCTATCTGGTAGACCTGGGAACTCCCAGGAGCCCCCACAGGGTGCTCCATGTCAACAGGCTGAAGCCATATGTGGACAGGGCTGACATGGGCTTGCTCATGGCAACTGATGAGGGACAGGAAGAGGAGAGTGACCCTCTCCCTGACCTGCTCTCTCAGAACCCTGATGATGGGTCAGTGGATGGTGTAGCCTTGGCAGGCAGCCTCACTTCCCAGCAGCAAACTGATTGTAGACAGGTGCTCAATCAGTTCAGACACATGTTTTCTCTGACTCCAAGTCAGACCACCTGGTGCACTCATGAAGTGGACACTGGGGACAGTCTGCCTGTTAAAAGTAAGATTTACAGGCAACCTGACCAGGTCAGGGACTGTATCAGGACAGAAGTCCAGAAAATGTTGGAGCTGGGTGTCATTGAGCCTTCAGATAGCCCTTGGGCTAGTCCAGTGGTCCTGGTGCCAAAACCTCACACCAAAGATGTTAAGAGAGAGATGAGGTTTTGTGTGGACTACAGAGGCCTCAATGCAGTCACTAGGACTGATGCCCTTCCAATCCCCAGGGCAGATGAGCTAATCGACACTTTGGCCTCAGCCAAGTATCTAAGCACATTTGACCTAACAGCTGGCTACTGGCAGATCAGACTAGCTGATGATGCAAAGCCAAAAACTGCATTTTCTACCCCTGGTGGGCTTTACCACTTTGTGGTGATGCCCTTTGGTTTGAAAAATGCACCTGCCACTTTTCAGAGGTTGGTGAACACAGTCCTTACAGGTCTGGAAGCCTATAGTGCAGCATATCTAGATGACATTGCTGTCTTTAGCTCCACCTGGGAGGATCACCTGGTCCACCTCAGAAATGTTTTGGAGGCCCTGCAGAAGGCAGGCCTAACTATCAAGGCCACAAAGTGCCAGATAGGGCAGAGTCAGGTTGTGTACCTGGGCCACCTTGTGGGTGGAGGCCAGGTTCAACCATTGCAGAGCAAGATCCAGACCATCATGGACTGGGCTGCTCCCACTACCCAGACTCAGGTGAGAGCCTTTTTAGGCCTGACTGGGTACTACAGAAGATTTGTCAAGGGGTATGGATCAATAGTGACACCCCTGAATGACTTAACCTCTAAGAAAATGCCCAAAAAGGTTCAGTGGACAGTTAGCTGTCAAAAGGCATTTGATGACCTGAAGCAGGCCATGTGCACTGCTCCCATTCTGCAAAGTCCTGATTACTCCAAAAGGTTCATTATGCAAACAGATGCATCTGAGTTGGGGGTAGGGGCTGTACTGTCACAGTTGAATGATGAAGGTCAGGATCAGCCAGTAGCTTTTATTAGCAGAAGGCTGACCCCCAGAGAGAAACGTTGGTCAGCCATTGAGAGGGAGGCCTTTGCTGTGGTTTGGGCTCTGAAGAAGCTGAGGCCATACTTGTTTGGCACTCACTTCCTTGTTCAAACAGACCACAAGCCCCTCTTATGGCTAAAACAGATGAAGGGTGAAAACCCCAAACTTTTGAGGTGGTCCATTTCCCTACAGGGGATGGACTATACAGTGGAACATAGACCTGGGAGTAACCATGCCAATGCAGATGGACTCTCCAGATATTTCCACTTAGAACATGAAGACTTAACTGGTCAAAGGTTAGTTTAATGTCCCTGCGTTTGGGGGGTTGTGTAGGAAAGTAGGATCTGCCTCTTATGGTTACCCCCACTTTTTGCTGGCGTATCACTGTTTTTCGACGTTAGTCTGGCTGGGGCCCTGCTATCCAGGACCCCAGCCTAGCTGCTTCCTCTCTAAATTGATTCCCTGTACTTTAGGTACACCACAGATTGGATTCTGGAGTGCCCTTATAAGTCCCTAGTATATGGTATACTATGTACCAAGGGCATAGACATCCCAGAGGCCTACCAGGGGCTGAAGCATGTATTGTGCCACCCCTGGAAGACCATCCAAAATGACACCACAGGACTGCTACAGCAGCCTGAGTGAGGTGGTGCATGCACCCCTTACAGAGATATAGGTTCACTATATCTCACCTAACACTGCACATAGAAACCTATCAGTCACCCCTATGGCAGGCCTTATCAATCCTGAAGGCAGGGTGCTTGGTTATATGTGAGAGGGTGCCCATGCATGAGCAGAGCCCCTCTGCAGCTCTCGGAATCTCCTATCCGGGGTTGTCTGTGGTGCACCCTGACCATATACTCTTAAGTGCATTATATCTAAACGGTAAATGCTAACTTTGGGATGGCTGCACGGAAACATGTCGTGTTTGGTGTCAAACACCTTGGAATCATACCCCCACACCAGTCCCTGGTGTGGGAGTATGATCCCACCCTTCTAGAGGGAGAGACATGACAGCACTGGTATACCCGGTACCAACTAAACAGAGCCTGGCATCACAAAATGGATGCTGCAGCCACAGACACGAGTCTGGCCTCCTGCTGCTGACCGAAACTCCGGCAGGGGAGGCCTGGACAATAGGTTTCCTGTCTCAGGGAGGTGTTACCACCTCCCAGACCGGCCTTAGTGGATTGGGGCTAGGTGGTGCACTCTCTGAGTGCTTTGAAGTCCTGCACTGGGGGCACATTTGGTGTCCTCGTGCATACCCCAATTCAAACCAGTTGCAGGGGCTGCCAGCCCCTGCTCTGGTGCAAAACTGGACAAAGGAAATGAGTGTAGCCACCCCTCTTTCCAAACCCTCCTATAGGTGGGTCCCCAGAGTTAGTCCAACCCCTTTTCTTAGTATAAGTAAGGGAACCCTGGCAACAGGACTTTAGATATCCCTGGACGAAACTCTGAAGCTAAATCCTGGACCTACGACGCTCTACATCAAGATTAGAGGACTGAAGAATCTCCCTTGGGGTCAAGGAGTGACTCCCCTGCTTGGCAGGCACCAATGAAGCATCTGTCCGGTCTGCATCACTGAAGCTCCCGCCGGACGCCGTAGTCTTTGCATCACCAGAGGTGGATTTCCAGACTTCGCTGAGGCTGCCCTGAGTCCCCAGCAAAGCTGAGGCCCGTAGCTGTCGTGGGTAATGTGGAACCGTGACCCCTGGACACCAAGCACATTTGCAAGTGCATCAACTTCCTGACATCTCTCGCAGCTGTGCTTTGGGTTCCAAGTATACCTAGCCCTGAGCACCAACTGCAGTGAAGATCACTGGCCTACACTTCACGAGTGTCCCGTGGGCCAGCTCCAAGTGCGACCACTTGAGGCTCCTTTGCGATCTCTAGTCCGTTGGCTAGTGGGTCCCCACGAAGGCAACTCTTCAATTGCTTGGGCTTTTCTGGTTGCTCCAGAAGTGCCCTGACTTACCCTTGCTGGGTGAGTCCCTCAGACCTTGCTGGTCTGCACCGCAGTCTTTTCTTTATTTCCCCGTGACTTGCTGTTGCCAAGGCTTGTTGGGTCCAATCTGGTCGCCGACACCGCAGCACTCGACAAACTTTGTGGGACAGCTCGATTCCAGCTCCTGGTTGTTGTCGACACCTCCTGGACCTCGTGGCTGAAGAGTCAAGGCACCCGTCAACTCACCTGAAGCACCCGACATCTGAGGGCATTCGACTTTCGTGCCCCTGGTCACTGGCTAGTGACCCAGACTCTGTCCCCTCTGCTTTCAGGTCTTCCTCTTCCTCGATCCAGGCTTGGATCGCTCCGGACACTCTTCTTCTTCACGGCAGCAGCACTTTCCAAGAGGTCGCCATTGAAAACGACGACGATTCCCGGCACCTTTTAACACGTATGCACCCAGCTTCCCTGGTGAGGTAACTCGAGTATTTCGGTACTCACATGGGTGTGGGCCCTAGAAACTCTTAAGTTTAAAGGGTTAACTGGAAGTCCTCTCCAAAGTGTCCTTTTTCTTTAAAAATCCAACCGCGACTTTCCCCATAGAAGTCAACGGCGATTCGCGGCTGTGTTCTCACACTGCACGCGTCCCCGTGGGTCCCCTGTGTCACTACCTTGGGTGGTTCCTTGGGGTCCAAGCACTTCTACAGGCTCTAGGCCTTGTGTTCTAGCTCAGTCGTGGTTCTTATACCACTATTTTAGTATATGGTTTGGTACGCCCCTAGGGCTCAAACGTGTATTGTGCTAATAACTGCTGATATTCGACTTGTAACTTATGTACTTCGAACTCTAGCCTCATAAAGAGACTAGAGGGGTGTATTCTCACAGTTATTTTCCCACGATGGACTGCGATGTGTAAAGTTGCGTTAAAATTTTTTGGTGATATTTAGCACACGTTCTTGTGAATATCCCCCAGAATCATCCCACATTAAGTTATTTGCAGACATGCCACGAGTACGCAAAGCAATCCACTTTTATTTCGCTTTTCACTGCACTGAGCTTTCTTTAAGAAATATTTTAGTCAGGAATCCCATTTCGCCTGCTGGAGCGCTCCATGCACTTTTATTGCCATGCACTTTCAAGGCTAGTGAGCGCGGTTTTAATAAGCCAACAAGGGCATGCACAAGTGCATGTGGAACAGTCTCAGGCATTAAAGCCAGCCTACCGGCTTTGGCAGAGCTTGCTCATCCAAAGATGCTGAGCTCCAGACTGGTCACCAAGGCCACTGTGCTTGCCAGCCTGCATTCAAAAGTTAACCTCAGAGTCCCTTGTCAATTACAGCCATGACACACGAAGCCTAAACAAGGGAAGTGGAAGAGATGAAATATTTTGTCAGATGAGTGGCTGAGGGAAATCAAGACGGCGACTCGCGCTGCTCCGCCGAAGGGAGATGTTATGCCCAGGGCTGGTTCTCCAACCATGGGCTCCATACGGAATGAGCATTCCTCCAGTGAGTCACGCACTGACTGCGGCAGCATCCAATTATAGTTATCGGTAGTATGAAAAAATGGAAGCCAGATTGAAAACTATGGGGCATATTAGCAAGGGCGATATCGCCGCTTTAGCGGCACTTTTTGCCGCTAAAGCGGCGATATTATTATCGCCCTATCAGCAAGCTGTCGCTAACAGTTGTTAGCGACAGCTTTCCAGCAGCGAGCGTGTTGGGTGCCACTTTGCATGTCAGCGATATTTATCGCTAATGACATGCAAAGTAGGCGTTCCCAACCTGGCAGCGACTGGAAGCAGTCGCTAACATCGCTATCGCCTATTAGGGAGGCCAGCGAGGCGATAAAGAAACCAGTGCTAAACACGATTAGCGCTTGTTTTTTTACACCTGGTCCAAACCTGACTTAGCCATGTAATCCAATGGGAGGTGGATTACATGGCTAAATCCCCCTTGCCCTATCAGCAACCTATAGCCGGTCACAGTGCGATTATCGCTGGATTTCCAGCGATAATCGCACTGTTTTCCAGCGACAGCAGGGGTTTCTATCGCATTGGAGATAAGCGTTGCTGATAGCACGCTATCTCCGCGATAGAAACCGGCGATAGCCGGCGATAATTATCCTAGCGCTAAGTGCGCTTAGCGATAATTATCGCCGGTTATTGCTAATAGGCCCCTATGTTTTTCAGATTCTAAATATAACATTTGTGAACATGTCTTTAGTATTGTCAGACATCGCTGTGGCTCTGAGGACAGTGCAAACAGCCTTCTTGAAAGGAACAAAGAGATACTGTGCTAGCTACACTCTCGAATGAAATTCAGTAATTGTATTCCCATCCATTAAGGCAAGTATGCAGTGAATTAACTACCAATATTGCAATTAATATAAGATAAATTGAAGTATAAGCAATGCAGGGGAATTTATACAGCAGACGGCACTGTGCATCATTTAGGAGGTCTGGTGATTTCATTATATGAGTGTGCAAAATTATTCTTTGTAACATTTATCACATCTACACTCAGAGGTGAAAAACCTGACATGCCAATGTCACTGGTGATGTTACACAAGATTCACAGGCGGGACTCAGTATTCAGATTTCCAAGCTGCCCTGGAATTCCCCATAAGAGCCCATTTGACATTTTGTCACGGGGAAGACACCATAATGTCAGATGCATCTTCTCAGAAGCCCCGCTGTCATCCACTCAGATTACAAGGAAGCCTAGTCACCTTCACCAACATCTTTATTGTTGGGGCAGAGAGGGACTGCCGCGCCAAAGAGATGCATCGTTCAGTCAAGAGGGTGTGAAAAGGTTGATTTTCTGCTCCATGGGGCTGCTAGGTTCATCCATTGTCAGAGAGGCATTGTTCAGTCAAGGGGGTGTGACAAGGTTGATTTTCTGCTCCATGGGACTGCTAGATTGATCCACTGTCAGAGGCTGCTTCTATTCCCTGGATAGGGATCTCAGGCCCCAGCTCCTACAGGGTGGAAAGCTCTGAGAGGTCCCAGTTAGAGGTGCAGTGGGCCCAGGGCACGGGCCCTGGACCATTGGGTCCGGGCACCAACCACTGGTGTCCCAAACTATCCAATATATACCTCAGTGCCGATATGAAAGCTCTGATTGGTTCTCTGATCAGAGCTCTGGCAGGCCCAGGAAGTCCCGGGGTCTGGGACCCTGGGCCTGTGCTCTATTGGCCCGCCTGTGCTTTCAAAAGTGACCAGGATAGGGTCCCATAAGCCCTGCATGTGCTTTCCTGCTTTGACTAGGCCCCAGTCAGAATTTCAGCAGGCCTGATAGTGAGTGTCCCTGGGCTTGGGCTTCTGTTATCAGCCCATGGTGTCACAAAGTGCCTAGCATCAGGTTCCAAAGTCCAAGGGAGGTGGAAAGCTCTGACTGGGCCCCGGTCAGAGCTTCAGCAGGCCTAGGCCTTGGCCTATGATCCATTGGGAGGCCTACTGTGTACCAAAGTGTCCAGGATGGAGTTGATAGGCCCCAAGGAGGGCTTTTTTGGTTCAGTGGAGTGGTAAGCTCTAATCGGGCCACAGACACAGCTCCAGCAAGCATGGATGGGGTGGCACCTGGTCATGGGCTAAATACACTGACCTGTGGTATTACAAAGTGCCCATGATGTTGTTCTGCAGGCCTACGGATGGCTCCACTGCTTCAGCATGGTGAAAAGCTATGACGAGGTCCCGTCAGATTCTAACGAGCCCAGGAAGCTGCAGGCTCCGTTCACAGCCTGTGGTGTCACAAAGTGCCCATGATGGGGCTCCAAAGGCCTGGGGAGACCTCTCCTGCTTTAGTGGGGTGGAAAGATCTGACCGAGCCCCAGTCAGTGTTCCAGGAGGCACAGTGCCTCGCAGGGCATGAACCCAGGCCTGAGCTCCAGCTGTCCACCTGCAGTGTCCCTCTGCACTGGCTGGTGCCCCCCAAGAGGAAGCAGAAGTTCACCTGGGAAGAGAGGGTGAAACCAGATGGCCCTTCTCCAGTCCTGGTATTTGTATTATTTGTGTTTGTATTTGGGCTTTGTAGAGCACTCTTCTAAATATGCACAGATACACCACAACTGCAAAGAGCCAATAAAACAGGGGAAATAACTATCTGGTCTCATGCACCATAGGAATGCATGTGGTGCACAAGATGACCAGACTGCCGTAGAACTCACGATCAGTGCTTATTTGGAGCTTGTAGCCAAGCCAGGGCTCCAGGAGATCAAATACATTTTCTCTAAAGTCCCTTTCTGTCACACAGGGTGCAGGGATTACAATAAATGCTAGTGAGCTTCCTATAGAGGAGTAGGTACAGGGTGTTTGCAACCCGCTTTTCATCAATTGTTTTCTCCCTGGACAGTGCAATGGCTCCTGTCACCCCATACGAGGCCCCAGGGACCCAGACTATCAGCACTCTTCCTGATTTGCTCCAGAGGAACTTCTTTAAGACTGTCTTCCAAGACAATAGGTAAAGGCATAAAGCAGACATTCCAGACAGGGCATCCTGCTCGGGGACATTCTTGGTCTGATTAGGGATGGACTGTTTGACCTGTCTTGGCTACTGTTTCAAACAAAGAGGTACCATCCTACTTGGGACTGTCCAACTAAAAGGTGTGCCTTTCAGCGAGGCCCTCTCAGAGTACCTTCTCCCCAGAAGAGCAAAAGCCAGAAAAGCCAAGTAGCACAACAGTTCACCTCATAGCGGTCTGACTAGAATGGCTGGGTTTAGGTGGTACTAGTTCTGGATGGCACCAATCTACTTGGGTTCCATATATCACATGGGGACCTTCTTCACCCAGTGCATTTCTGCAGCAGCTCCGAGCAACTATTCCATGGGGTGGTCCCCACTACTCATGTCAGTGGTGAGATGGGAACTTCTATATCTCTCTCAAGCTGCACCTTGGCCTGCCTCTCCGTTCTGTGGCTGTGGAGCAGCCTGGCCCTACCCTGCCCATGCCATCATCCTATTTACCCAGTCCCTGAAGGCAGCAGAGCCTGCAAGCTGTCGGGGGTGTGAAGGTCGGTCTGGGATGGACATGCGGCTTCCGGTCCCGACAGGTGTGGCTAGCTGGTTGATCCTTCGACTTCCATATGTTTGTCTCAAAGATTAAGTCATGCACGTATACGTATGTATGGTGGTACAGTGAAAGTGCGAATGGCCCATTAAGTCGGTCCTAGTTCCTTTTATCGCTCAACCTGTTACTAGGATAACTGTGGTAATTCTAAAGCTAAAGCTAATACATGCCGGTGTAGCCGACTTCCTGGGATGTGGGCTTTTATCAGAAAAGACTAATCTGGGCTCGCCTGGCTGATTTGATGACTCTAGATATCCTCAGGCCTATCCAACATCCCTGTGACTGGGATGATACACTTGGATGTCTGCCCTATCAGCATTTATTGGTACTTTTTGTGTACATCATAGTGACTGGAGGTAACAGGAAATCAGAGTTCGATTCTCTGAGAAACAGTTACAAGAACCAAGGAAGTCAGCATGTGCGTACATTAACCACTTCTGACTCTGGGAGGAAGTGACAAAAATAACAATACTTGACCCTTTTGAAGCCCTGTCATTTTAATGAGTACACTTCAAATCCTTTAACAAAGATCCATTGGAGAGCAATTCTGGTGCCAAGAGCAATGGTAATTCTAATATTAAAGTTGTTGCAATTAAATACCTTATATTGGATTTTGAGATTGAGTTGGCAGTTGTCTAAAAGGTTAGCTGCCAAATATCCGTGCCCCTGGCTCCCAGCGCCATTTTAATGCCCTTAACTGTGTCCTTGGAGTAAAAACAGCTTCCTGGAAACCAAAGTCTTTTGGTACTGAGGGTAGAGGTTTAGTATGGTTTCAATTTAGAGGAATTGATGGAAGAGCATCATCAGGAGTGAAGCCTGTGGATTAATTTGGCTCAACATGGCAAACCTCACCTAGCCCTGACACTGAAAGGATTGATAGCTCTTTCTCGACTCTTTGGATGGTGGTGTATGACGATTCTTAGCTGGTATAGCAATTTGTTTGTTTAATTCTGATAACGAGAGATCCCCTGTCATGTTAACTAGTTACATGACCCCCATTGACCAGCATGGAACTTCTTAGAGGGACCAGTAGTGTTCAGCTACATGGGATCAATCAGTAATAAGTCTGTGATGCCTTTAGATGTCTGGGGCTGCACTGAATGGATCAGCATATGTATACCCTTCAACGACAGGTGCGGGTAACCCCCTAAGCCATGTTCCTGAAAGTGACCTGTCCCTGCTACCAATTGGATGGTTTAGTGAGGTCTCAGATCAGCCCGCTGAGGTCCTCACCCGCCTTGGTAGAACGCAGAGAATAAAACTTGACTATCTAGAGGAAGTAAAAATTGTAACAAGTTTTTGGTAGGTGTACCTGCGGACCTGTGAAACATTAAAGGTGGAGCGGCCAGAGGGACAGCGCAAGCACTAACTCAGCTGCCTTCCAGATGAAATACGAGCACAAGGCCTGGCCTGCCCTTTGCACACTGGTCAACAGAGTGGTAAGCAGTTGCTAGGTGCTTAGGCGGGGACTCGGTGTGGGGTGTGCGTCTTACCTAGATGACTAACACCCAAGGGCCAGAACACCTGTGGCCAACTTAAACAACTGCAGGGGCAAGAAAGGCCTGTCAGCAGAGGAGGGTAGTGGGGACCCCATAGACACTGGGCATGGGCCTTGAAAGGGCCCTATGTGACAGAAAGCTCTCCTTAGACAGAACCTACACGGACCCAGCATGATCCCGGTAAATCAAATCTCAGTGCTTTCCTGGGCCAGCCAACCTGATCCAGCCTGTCTGAGGTTGAAGCATCTGAGGAGCAGCCCACCATGAGTGGCAGGACAGCTTGGATGGGAAAAGGGCCAGCATCATGGTGGAAGCCTGGATCCCTTTGATGGAGATTCTGTACCACTCAAAGCCCTTGTGTGCAAATCCCAGCGGCTGTTTGAAGGTTACTGATTTGAGAGGCAGGAGCAGAGCTGGCTTGCCTGCTTGGGCTTCCACACACTCACCCCATTGGTTATTTCATGAGTCACCTTGATGGCAGGTGGAAACCCAGGTCTTCTCCACCTGCACCTCCTTAAGGTAAAGGAGCCCTGCCCACTGACAGGGCTTGGCGTTGCCTTCTAGGCCGGTGACTCTCGTAAAGACGGTAAGAAAGACACAGCATCCAAATAGCATACAAACTAACCTGATAGAGACATGTCTGGAAAATTTTGTAGGTTAGCGTTTTAGAAGGGAACATTTTAAAAGACAAGAATAACATTGTTGTAGCTGAATCCTTGTTTTAATTTAACCCAAACCTGGAAAGAAAATAAATGTTGCTATAGTTTAAACTTGTTTGCTTGATATCAATGTGTGTTTAAAAAAGAAACATTGTTGACCCAATAATTTTTAAAACACATTTTCTATTGTTTTGGGAGAAAGACATTCTGCGAAAGAACCTTGAGAGCAATACATATTGTTAGCACTTTTAGTTGATGAACAGTTGAATCTCGAACATTGACAATGTGAAAATATCCTTACAAAATATCCTTATAAAGGAAACAAGACAGTTTAGCTGTGCAACGACAGAGGGCCACATGTGTGAAACAATTTTGAATACGAAAATGGTGCAAATCGGTAACTTCAGCCGTTTTCCAATTCAAAATATCCTATCAAGTTGTATGAAAGGCTTTGTAGTTGCAATTTTAAGTAATCGCAAAAATAGCGATTACCTAAATATGCGACTACAAATTGGGAATTGCAATGTACCAAGCATTTTCTAAATGCAAACTGTGCATTTAGAAAAATGCTATTGCCATCCACTTCAAGTCAATGGTAACGATGTGCAAATTTTGAAAAATACACAATGATGCATTTTTCAAAGTTCCATGTTGCGCACACATGCCCCTATGGCATGTGTTTGCTTTACATGTGCAATTTGTTTATTTTTTGGGGTGCTTCAGGGAGGCCTTAGGCCCCCGGCACCTTTGGCTTTGCATTACCTAATTTGCAATTACCATTTAGGTAATCACAAATTAGCTAATGCAAAACCATTTGCACCTATGGGTCTTTAGGCCCTTAGGAACGAATTGAGCTGTATTACCTAATAGCAGTTACCTATTTACTGAATCATTATTTGGTATATTAAGGAATTGCTAAATGTTTGAGGATTCCTTACATACATAGCATTTTGTGTTTATCTAATCGCGATTCAATCCTGTTTGCACAGCCAGTGGCGGTGAAGCCACTGGCTGAGCTCTTTCGCCGAGGTGTGGAGGGCTTGGGATTGACCCTGAGTGGCAGAACATAGGTGATTTCTTTGTATGCGGATGATTTGTTGATCTATCTGGGAGACGCCGCGAAGGGAGCGGGAACCGCCTTCGGGGTGTTGGAAGATTTCGGGTCTTTTTCGGGCCTCAGGGTTAACCGAAATAAAACACATTTGTTCCCGGCGGCGGGGCCCTCCCCTAGACCACAGGAGCTCCCTGCGGAACACAATTGGACCCCTGATACTATTAAATATCTAGGTATATGGATATTTCACTCGTTGGAGGATATGAGGGAGGGCAATCTGGGCGGTGCCTTTCAGTCATTTTGCTCTAGTGTTGCCTTCTGGGGTACATTGAGGCTTCCACTGATGGCCAGAGTCTCGCTGACTAAAATGCTCATGCTGCCTCGCCTTTTGTATTTCTTTGCTAATTTACCGGTGCTGATGCCGGCGGGGTGGTTTCGGCCGCTAGATGTTTTGGTACGAGACCTGATTTGGGCAGATGGTAGGCGCAGAGTATCATTACGGACCCTGCAGTGCCCAATGAGGGAAGGAGGTCTGGGAGTGCCGGACTTCGAATTTTACCACATGGCCGCACAGCTGCAATGGGTGCCTCAATGGCTGGAGGGGGTGAACCAAGAAGGGACATACCTGGTTGAGCCAGGGCAGCCCCCGCGCCTACTGCTGGCAAAGCTACTAGTCCTGGCCACGAGGGTTCCGTACACCTCGACGTTACAGTCCACGGCCTTACAGTGTTGGAGGCGATGTATGGCAAGACTTCCAGATGCTCCAAGATACTCTCCGTCACTGGCACTGGTGGGGCTGCCTTACAGAGAGCCGCAGGCGATTCTGGGGCTAGAGCAGTTAGCGCAATGGACAGAGGCTGGGATTGCGACAACGGGAGACTGCTACCAAGATAAATGCTTACTACCCTTTGCCAAATTGGTAGAGGGGTGCGGTCTCCCACCAGGCCAGTTTCTTATATATGAGGTGCTGGTGAGGATATTTGGGCGACTGTGGGGAACTGGAAGAGATGAACCAGCTACACATGTGGTGCTTAACTCTCAAATTACACAGGGTACAGCAGAGCATCAAATAAAATGGTTCTACGCATCGCTCATTGAGGCTTCTTTGACTCCGATGTTGAAATTAAGGAGCAGATGGGAAGGAATACTGGATAGGGCACTCACAGATACAGAATCGGGTAGGATATTAGAACCCCCAAGAAAATCTCGCGCAACACCCAACTCAAATATTTACAAATCAATTACGTACACATGATGTACATGACCCCCCACTGTCTTCAGGCTGCCTTTGGAGGGGAACCGAGAGGCTGCCCGAGATGTGGTCAGCTGGATGCGGACTTCCTCCACATGACCTGGAGTTGTGTGTCGCTACGAAGCTTCTGGCTGGCAGTACTGGCTAAGATCAATGATGCATTAGGCCGTACCCTTGATGACTCAGTGGAGGTTTACTGGGCCTATTCCCAGACCACCTAAGCGTAAGGTGGGGAATAGATTCATTGATCTGTCCTTCGCGATGGCCGACAGGTGAATCGCGATAACATGGAAATCGGCCCTGGGACCACAGGTTAACATGTGAGGTATCCAGGTGGGCCGCTGCAGAGGGTAGAGCACTGGGTAGGGAGGAGTCGAAGGGCCTGCGTCGGCGTCCAATTGCAAAGGCCTGGAGCGACACACTGTTCGCTTGGGACCACCCAAGCCGACCTAATAGTGGGGACAAGGAAAATGGGTCACTCACGTAGTGAGACTCGGAGGTCGCAGAGGTGATGAAGGGGCGATACATGTTAGCCGGCGAGACAGGAAGGCTATGCGCATCATTCCCTGAACACTTCCCCCCCTCTCGCCTTCATAAAACACAAGTGCCGAAGTACGGAACATATGGTTCAGCCTATCATACACACAGAATCGATCTGACCCCCCTAGAGGCTAGCATGATAGACTAGACACCCATAATACAAAGGTTAGAGAAAAAGGCACCCACATGCGCTGATTGAGGCTGTTTTCTTTTTCTTAATTTTATTTTCATTAGCAGTATCTACGGTATGTCAGAAAAGTAGAACAATTAGAAGTCGCACAGCACTTTGTGACGGCTGCAGGCCCCAGAGGGTAAAAAACATGACATATATGGTGCGTTTATGCTATGAAGAAAAAGTGGACAGGGAGTTGCACTGAGTTAGATGGGGGAGATGGCAGGATATTAAGGGCTCCTCTAACTTATACACATTGCTTGCCACCCACAAAATACAAATGTGATGCAATAATGACTTGTACCACTCATTAAGTGCCCAAACAGAACACATTCAGGAATGATATGTTTAACCTTTGTTGTTTTATTTCATAAATACTGTATACAGTTGTGAAAGTTTAAAAAATGCCAATAAAGATATATTTAAAAAAAAAAAAAATCAAATAGCGATTCAATAAAAATCGCTATTTGGTAATCGCAAAATGCTTTTTTGATACATGTGGCCCAGAATGATCACGTTATTTTTGATGCCATGAACAGTGAATTATTTTAAACTGTGACCAAAAAAGTAAAACCTGGATCCATTAGTTCATAAAAACATTAGAGGAAACACCTTACTGAGAAGATAAACAGTAATATCCGATTTTACCTTTTAATATAAAGAAGGTAGAGAAGCCCAGTAGTCATCAGTAAAGTGGATAACAGGGAGTGTCAGGTAAGGAGTGGAATTAGTCATATTAAAGCTAGGTAAATGTAAAAAAAAAAAAACATTAAAGAAATTTAAATGCATAGATTAGATCACACTTGTAATATGTTTGATTCACACAGAACAAAGCTTCCAGAAGACCAGGCAGCTGCAAAGAACACTGGCACTGGAGAGCAGTGCTAGAAAACAGAGACCTGTGACAAGACCAGACAACCTTCATAATGTCTCTCATCCCACACCCCCTTTCCCTTACATTACTGATCTGCACCCTTATATGAACTTCAAAGGATGCACTCAGTTGGAAGAGGAATTGGGGATTAGATACACCTCACCTCAGGAGAAGCACTGGGTTAGTCCTCTGGGTCTTGACAGAATTCTAGTGCTCCTCTGGGTCGACCAGCTCCCAGAAGCCCCAGTGAGAGGTGGGTAAAGCTTGCATGTATATTTGGGGCCTGGTCCCCCAGGTGGGCCACTGGTTCCAGCCAGAGCCACCTTCCCTATGCAGGGAGGGTGGCAAATGGCCGCGGAGGGCTTTCATGCGCCTCCTAGGTGAACAGCTCAAAGAAGCCCTAGTGCGAGGTAGTAGAAGCCCACTTGGATGCGCCGGTGGAGCCGATCCCTTGTCCAGAACTCCAGGTATCGACCAAAGCCACCTAAAGTGTTGACAAAGCATGTGAAAGGTAATCAGGACAAAGGCAATGCACCAGTAAGGTTTTTAAATAAATAAGCATTTTGCAACTTTTAAATAAATATTCATTTTTCAAATGTTTGCACTTTCAAGGGGGCTCAGTATGAAATTTAACTCGATTCACAGTTCTTTGATATCAGCCATGAAAAGTAACTTTGTCCCCTTCAATTTAAAAATATAAACTGTAAAAATGAATGCTAAAACAAGGATACAGCGTCTGCTTATAGGACCTAGAGACTCCTTCTAGATATAGAAATAAGAGCTCTAATGACTAATTTTTTTTTTAAACCAGTTGGCGGGGAGGGATCCGAAAATGTACCCGACATAATGTTCTTCGGTATCGTACATGAAAAATGACTTTATCCACTTGAACATGAAAACTGGAAATCTGAAAATTATTACTAAGTCAGGTTTCCAAACTTTTCACTAAAAGTCTAGACTAATGGGCATATGGGAGGTTTAATAACCAAAAACACACAAAAATACATATTCCCCCCACTCCCAGAATCATTATAGAAGAAAAGCCTGGAATCTTACCTGTCTATGAGTACTATGGCATCAAGCACAAAATGTGCCTTCCTGTCATTTTAATTGAATACTTAAAACAATTCCTAACTGTCCAGAGGATAGGTTCATGGCCTAGAGAACAATCCTAGTGTATTTGAGGTATGATATGGGGTCCTGGTTTCCAAAACGACCTTAAAACTGTGTTTAGAATTGATATAAAAAAATAATCAGATGCAATATGTGAAGATATATGTAAATACATTGGCTGGAAAGATCAACAGTGATGCCTTTATGGGTTCTGGGCATGTTTTGGACAATTTTAGCCATTCAGGGTAAAAACCTGGGATACTGCACTGCGCGCGGCTCTATGACATCGGGTACCAAAGGATGCCTACGGTCTGGTTCCCCTGGGCCATGGCTCCATTCAGTAACTAGAGCAACCTTCCCTACCTTTATCATACTCTCGCCAGTGCCCTGAATTTGCAAGGTTTAAAGATATCGACCTATGAAGCCCATTAAACCTGACTGGAGTAAGAAGACAGTCAAGGAAAGTGACACATCTGCAGACCCAGCACAGGTTGCCACAAATGCAAAGCTTGTCGCTGTTGTCATTGCCCTGTAGAATGCATCGAATAGGCATGCTTAATGAATGGTATTCTAGGCTCCAGCTACGGATGGCAAAGATTGTTACTATACCTAAATTATGAGGCCCAGAGGAGGATCCGATTGACTGATGGGAGCAAGATCTAGTTCTGGAGGCTCCGGACAGACGGGAAATAGTTGGCATGTGTCGTTGTAGCAGGTAGTAGTGTTGAAACTCAAAGCACACAGGATAAAGAGGACTGGTCCACTACACTGAGGAGGCGTGCAGGACCGCGAGGGAAGTACAGTTTGGAAATCCCATGGTTAGCTACAGTGAACTCTTTCGGGAAAAGAGAGTAGTCTGATGGACATCGTGATGAAGGCATCACAATACTTGAGAGCACAGATGAAGAAAGAACATCTGGTACTTCACAGCTATGTGAACAGTTAGATGGAGTTGTGGAGAATTTGAGGCTTGAGGATGGGTATACTTGCTTTTTTGACCTGATCGTATTTAGTGAGTGCATAGAGGAAATTGAAGCAAATATGATGAAGACAGGACCCAGATGGCTGATTGCGGTATTGGTTCTGGCAGAACCAGATACACTAAATTAAATGTCCTTGCGTAAAGCACATAATACCGTGGATAACCCCAGAGGGACACATTGAAGAAGGCATGGCAATAAATGGTTGTGTGAGTTAGGATGAAAGAGTACATACCTGACCTTATGGTTGGATGCCTTCCATCCATGCTGCATTACCAGCCTATAGCACCTGCAACACCTCTCTTGTGGCTTCATGTAGGTGTTTAGTCTTTGGTTTGCTTTCTAATATAGGCGTTAGACATCTTATATGCCATATGTAGTCCGTGGGAAAATTTAAATTACACCCGCGTCAATTGGTGGAATTTGACATTAAGCAAAGTTCCCAAAATTACATCATTAAGCTACATCACATAATTATGCACTGTTTGCCACAGACTTTTAATGTGAGCACACGAGTAATGCAAACTTTCAGAATGTGAGTGACCGTTGCTGGCACCTCTATTGTATTTTTCTGCTATATTTTTACTGCGAAATGCATCCTTGTGTCATAAGTTGGTACGAGAATTCAAGCTAAAATATAGTGCGAAATGATAGATTTGCATTTTGCACAACTACATATAATTTCATGTAATTACAGAAACAGAAAACACATGAACTTCGCACATGACTAGTCCTATAGTGCTTTTTACTATATGTTTTGCAAGCATCATATTCCATACAGCACCAACTTGTAGTGTTGGCAGGGCATGATGTTCTCTCACTTCTGAACCATTGGAAGGGTACAGCACTTTCCTTGTAGCTTGATGTAGGTGTCTGGCCCCTCCATGTAACTGTATAGCATCGCAGTAGTCATGTCATGCCTTATTGTATGTATTTGTCGATATTATATTTCATGTAGTGATGACTTGTGACGTTGGTGGCACGTGGTTTTTTTCCGCATGCCTGGCTCCTTAAGAAGAAGATAGGACCCTCCTTGTGGGTCAGAGAAGGTGTATAGCACCTGGTTAGTTTCCTCATTTATGTGTTTAGCATCTCTATAGTCCTATATTGCCTTACAGTATTTGATTGCAAACATCATATTCCATCTAGCAACTACTTGTACCATCTGTGTGACTTTGCCCGTATTGGAATCCATTTTACATGTATTGCACCTCACGTGTGGCTCGATGTAGGTGTATAGCAACTGTTTTGGTCTCTGTGTATGTGAATAATGCCTTCCTAGTTCTATAATGCCTTATAGGATATGTTCACATACATCATATTCTGTGTACTATCGAGTTGTAGCTTTCAAAGGGGCTTTCCAAACACCATGCTCCATGTAGGTGTTTAGCCCCTCCCATGGGCTTTAATAGCACCTGGACTGTGTACTATGCTCCACACTTTTGTATTTTATATAGTCCCTTACAATATATCTTTGCAAACGTCATAATCCATGTTGCATCAAATTATAATCATCTCACTTTTTATAATAAATCTCTGTTGACAAATATAGTTATCAATATGAACAGTAGAGAGAGTTACTTTTTTTCTTTTCATATGGCAGCACAGTAAGGGAATATAGGGAAAGCGAGAAAGATGGTGGCAATTTATACAGCAGAAAATTAGGAATATAAATTCAACAGTGAATGATGAATGAGTTCTGCAAGATTGGCTATGTTCATTATAATGACTGCGAATAAGGAAGGCATAGACTTTTGGCGGGTGGGACAGCAAATGTACTTCCTGGCTACTTCTACCCCTTAGGAACTGGCCTAGATATCTTAAAGTCCAAACCATCTGTTGGTATGGTTCAATTTCTTTCTGAGGCTGGAGACCTATATGTCCCTCACTGTCTCCATCAGTAGCGGCTCCTCTGTTAAGGCTGCCCCACTGCATTTTGTGCAGTGGAAAAAGGAAAAATAAATGATAATAACACTATGTTATTATTATTATATTTTTTCGTTGTTGGGCAGGTTTGTGGGGGGGCAGGGCAGGGCTTGGCTGTCGTCACAGCCAGCAAGGGAAGGAGTGGTGGGCATTTAAGTGCGCATGAATGTTTGGCCGGCCGTCTTGGACCGGCCAATCCGTCATGTGCACTTTGCATGTTCCCCATCAGGCTGTAATACACAGCCTGGTGAGGAACATGCACATCCCACTGCCTGTCTGAGAGCCGAACCACGGCACTCAGACCAATCACAACGCTGCATTGCAGTTGTTGTGATTGGCTTAGGGGAGCCAGGGTGTGCTTCCTCCTTCAAGCAGGAACAGAAGAGGACGACGCGAGGCGGCAGTCCGGCAGCAAGGTGCTACTCGGTGGCAGCCGCCACTGGTCTTCATGTATCAGGTACTGAATGTTAAAAAGATTTGCTGCTCCCACCACTTAGCAAAACTGCTAATAAACACTCTAGTTAAGTTGCAAATATAACTATTGATATAGTCAATTTGCAGGAGCCCTTTAGTACTCCATAACCTTCAAGAACAAAGTAATTGTCTAACCCCATTCAGGGGCCACAGGGCAAGCAGTGGCTACTGTATCTCAACCAAAGGGGTTGAAGTTTTTTTCCTGCTCTGTTCTGGGGTGTATCCAACTATAGCTCTGCAAACTGGTCCAAGTACAAGTCCTTCAGCCCTTGACTGTGGTAGTGATGCGAGCAGCCACAAGCTTCTCAGGGAGATAGTATGGGGGTGCTTCAGCTCAGCACTCAACAAACACAAGTTAGTATAATGAGTAATTTACAAAGAAAGAGACTGGGGCAAAGAAACTCGCACCTATCACTTATAGTGAATTTAAATTCCTTGATGTGGTGCTCCGCTCAGGATGGACAGTCTCCTATCCTTCCTTGTAAGAATATTCCCCTTAATAGAATTAAACAAACATGACCAGCACACACACTTAATTATCAGTATTCAAATAGTTATTTCCTTTTTAGAGCGTAGGTTGCACAGCAATTCATCCACAAGAGTCCTTTTTACTTTAGACAACTTCTTTATTCAAATCTTCACAAGGTAAAAAAAGGTTCTCAGTAGCCAACGCGTTTCGTCTCTATAAAGAGACTTCTTCAGGGCTTATTTAGTTGTCCAATATTATAATTAGGGCTTGATGGCCACATTTTGAGTGCTCGCACTGTTATAAATGGTCCCATTAGGATTCAAATTGTTATGGCTATGACTGTCATAGCATGCTCTTGTTGCTGTTCACCAGGACCTTATATTGAGATGCCAGCATAGGCCTGTGATATGTGTCATGGATTATGGAAATTGGTCGACATTTAGAAGATACTGATGTGAGGATGGAAAGATATGAATCCTAATGGGGCAGTTTATACCAGTGCGAGCAATCAAAATGTGCCTATCGAGCCCTCTTGTGGATGAATTGCTGTGCAACCTACGCTGTAAAATAAAAGAAATGTTTGAATACTGATAATTAAGTGTGTGTGCTGGTCACGTTTGTTTAACACGTTAGTATAATGAATGATTTTCAACTCACTGATGAACTTTCAAGAAGGAAAGTACTTTAATGCACACTAGAATTAAATACTACTGGGCAGATTTACAAGAAAGTGACTCAGTGCATGCTGCAAGCCATTTGGCTGCACCGCACTGATATGTCGCATCTCTGTGCTTCCCCATGCGCTGGCGCACAAACTGCTGCCATGCGCCCGCGCAGGCACCCTTGCACCATGGTGCAAGGATGCCTGCGTCGTGGGGAGATTGTTTTTGTTCAGGAAGGGTTCCCTTCCTGCACAAAAACAATCTGAAATGCTGTTTTTCAACTTCTATGTGTGCTGCATTAGCACACATAGAAGTTGAAAAACGTCAATGTTTCAATGATTGTTTATGTGCAGGAAGGGACACCTTCCTGTACATAAACAATCATTAGAGGTGATTTCCTCTTTCGATGTGTGCTGCAGAATGCAGCACACATAGAAAGAGGGAAAAATACAAGTAGAAATTAATACATCTCTCCTCGTTGCGCCTCCCTTCGCCTCGAGGCGTAGCATTCACACGCATTTCCAGATTTACGATTCCTCGTAAATCTGGAAATGTGTCTGGTTCCATGGATGTTGCGTGGGAACACCCACAGCAACACCCATGGAACACCCCTTTCACGCAGTGCTGCGTGCAAAGGGGCCATATTTACAAGGACAAGAAAAGTCACGTAGGGTGGCTTTTCCTGTCCTTGTAAATATGGAGCAGTAAAATGCGCCACCGGTACGTCACAAAAAGTGACGCATCAGTGGCGCAAGGGGCTTGCAAATCTGCCCCTACATATAGAAAATGTACATGACACAATTTAGTGTCCTAGCTCTAAAGTATGTTGGTGCCTCTTCCTGCAATTGGCCCTGTTTACTGCCTTATAGTCCAGTGTGATTAGGCACAGGTGCAGATTACCCCTATACTCTTTTTTCAGTGCACAGCTTTTATTTTTATCTAACTGTTTCTCACCCAACGAGTCTCTTGATCCATGACCGGTCGGCGCTGTCAGGCACTGCCCTGCTCCTCCTCTGCTCTCCCTCTTTCTTACTGAGAATGAGCTGGCCTCCTTGGCAGGTGCGTTGGTGGCAGTGTGGCTGGCGGGGACGGCTGCTTGGGGACATGCTGAATCTCTCACAACTGCTCTGGTGGGTGCTCAGTGTAGTCCTGCTTGGGCTGATTTATTCTAAGTCGGTGTAGGCATACAGGCCGGTCTTGAGCAGGAAGTTGAATGGGGACTAAGGCTTAAATCATGCAAAGTCTCAGGTCATGCAGCGACTCAGGTCACACTGCAGCTTCATAATTCAGGTCTGGAGGCTCAGATCAAGTTGTAACTTCATGATTTGAGGACAGTGGCTCAGGTTACAACTAAGCTTCACGATTTGAGCACAGTGACACATGTGAAACCGCAAATTCACAATTTCCGCCAGGAAGGGCAGTACAGAGTTTGGGCCCACCAACACCAGGGCATGCAGATCAATCTCCGTCACCAACACCATAGCAGGCAGATCTTTCTCTGCAGTCTTCCTCTTCTGCAGACCCAATGCACCATGGTCGCGCCGCACCTTTCACCTCCTGGACAGTCCGGCCTCCTGCAGGGATGGTAGGCTCCTTACCTCTACAAGCGTGGAAATAGTATAAAAATTCCAAAAGTAACGTCACCTTAAAACTTACTGAGAGAACCTGGAATTTCTACGTCTTCCTAAGTCGATAAATCTTTGCCACCATATTAGAATGGAGCATCGCACAAAATAGTCATCATTATTTGCATTTGATAATCAGCCAATAAGGAGAGGTTTGGTGAAGTTTCAAAAGTTTATTTGCTCTTTAAGAGATTTGTCGGTATTTTTGTTCTTTTTATTCAGATTAGTCAAATAGATCCAATTACAGAAATTATCAAAATTAAGATTAGTTCGAAGAAGCATAGAAAATAACAGTTTGTTCCATTCAGAATTTAGTTCCTATTCTAAATTAAAGGACCTATCCTATCCTATTGAGAACTCGTAAAAAGTTTCTTTTGGAAAAGAGCAAGTAAATTCTAGAGAAATGTCAGATAACTGAGAAAAGTTTGAACTCCCCATAAAGGGTAGTTCCGGAGACTCAGCCGAGTTCTCCAAACAGCTGCAGTAGCAACCGTTAAGACAAGTAGAAGGAAAGAACCACAGCAGTAGCAATGATTGAAATAGAGATAGAAAGTCTCCTCACTTAGAGCAAGGAAAATCGAAGAAAATCAAGGTTAGGAATAGTTTATGGTAATTCCAGCTAGCACCATAATGTGATAAGGGGCATGGCAGGAGTGTATAGAGTGACTTGACTCTCTAGCTAGGAACACGTACTATATAGAAAAGCCACTAACATTGTTGCAAAAACAGGTGAATATGTCATCAACGTCCAATGGAGGAAGCTCTTCTGATGGTCCCCTCTCCTTCGTCCTCGAGTCCCACGGTAAACATCCATGTGGATATGAAGTCACTCATATGTGGCTACAACTTATTACAATAAGGTACATCTACAAAGGTTCTATTGAAAACCTTTTTGCAAGCCTACTCTACTAGCAGCTTAGTATCCCATCATGTAGCAATGAGCTGTTCTATGAAATGGAACATTTAAAGCTGGTATGTCTTAGTTAGATCATGAAATTTAAGCTACAGCAAGCATCTTCTTTCATTAAATACGCCTGTTCATTATGAATATGGGGCAGAGGAAAAATACAGTGAAATCATATGGTATGAGGAAAAGAGAAAAACATTTTTTAGGAAACAGCACATTTCATAAAGAAGTCAGGTTCCACAATTCAATTATAACATTAATTCATCTTTTATGAAAGCATTTATATTCTTAAATGGATAGAGAAGAATAAAAGACTAGTGAGGCCCAGTAGTGCGAGAAAGATAGAAATTAGAGCTTTCTGCAGAAATAAGCAGCATTTCCACTTTTGCACGTTTAATAAAGGCACATTTCCCTAATGTCTATTTTATCACTCATTTTTATGTTAACATTAAGGCACCTTTCTATATTAATAGGTGGGACATTTTTTGTAAAGTTTCTCAACTTCCTCCCCTCACTCCGTAGGCAGGTTGGCTTCTAGGCACTTCAGGACAGGTGAACAGCTTTTTAGTAAGGGGTAGACTTAGATGATGTGCTCTCCCCTCTAGAAAGTTACTTGTCAGGCAGACATCAGCTCTGGTTACACAGCAGTCCTCTAAGTACTCTGCAGAGCACTTCCTTCCTTGTTCATAGAGAACTTGGAACTAGAACATCAAGTGTGCCAGTGGGTCCCACTTTGATAAAGTAAAAGCAGACAGGAAATGTGTATACAGTCACTGCACTTTCAGAATTTGTTTGATTTGGTTCTCCCTCCAAGTGTCCTTTCCAGGATGTTCTTCAGACACACTTTATGTAGAGTGATGCTTCTCACATCATGGTAATCTCCAGGCTGGCTTATCCACCACAGATGCACAAAGAGGTGTGAGCTTTCTCACTTGGCTGTCATCAGCCAAATTGAAAGAGTGTTCAGGGAAAGACAAACGCTTGGGCCTCATATAAGGGCCCTCTTCCCCTTGTACAGCAGAACCTGTGGTCGCACACTTCACCCCCGCCATCTATCAAATGCCAGTGCCTTAGGAAGACTTATCAGCAGCTGTTTGCTCATCAAAGGCTAATCAACTTCTTAAAGGAGTCTTGTCTCCTCTCCCCTCACTTCAGTGTCTAGGCTTCTCCCTCCAACTTCAGGAATGTCAGCAATACATTTCCACAGTCTGGGAAAACAAGATTACTTCCATCTTCTGCAAACAGCAAAGCCAGGGTCATCCAAAATGGATCGCACAGGCCTCCATGACTCCTTTTCACTCACACACACCTTGCATGTACCAGGCAAGCTACCCATACAAAGACGAACAACATTCACTCTGGATGTTAGCACGATGATGTGGGTAAGCGCATAGAATCATAACTTCAAACAAGAGGGCAAGTAGGCCTCCACTACAGCGACAAAAATTATAAAGTCTGGTCACAACTTTTGATTCTCAAAACATGGTACACTGCCACCACCGATCTATGTTCTAAACCCATGGCAGGCACAGTAATCCACTCTCTGTGCAATGAGGGCACAACTAGGGTGCCCCTCCAGGTCACAGGACAAGTTCAGGACCTCACTCATTTCAAGGGACGGGCTGAGGCCTTTGTGCACACAATAGAGTATTGTGACTTTAGGGTCAAAAACCAAAAAACAGGATCCCAAATGCATGCACCAGGCACTAAAGGCAGGGGAACAGACATTTACACCTTGCAGGGGACAGTTCCATCCCAACAGTCATTCATTTCACCTCAGGCTCAGTTTATCTTCATAGACAACCAGGGCTTTTTCCTGTTAGATACCAAGCTGACTGTCTCGGCTTAGTACAAACTCCAAATATGAGTATTTAATGCTCAACATAGATCTTCCCTGTCCTAGCTCTCCAAATACATGCCATGTCACAGTAAACACCCTATGTGCTGCAAATCTCATGATCCTCATTGGTTAGAAGCTACCTGATACCGTCACAAGATTCAGATCATTTGATCTGCTAAGCCTTCATCTTTGAATTTTCTTCTCACTCTGGGCTATAACTTCACTTATGGTCTTTCACATGCTTTAAAATCACATAAAATGAAATTAGAAAATCCAGCTTACTCACCCCCCAATTTACCACAAATCAGGAACTACTTAGTATATACTACCTTTGTTCATTATGTAAAGGCAACTTATTTGATGTAACTGAGCACCTTTCAATTACTCATTGCACCTTTTCACAGCAATGTACAGGTACAAGGTTTAAACCTATAAACAAGTATATGTAAACAAATGCTAACATTCTTTTATACTCAGTGCATGCATTAATGGCAGATCAATCTGTGCACATGGATCCACCTTTGTTCGGTTCATGAAAATGAGTGACACCGATGGCTCCATAGGGTCCAGAAGAGTATCCTCTAGTTACATATCAAGGTTTAAACCTCTGGCAAGACCATATGAGAGAAGCAGAACATCACCAGCTGCTGGTACTCTTGCTTCATATTTGGAAAGCTCTTATGAAGATGAGTAATCAAACCTCGAGGATTACACCAGAACCTAAAACTTTTCAGAACCTGAAGCATTTTCTTCCAAATAAAAATTATAGCATCACCCCGTAAACTAATTTTCTTCTTACTTTACTGAAAAGACGCAGTTAGAGGTCAGTAGAATAAGTGAATAGAAATAAATGATTGATCAAAACACAAAGTTGCAGAGCAACACATATGGAGTCAGTACATCCACCTACAATTGAATTCAAGGATCTTCATTCCAAAATTTACGAGCAGGACATGGAATGCAATACCTAAATGACTAAACCAATGCTCGCACCCCAAATCATTCTATCTGCTCTGCTACACAGGTGCTTTTGCCACTAACACACTCATTACTGAAGTCCTCTATAACTCGTCCACAGTGGTGGATTGCTCTACCACTTGCAGCAACTAGGCCATGTTCATGAATATTTTGGAATCCAGCTGAGTAGTGGCCACCTCCCCATCTTTCTACTCCAGCTACCTCCCCAGGCAGAACAGACTACGGGCATTATTTAGAGTTCAGAGGATGGGTTACTTTATCACAAATGTGACGGATATCCTGTTCTCCGTATTACAAGTGCATTATATCCAATGGCACTTGTAATACGGCGGACGGGATAGTTTAGAAAAGTGAAAGTTTAGAGATTCCCAAAATAGGATTAGTACATTTACAAAAGCATGTTTGCATACGTAAACTCTGAATCGGATTGGTTGCAGCCATAAAAATGCTTTGTACACCTGGCCCTTAATTCTGTATGCAGGGGCGGCTTCTCCATTATAGCGGAGGAGCGTTGCCACACTGAAATGCCCGAGAGATAGAAAAATAAAAGGGTAATTAGGTTAATTTATTACCATTTTATTTTTCGTCACCCCTTCTCGAACAGTGGGGCCGCTGCTGAATGACAGCAGGGAGGAGGGTGGGCTGCCTTTTGCACTTGTTTAAAGTGCGCATGTCTCTTTGGCTGGCCATCTTGCAATGGCCAGCCACACATGTGCACTTTAAACCTCTCTAAGACAGCTGGGTTAGAGAAAGCAATAGCCTCCAGAGCTCTTATGAGCGCTGATAGAGGCCACTCCCACCAATCCTGGTACTGTTCTGACACTGTGAGAGCAGCTTCAGGATTGGTTAAGAGAGTAAGCTGGGTCCCTGCAGTTGTGAGGGAAGAAGACGGAGTGAGGACGATGCAGCAGCAACCATGGTAAGTACAATTTTAATTTATTTACCTTAGTGTTCTTATTTTATAAAACCACCCACTCACCCACCACCCATTTGTCCACCCCTCAACTCAGCGAAGTTGGCAGCCGCGACTGTCTGTATGTGCAGAGGATAGCCATGGTACGTTTTTTTTAATTCAAGATTTTTATTGAGACATTTTCCAGAAACAAACTAAAATCAAACAGAGGCAAAACATAGAAATGTAGAAATAGCCAGTTACTTGGGCAATAAGCAAGAAAGCAACATACAATAGACATGATATGTGGGTTCCATGTGGGTGTAAGGTATGCAAAAGCCCGAGCTCAGCCTCATAACACAAAATAGGGAAAAGGGGGGAGAATTTAATATAAAAAGTCAGTGAGAGAAGGTAGAGAAACCCTCTTGTCGAACTCCAACCTGGTGTTATTGAATCAGCCAACTAGTAAAGGAGGTGTATTGAAACATGTAACATCTACATAGGACCTTATAGTATCACCTATACAGTCCCTACAATACAACATGTTTAATACATGTTCACATAAAAATTGTAATGTCTATTTGGTACCAGTAGATGAACAAGTACTACTGAGGAGGGGTGACCTGCTGTCTCATGGGGGTTTTGTCCTGGCGAAGTAGTTGTCGAGGGATTCCCAGACGTTATTAATCTGTGGTTTCCATGGAGAGTTCTGGAGGGAAATATTGTCAGCTCCTCTTAGAAAAGTAATCCAGTTCAGACATGCACGAAAGGAAGTAGCAGACGTGTTCTTCCAGTTGGTCAATATTGATTTACAGGCTGAGGTCAGCAGTATGTCTACTAGAAGTCTATAGTTCTTTGAATGGATCCGGGGTCTAAGAAACCCTGAATTAAGCATAGAAATTCTTTTTTAAGACGTATCCCGCACAGAGCGTGAATAAAGTCAAACACTTTATCTCAGAAAGGGACAACCGTCTTGCAGAGAAAAAGTAAATGACAAAGGTCCCCGGTAGCTGCATGACAATCCAACAAGTTGGATCCTCTCTTAGATCCATTTTATGGAGTCAATATTTACAATCATGTTCAAAATATCGGCAATGAGTATGGAGAGTGTTTTGCACATGATATTCCTTTACTAAATTATCACATTTTCACACACAAGGCAAGGTCGTTCATACTGTAGTTCTGCAGGGGAGTTGTTCATTATTTTCTCATTGCATCACACCTAGGTCTCACCACATTAGTCACCTTGTACAACTAATGTGGTGGTTTGAAGTACACAATGTCTCACAAATGGTGATAAGACTTGGAAGCTGCTTGGGAGATGAAGGTTGGGTGCCCCTCTAGCATTACACAAGGAGCCAAGCGACAAACTGAAACACCCAGCCATTTTCAGCGTTACTTTATTTGCTGTTCACCACAATCTAGCCCTGCTTTGGAACAGCACTTGGATTTGTGATAGACTCAATTGTTTTCCTAATCATTCTTCGCATAATTCCCAGACCCTGGGTGAGCAGTAATTTATATTTCGGCTGCAGAGAGAGAATTTCCATAATCAGCTAACCTTCCCTCCCTTCACACATTAGCTATCTTGGATTTGTCTAATAATAATAATAATACCACCAACAAAAACACCAACAGCAACTTCAGAGGACCCAAACAAAAATCCTAATAGGAAATGTATCCAGTTAACATAAAAAAAGACTAACACGCTGACATATGTTGTGCTTCAAAGCATAAGGAGTTACAGATGGACAATTTGCGGTTCCGTTCAATCAATCAATCAGGGGTTTGTATAGCACAGCTACTCACCCGTGAGGTCTCAAGGCAACATAAGGTGGTGCAATGCTACAAGCCGAATGCATAGATCATGAGGGAGAGACTTTTGTTGCCAGTGTGATCTGTGACATTGCCAGGTAGGCTCAGTGAGCAGATGCTTGCACCAGTGCATTAAATGTGTTTTGTTGTGATGGAGCAGGATAAATGAAAAAATGTTAACCTAATAATTTTCGTAAAATAATTAATAAACATGTTCGTTTAAGTAAATAACCAACAATGTATGTAACATGTAAAGGGTTAAAGGTAACACGCTATTTTTGTGTGCAAATGAATCAACTTATAATTGTTTACGTATCTAACATAAACGTAATATTTGCGTACTAATAAAATAATAAACGCATGATTTGTGCTTTGAAAATAAAACGTGTGGTGGCAAAATAAAGCGATGGTAAGTAAGGGACGGCTTTATATGTTGCTTTTTGCTAGGTAATACCTAATTGGGGTACGTAGAAAGACGGGAGGGAAACGAAAGGGTTTATATTCTTTATTTTAACAATATTTTGTTTATCTTTGAAAATAGTGCGCTTAGGCCTGTTGAGCTGCGATATAAAATGGCCGCCATTTGCTAGAGTACGCATGAGCAAGAAGCTGTGTGGTAGAGGAGAAAGGCTGTGAAAAAGGATGACCACGTGTTCGTGCTGAGAGCCTAAGATGGAAGTATGGTCAAGGCTATTGTGACCTTTTGAGCAAATGTGTGCCAAGATGATCAGCAAGAAGCGTGAGAAGTCAAACTGAATAAATGGACGGAACTGTTGAATCTAAAAAGTATCAGAAAAAGATACAAATTGGACTGATCGAAACTGATGAACAATGTCATGAACTGTGGGAAACGATGCAAGCATGGACATTCCACAAAGAACTGGTTAAGACAAGGAAGTTTGATTAAAATGTATATGGACTTGAATGAACCAATAAGAGAGAATCACGCCATAGAGATGCAACATTTTTATTCAGTAAGCTAGAATTAGGGTATAAGAAGACCTACTCTTGGTGGGGAGGGGTTAGATGCTGGAGAGAGTGGATGCTGTAGATGGGTGAAGTTGCGGTTGCTGATGCTGACGAGCTGATGCTGCTGCTGCTATTTTATATTTTTAGTTGAGTATAAGATGCTGCTTTTGGAGAGCCTTTTTACTCCTGATAGATTTTTCATTTAGAAGTATTAGACTTTCCAAGACAGATAGATTGATCTTTTGGAGTTCTTGCTGTGACAACCTTATTTTTCCGTCTAATAGGTATGCATTGCAATTTCAATTTATTCTTATAATGATGATAAATGTAATAATCTGAATAATAAGCTTAAACTTATATCTTGCTTCGAAACCTTATATAAACTTTATTATTCTTTAAACAAATGACTCAGTGATTCTTTAGCTCAATAATTAAGGTAAAATGTTAAAGAGTTTATTGTGATTGAGCTGGTCTTAATCACCATCAACTGATTCCTACTAGTTGGTCCATCGACCAATGAGCGGAATACCTTAAAAGCAATGAGAAACATTATGTCGTGTTAAAAAGAGGTATCCCGTCTCCTTCCAGCGAATCGTTTTCTCCTAGGTTAAGGACGGAGGTAATCCAGGGAATAAATGAGTAAGTGAATGTATATGCGGTGTTATGGGCCCCACCGTCATATGGATATAGTTTGTGTGTTGGAGGGATAAGTTGCACCTGGATGACCGAAGCATATAGGAGAAGAATTTTTATTGTTAGCGCTGGATCAGATTTCTTGGTAGCAGAGTTATGGTTACTATAGATTAGTTTGGTGATTATTGATTATTGATAAGTTCATGTCTAACACTTTATGTTGAGTCGCGTTATGTTATATGTAAGTTTTCACGCTTCCGGGAAGTAGGAAGTGGAACACGTGTGGCAAGAGAAGTCACATGGAATAGTGCATTGTCTGAGTTCATATTGGTGATAACACAGGTTGTGTTATGATAGGGACATTCTCCGCATAAAAGGTGTGTAAGTGAAATAGTGATCGGTTTCCTTGTGAAACTCTGGCCTTAATTCTCAGGAGCAGTATAGTCTCCACATGTGTTTTATCCCCAGAGAAACGGGTTTACCGCTTGCTTGAAAGAAGGGTAAGGTAGAGGGAAGTGCTACTTTATCGGCGAAAAAGAAAATTCTGTGGTAGGGTAGAGGTAAGCGCTGCCTACTGGAAAATACAGAATTCTTGTGTAAATGGACAAAGATATCTCTTTTGTTTAGTGAATCAGACAATGGAAATGTGTTTTAAATGTTGTAACTAACGAAGAATTGTTGAAAAAGAAATTGCTGATAAATTTTGTAAAGGAGAGGTCAAGAGCAGAACTGACGTAGACAAAAGCCGCGCTGGGATTGGGCAGTGCGCTAGTCATACAGAAACAGGAGCAGAGCTGACGTAGACAAAAGCCGCGCTGGGATTGGACAGTGCGCTGTAGACAGAAACTGCTCTGATTGGAGAGTTGGTGTGAGTCGCGCTAGTATTGGTCGAATAGAATAGTGACGTGGAAGTTTGTGATTGGAGTGTTGGTGTGAGTCGCTCTAGTATTGGTTGGAATAACGCATAGAGAACAGTGTTGAATTACGGATAGTTTGAGGAGAGAAAGCGATTGTGAATCATGTCGTATTATGAATATGGTAGAGAGAAAATGTCGTGGATGTCGAAAGTTAAGAACTTCTTTAAGAAAGACAAAAAGGTAGTGACTAGAGAGGGACAAGTAATTCCTCCGCCGAAATCACCAGCTTCGCACATGATGCTGAAATATGGATATCATACATGCATATGGTTAGAAAATTGGACAAAATATACCAAGAATGATGGAGCATTGGCTTTCCCTGAGAATGGTTCATTTAATGTAGCTGTACTACGGAATTTGAGAGAGAAGATGGCAATGTTAGAACCTAGACCTAGACCGACACAGTTTGAAGCTTTAACTGAATGGGAAGATGAAATGTATGAACGAGAGAGATTCAGAGGATTAAAGAATCATGAGTTTGTGCCTGGAAGGTTATGGGGAGTAAATCATGAGGACAGAATAAAGCGTTGGAGATGTGCTAATATGACAGGAGGTTTGTTTCCAGCTTTTACAGTAGAGGAAGAAGCAAAGAGAAAGTGTACAGAGAAAACGAAACATGTAGTTATAGAAAAGTATGGGTATGGTGGTAGTGAAACGGATGACGAATTGCTGGAAGATATTTTAAACAGGAACCCAGCTCCATACCAACAGACTTCTGCGGTGGTGACACCTAATGCACCGCCAATGGAAACTGGGAGGAATAAAAATCACGAACGAAGAGATGAGATAAATAGGTCACAAGATCAATTAAAAACTTCACAAAATGAAGAGATAGAAAGTGAGAATGCAACTGAATTAGCAAAAACCACAAGAGAATTGACTGAGAAAATAAGAGCATTGACAAAAAATATGGAAGCTGTAACTGTACCAGTGACGATAGGTCCAGTAATGCCAATTTTTGAGAATCAGAAAATTGATGAACGTTCTTTAGTGATTCCCATGAATTCACATTTGCAAAGAAAAAGAGAAGGGATGGAACTGAATAATGAAGGTGCACACCATTTGGTTAGTACCTATAGACCAAGCCCACCTACTAATTTGACGATAAACGAGAATGAGTTCAGGAGAATACCCATGGTAACGGAGTCTGCATCAGGGACACCAGAAAGAAGTAACAATTGGATAGAATTAAATAGTACGCCTGTAGGTCCGACTCCAGATGAGTTAAATGAATGGATGAAAACGCTAAAAACAAAAGAAACAGAAGTAAAACCATTAGATGTAATTAGGTTAAAAATAGACATGGAAGAATTGATTTTAGGAACGATTGGTACAGAAAAATTAAAAAATTATCAGGATGATGAGATTATGTTTTTATGCAAAAGTCTTACATGGAGAGCTAGGAATTTACATGACAAATTAGAAGAGACAGCAAGTGAACTAGGAGTAGAATTTGCAAAAATGAGAACGTTGCAGAAACCATACAGAGTAGATTTTTGTGAGAAAGATATAGAGAATCTGAATACATCAGGAAGATTGACCCAAATAAAAGAGTTAATTGTTTTACTGAGAAAATGGGGTGATGTGGATAGATGGAGAAATAGATGGACGAAAAGGAGTGAGAAAGTTACAGATAAAGCATCTTTGGCTTTTGCAGTGACAGATAAGGAACCAGTTGTAAGGGAGTACCCGATGAGAGAGACTCCAGGAGGTAGTTATGTGCATGTTCCATGGACTAGACAGGATATACTGTCATTTACAAATGACTTCCCAAAGTTGAGAGAAAAGCCAGTAGAATGGTACAGACAAGTGGAGAGATTTGTTAAAGTTTCAAAGGTGTTGTGGATAGACTTGGATGGATTGTTTGATATAGTAGTGCCAGCTGATTTGTGGACAGAATGTAAGATTACTATTGATTGGCCAACTGTAGAATATCCAAGGGACGCTAAAACAGGAGCGCCAGGACCAGAAGTGATGAGAAAGTATGATCAAGTAATTACCTTTTTGAAGAATAAGATTCCACCTAAAGAAACAGATTGGGTAAAAATAGACAGAACAACGCAGGAAAGTAAAGAATCAGTGCATGCTTATTATGAAAGGCTGTTGTTAGTTTTCAAACAGTATAGTGGTTATGAGACACTAAATGAGAAGGATATGAGTCATTTTGTATATAGATTTGTATATGGGTTGAAACCAGAGATAAGTGAGATGATTAAACAGCATATGATTTGTTGGCAGAATAGCACAGTCGACGAAGTTTTGAGATATGCTAAGTATTGCAGTGATGATATTGAGAGTAGACAGCGTAAATTGAAAGAAAAAGCCATGTGGGCACAGGTGAAAGTTGCAGAGAAGCAAGAAGCTCAATTGAGTAATACAGGTAATGAAGCAGGACAGGCTAGATCTCGACCAAATATAGGTAAAGGAAAAGGACAAATGAGCATAGATGAGGCAAAGAAAAAGTGGCCATGCCACAACTGCGTGAAAGCTAGGGCATTGGAGAAACGAGTGTAAATTTCCTCCAAAACTTAATGTGGAAAATCAATCATTAAATTCACAGGTGCAGAGTGAGGTAGTTACTCAACAGAGTCAGGTGCCACAACCACCACTTCCCAAGAGTGTTAACCAACAGAAATACAGTGCAGAAACAGGATTCTACGGAGGAGAACAGGTAACACAGTTGCCGCGTGCAGCTGCCATTTCTCAATATTGGTTACGACAGGATGAGGATGAAACGGATGAAAGCTTCTGACGGTGCCTAGGAGAGGGGAAGAGTGCGTGCTTGGCGCAACTCTAGAGGTAGATCAGTCTGGTCCATTTGTGGATGGAGAAGTGAATGGTGCAAATGTAACATTCCTTGTGGACACTGGAGCTACCCGTTCTACTGTTAGGTCAGTGGAAATTCCAAACCTTCCTCTCTCGGGTGAACATATCCAAGTAGTTGGAGTTTCGAATCAGCAAATAAAGACGCCTCTTACTAAATTAGTGGAGGTAAAGATTGGTCCATTTAGTGAAATGCACCGATTTGTGGTATGCGATTGTAGTCCCGTGAACCTATTAGGACGCGATCTATTGTGCAAAATGAATTGCACTATCTATTGTACTCCAGATGGAATTGCATTTCAGACCCCAGATGAAGATGTACTGTATAAAATGACAATGGTAAATTTAGAACCAGAAGTAAATGATTTGTTTCCTGTATTTGATGCAGAGAAAATCCCAATTGAATTGAAAAAGACAGTGAAAGAAGAAGTGTGGGACTTTACAGGAGAAGATATAGGATTAATGAAAGAAGTAGATCCCGTTAAAATAACCGTAAAAGAAGGAACGAGTTACCCAAATACGCCCCAGTATAAATTGACACCAGAAATAATTGAAGGAATAACGCCAGTAATAAATAAAATGATTGAACAAGGGATTCTAAAAGAAATAATGAGCAGTCCATGTAATTCGCCAATAATGGGACTGAAAAAGCCAAACGGAACATATAGAATTGTACAGGATTTGAGGAAGGTAAACAAAATTGTAGTGCCTTGTTGCCCAATAGTACCGAACCCTGCTGTGATTCTATACCAGATTCCACGTGAAGCAGAATGGTACACAGTAATTGATTTATGTCATGCATTTTTCTCTATTCCATTGCATCCAGATAGCCAGCCATTATTTGCGTTTAGGTTTGGAGAGCGTATTTTGGCATGGTGCCGAATTCCTCAAGGGTACACAGAAAGCCCCTCAATCTTTAATCAGATTCTAAAGAAATCCTTGGAAGATTTAAAAATGCCAGAAAAGTCAGTGATGGTTCAGTATATTGATGACCTACTGGTGGCATCAAAAACGAAGGAAGCATGTGTCAATGATACAATTGCTTTGCTGAATCATTTAGCAAAAAGAGGACATAAAGTGTCCCCATCAAAATTGCAGTTTTGTCAACAAGAAGTCCAATATTTAGGGCATAAAATTGAGAAAGGAGTGCGAAAGGTAACGACTGAAAGAATAAAAATGATTCAAGGAATGAGAGCTCCAATGACGCAAAGAGAGGTAAGAATGTTTCTGGGAATGGTTGGATATTGTCGACAATGGATAAGCGGTTTTTCGCTGATTGCTAAACCGTTGCAAAAACTAACAAAGAAGGATGTTAAAGATCCTTTTGAAATGAATGATGAGGAAATGAAAGCATTCAGAGAGCTGAAAAAGAAATTGTGTGAAGCTCCAGCATTGGGAATGCCTGACTATGAGAAAGATTTTGAGTTGTATTGCAGTGAAAGAGATGGATGTGCATTTTCAGTCTTGGTACAGAGACATGGAACTATGAAAAGACCCATTGCATATTTTTCAGCTGTTTTAGACCCTGTAGCGAAAGCGTTGCCTGGATGTTTGAAAGCAGTTGCTGCTACTTGTGTGAGTCTGGAACAGAGTGAAGGCATAGTGATGGGATATCCACTGAGAGTATATGTTCCCCATTCTGTGGAAATTCTCTTGACAAGAACGAAAACACAATATATGACACATAGTCGGCTGACTAGGTATGAAAAAGTAATTTTAAGTGCAGATAATGTGACCATTGACAGATGTATGAATGTGAATCCTTCGACATCATTGCCAGATGAAGAGAGTGTGATTGAAATGGATGAAGTAGATCACGATTGTCTGAATGTGCTTGAATATTGTACAAAACCGAGATCAGACATACGAGATGAGCCCTTAAAGGAATCAGATTATATTCTGTTTGTGGATGGCTCATGTTTGAGAACGAATGATGGAGTTCTAAGTGCAGCATATGCAGTTTGCACAGTAGCAACTGTAATGGAAGCATCTTGTCTGAAAGGGATACGGTCTGCCCAAGTCGCAGAACTAGTAGCTCTGATTCAAGCATGCAAGTTGGGAAGAAATGTACGGGTTACGATTGTGACAGATAGCCAGTACGGCTTTGGGGTGGTGCATGATTTTGGTCAGATTTGGTCACAAAGAGGTTTCTTGACGTCTGCAGGAACGCCAATTAGAAATGGAGATTTTGTGAAAAAGTTGCTTGAGGCGATACAGCTGCCTAAACAGATTGCTGTTGTGAAGTGCAATGCACATAAAAATGGGGAAGACTACATAACTGTCGGCAATAAATATGCTGACGAGATTGCACAGTACTGTGCAAAGAATGTGGTTTCTTTAAACAAAAGCCGAGAAAGAGAGCATATTTCTTGTCCTTTGCTTTTTACTAACCCTGTTGAGACATGGGATGAGGTGAGACAGTTACAGGAAGCAGCAGATGATGAGGAAAAAGATGCATGGATAAAAGCAGGATGCAGAAAACATGAGGAAAATGATGTTTGGGTTTACAGAGATGAAAGACCAGTTATGCCTGATAGCATGATTTCTGACATGGCACGGATGTACCATGGACAAGCACATATTGGGAGAGATTCAATGATCAGACTTTTAGACAAACATGGTATAATCCAAAATTCAGAGCCATAGCTGAGAGTCTTTGTCAAAGATGTCTTATTTGTCAACAGTTAAATCCAGGAAGGAAGACAGTAGTGAGTCTAGGAACAATAGGACGAGAAGGAGGTCCGTTCACTAGAATGCAAATGGATTTTATTGAAATGCCCCCGAGCAACAGACTAAGGTATGTCCTAGTAGTCGTCTGTTTGTTTTCCCGTTGGGTGGAAGCATACCCAACCAGAAGGAATGATGGAATCACGGTAGCAAAACTTATGCTGCGAGAATTCATTCCGAGGTATGGTTTTCCAGTCACGATTGAAACAGATAGAGGAACACATTTCCAAAATGAATTAGTTAAACTGATTTGTGAAGCACTTAGTATTAAACAGAAACTGCATTGTGCATACAGACCAGAGGCTTCTGGAATAGTAGAGCAAGTGAATGGAACAATTAAGAACAGGTTAGGAAAAATGTGTCAAGCTACAGGACTCAAATGGCCAGATGCCTTGCCATTAGTTTTAATGACAATCAGAAGTATTCCGGAAAGGAAAACTGGACTCAGTCCCCATGAGATAATTATGGGACGAGCAATGAGACAAGCACATGTACCTGTCAACAAACTACTGACTATAACTGATGATCTGGTGCTGGATTATTGCAAAGGATTGGCTGATGTGGTGCGTTCTGTGTTTCATCAGGTTGGACCGGATGCGACCACTCTTGAAAGAAAACCAGCTCACGACTTGAATCCAGGAGATTGGGTCCGCATAAAAGTCCACAGGAGAAGAAACTGTTTGGTTCCTCGCTGGGACGAACCACGACAAGTGATCCTGGTGACAACCACTGCAGTCAAATGTGCAGGAGTGAAACACTGGGTGCATGCCAGTCACACCATCAGAGTTCCAGAACCTGAAGATCGACATGTGAGTCGACATCTGGAAGTATTGGATAACAGTTCAGCATCAGAAGCAGAAGAAGAAACAAACAGGGTGCCAGAATCTGAAGATCGACCTGTAAGTCGACATCTGGAAGACCCAACTACAAGTGCAACGACAGAAGAAGTAGAGGAAATAGCTGAAGTTCCAGAACTTGAAGATCGACATGTGAGTCGACATCTGGAAATATCAGATACCAGTTCAGAATCTGATACAGATCATTCGGATTGTGAAGAAATTCTGAAAAGAAATTGGAAATTTGAAAGCATAAGAGAAGAAACTGAGCAAGAAGATAGTAACAGTGAGCAACCAAGTACAAGTTGTGGTAAAAATCCTTCGGAGATAATATTAATAGATGAAGAAGGGAGAGTTTCAAACAGAAAGTTAGAAAAATCGGAAGATCCCCGAGGAGCAATAGGGACAGATAGCCAAACAAAAGAACAGGGAAATTTAGAAGCAGATAGAGAGATTGACACAAATTCGGAAGAACCTCGAGGAGGGACAGAAATAGGTGAACGAAGGAAGATAAGAAAAGAACCACAAGTAGAGGAAGAAAATGAAATTATAAGATTCAAAATAAGAGACAATAAAGAAAAAATTGAAACAGAGTCCGAAGAAAGTGGAGAAGAAAGAAACCAAAAACTAGAGTCAAGAAAAAGGAATTGGAAAACAGAAAGAGAGGAAAAAGGAAGTGAGGCAAAAAGGCCAAGAAAAGGAGACAATTGGCCCAACGAAGTAAGAAAGTTAAGATACAGGATCATAAGGTTAGATGGAAAAAGTGCTGAACAAGTGAATGAAATAACAAGCCAGAAAGAGCAAGAAAAACAAGGTGGAAAACACTTGCAGAAAACGAAAAGAGTAAAGAAGGTAAATCCGAAGTATAGATCGCCTGAATGGTTGTATCTTGCTTTGACTGATATCAAAGAAGAAAAGAACACTAACAAGAACAAAGAACAAAGAAACCTAATGGGTGAAGGTGAGGTGCAACAAACTTGAAGAAATTTAAACAAATTTCTACCGGACTTGACAAAACACTGGATCTGACGAATTTGTACCGGATTTGACAAAATACTGGATTTGAAAAAGAAAGAATTCTGAAAAGAATTAAAAGAAAGTACCAAGCAAAAACAAAAACATTGGAGTGCAGAGTGGCTAATAAGTCATTTCTGAGGTGTAGTGACACAATTTTCTTGAAAATAAATAAATAAGGTTATAAAACAAAATGGAGGATACTAGAGATAGAAAATGTAAATGTGAGTTTTTAAGTAAATGGTGTAAGATGTGCTTCTTTTGTACAGGATTATTAATGACAGTATGGGTGGTTTTAGCAATCACTATTCCAATTAGTTTAGCTGTAGTAGAAACGTCTAATAAAACAGAGAAAGAAAAAGGAGCTAACACTCAAGAACCAGTTATATTAAAAAGTAGTGCAGAGTTACATAAAGATAAATCAATAACAGATTTTTCAAAGAATGTTTTTACTAAATTATTATATGAGTATGTAGAAACAATGGATGTAAGAGATTGCTATGTTTGTATGCAATTGCCTGCGTCTGTAGCAGAAGGTGTGACTTATCATCACCTTCCTTTGACGTATGGAATAACATGTAGTGTTTTAGCAAGTTTATTTTATAAAACAGGTAGATTAGAATATTATTACACTGACATAGATAAGATTTTTGCGAAAGTTTCTGTAGTTCCTGAGCTAAACAAAATAAAAGAGGGAAAAACGTTTGGTGAATATTTTATAGAAGATAAGATTTTAACATTAGAGAATATAGTTAAAAACAACCTTACCTGTGAGTTAAAGAAGGAAGAAAAAGTATTTTTAGAGATGGTTGAAGAAAGAAGAGTGAAATTTCAAAGAAAAGTGATAGAAGAGACAAAAACACCTCTTTGGGCGTTTGAGGAAGACAATCATGACAAGAAAAAGACAAATGCAGCTATGACTCTGGATTGGCCCCAACAGGGAAGGTTGTGCATTAGAAGAAATAAAACAAAATATGACAATTATTTTGTGGGTTCCAGTATTTGCCATGACAATTATCAAATTTTAGGTGGATGGGGATTCAAAGGGGAAAAGATCCAATATTTCCAGGGATCTATTATGTTTGCGGTAATAGGGCTTATTACAGGTTGCCGGACCATTGGTATGGGTCATGTTATTTAGGCCTGGTCTTTCCAAAGATTTTTCATATGGATAGAAAAGAAAAAGGAACACACAAAATGATAAATACCTTTACACGTAGAAAAAGTGAAAGTTTTTCAGAAATAGTAGGTGATATTTTTGGTTCATTGATACCAGCAGTGGGAATATCTTTGAATGCATTTAGAATTAGGAACTTATCCACAGTGGTAGATCGTTTATCTACAGATACTGCTGGAGGGTTCTTTATGGTAAATACCGAGATGGTTGCCATGAGAGCTATGGTGATGCAAAATCGACTTGCCCTTGACATTCTTTTGGCAAAAGAGGGTGGAGTTTGTGGAATGCTGAAAGTCCAACATTGTTGCACTTACATTCCAGATAAAAGTGAAAATATACAAAAGTATATAACGAATATCACAAGTTTGCACAAAGAACTTGTTCCACTGGAGGTTGAAAGTGCATTAGGAAAACTTGGTAAATGGTTTTCTACAGTAATAAATTGGTTAACAAGAATGAGTGGATTAATAATAGGGAAAGTTATAATAATAGCGACCATGATAATAATAATAATTTTAGTGCTGAAGCTTGTAATTAAATGTATAAAGAAAAGAAGAAGACAGAATAAAATAGAAAAAGAAAACATGATAAACAAGGAGAGAGAGAGAGAAATGGGTGAAATAGAGCTAGAAGAGATAAAAGAGAACATGTACAAGAAAACGAAGAGACAAGTTGAAAGGGATACAGTTGTGTAAACTAACAAAAGCAAACGGATAAAAGATATATGCTGTCTGAGAAAATTGTATAACTTGGGTTTTGTGGTGATATTAAAAATCACCAAAGGGGGGAGTTGATGGAGCAGGATAAATGAAAATTTTTTAATCTCCTAATAATTTTCGTAAAATAATTAATAAACATGTTCGTTTAAGTAAATAACCAACAATGTATGTTACATGTAAAGGGTTAAAGGTAACACGCTATTTTTGTGTGCAAATTAATCAACTTATAATTGTTTACGTGTCTAACATAAACGTAATATTTGCGTACTAATAAAATAATAAACGCATGATTTGTGCTTTGAAAATAAAACGTGTGGTGGCAAAATAAAGCGATGGTAAGTAAGGGACGGCTTTATATGTTGCTTTTTGCTAGGTAATACCTAATTGGGGTACGTAGAAAGACGGGAGGGAAACGAAAGGGTTTATATTCTTTATTTTAACAATATTTTGTTTATCTTTGAAAATAGTGCGCTTAGGCCTGTTGAGCAGCGATATAAAATGGCCGCCATTTGCTAGAGTACGCATGAGCAAGAAGCCGTGTGGTAGAGGAGAAAGGCTGTGAAAAAGGATGACCACGTGTTCGTGCTGAGAGCCTAAGATGGAAGTATGGTCAAGGCTATTGTGACCTTTTTGAGCAAATGTGTGCCAAGATGATCAGCAAGAAGCGTGAGAAGTCAAACTGAATAAATGGACGGAACTGTTGAATCTAAAAAGTATCAGAAAAAGATACAAATCGAAACTGATGAACAATGTCATGAACTGTGGGAAACGATGCAAGCATGGACATTCCACAAAGAACTGGTTAAGACAAGGAAGTTTGATTAAAATGTATATGGACTTGAATGAACCAATAAGAGAGAATCACGCCATAGAGATGCAACATTTTTATTCAGTAAGCTAGAATTAGGGTATAAGAAGACCTACTCTTGGTGGGGAGGGGTTAGATGCTGGAGAGAGTGGATGCTGTAGATGGGTGAAGTTGCGGTTGCTGATGCTGACGAGCTGATGCTGCTGCTGCTATTTTATATTTTTAGTTGAGTATAAGATGCTGCTTTTGGAGAGCCTTTTTACTCCTGATAGATTTTTCATTTAGAAGTATTAGACTTTCCAAGACAGATAGATTGATCTTTTGGAGTTCTTGCTGTGACAACCTTATTTTTCCGTCTAATAGGTATGCATTGCAATTTCAATTTATTCTTATAATGATGATAAATGTAATAATCTGAATAATAAGCTTAAACTTATATCTTGCTTCGAAACCTTATATAAACTTTATTATTCTTTAAACAAATGACTCAGTGATTCTTTAGCTCAATAATTAAGGTAAAATGTTAAAGAGTTTATTGTGATTGAGCTGGTCTTAATCACCATCACCTGATTCCTACTAGTTGGTCCATCGACCAATGAGCGGAATACCTTAAAAGCAATGAGAAACATTATGTTGTGTTAAAAAGAGGTATCCCGTCTCCTTCCAGCGAATCGTTTTCTCCTAGGTTAAGGTCGGAGGTAATCCAGGGAATAAATGAGTAAGTGAATGTATATGCGGTGTTAGGGGCCCCACCGTCATATGGATATAGTTTGTGTGTTGGAGGGATAAGTTGCACCTGGATGACCGAAGCATATAGGAGAAGAATTTTTATTGTTAGCGCTGGATCAGTTGCATGTCAGATCACATTTCAGAGGACATATGGAAAAGGCCATTGATCAGATCAGAAGTGCGATCCCACAGAGAATAGTGCAAAGGTTATGGGAGCAGTGAAGCTTCAGAACAGAAAGAAAAGAAGTGAGACACCACAAGTAACTATAGTGAGGTCAGCCGGGCAGGTAATGTGGATTCCTTTGGTGGTTGCGGAATTGTGCAAAGCAGTGTTTAGTAATAATGTGTGTGATGTGATTTTTAGTTGATGGAGAATGGTTTTACTCATTCTTTTAGGATCCCACTTCCAGCCACTCAGGTGCGATGCATGGCATTTTCTGGGGAGTCTCCCCCTATGCTATTAGAGAAGGTACACAATGAAGGGGCACTGAGCAGGGGACAACCCCGTTTGGAAAGATTTAGGATCTCATCGCTTTCCATATATAGAAAGGAACTGCATGACCGGCTTTATTTTAAAGGATGAATGTTCAGTGACCTATATATCATTTGAGGCAGTAAAACGGTGTATAATGGGAAAGGGTGGGGATGTCTTGTTGGCTGACATCAAGTCGGCATTTAGACCCATAGCTGTTCAAACTGACAGGTACCCACTTTTGAGATTCTCAGTAGCGTATAAGTGCTCTTTATGCCTGGGTGAAATTTTAATTATGCCGGAGTAATCTGAATAATTTCAGTAATTCCGTTTTACTCTTATGATGTGAAATTACCACAATGACGTGATTAGGCCAGCTTGAGTATTTAAGAGTAATTTGGGTAAAAACCCTACCGCAGGAGCACAGGAAGAAGGATCTTAGAGAAAACGAGCGGCTGCTGCTGTTCGTGTCCTGTAGTATTTACTGCTATTTTCTTAATGCAAAATGCATTCTCTGGCCCATTTGGACAGGAGGGTGCATTTTGCACTAATAAAAGCTGGATTGTGCTTATCATGTAATTCTGCATAATTGTGAGTACATTTGCTGTAATTATGGGCAAGTAAGCTAGAGAAAACTGTGCCTTTGAAGCCACCCCTAGTGCTCTTATGGCAGATGGTTGCCCATGAGTTGTTCAGTGTATGTGAAAGGTTTAGCACAGTCTGGGAGGTGTGGTGTGGGCTGGAATGTGTTGTAGACGGTGTTGCTCTTACTTAGGTGATCTCTTGTCACTGGACAGGAGCAGCACGAGCATGTGCTAGGGCAAGGAGGATGTTTAAGGACTTAACTGACAGATTGTGAGTGCTTTATCCCTGAGAAATGAGAAGATACAGAGAAGTAACTTTCTGGATTTGAGCTGGATAATGTGAAACAGGAATATTTCCTCTTGAAATACAAGGTGGGTTCACTCAGGTCAGTGGCAAGGTGCTGTTTATTGGCAAAGAAAGTGCCTAAGAAAACAGGGATGCAAGTACACTTAGAAATACACAGTAATGAGTGTTGAGCAGTCAGGAAGGATTTTAGGATTCCCCTTTTCAAAGTGATAAGTAGATGCATCTGGCGTGCCTCTTAAGTTTAGTACAGAAGCACCTAAGTGCAGGAGCCTCGGACTGTGATGCGCTGATGGACTGGGATGGTTCCCCTTCACAGTGGCGTAACTAAACTTGAGGGGGCCCCCCTGCAAGATACGTGGAAGGGGCCCCTCCGGACTCAATCAGGAGGTCTCCAGCCAGGGTATTGTGCTGAGGGGGCCCTTGGAGCTTGCCCCCCGCACACCGCTGGTGCTACGGGTGCCTATGTTATGCCACTGGCTGGTGTTCCTGCTGCCTTCTCCTTTACGGACGCTGCTGCTTGGTCTATGCCCTTGGAGTCAGACATGGCCTCATTCAGTAGTGCCTGGTTACCTCGTCTCTTCTTGTGACACTATACTTCCTGCAGGAACCCAGGCATTTCTAAATGCTTCTGCAGGCACGATGCAGGCCCTTCACTGCTGTTTTCTCACACTCTAAGCTACGGCTGATTTGGACGGAGAGGCCACCTCTGAAATGTTGCTGTGAAGTGGAAGAAGATTAAATTTCCGCAAAGTGGAGCATTCATCCCTGAATGCAGAAGGGAGGGCCTTTATCTATCATTTTCTGTTCTTTGCTATGGGCTTATTGTCTCATTTGAACCAAGCTCATCTGCTTGCCAATTCCTACAGCCATGACCTTTCCATATCCTGCTCTCTGGTCCTCTGTCCTCACTTCTGATGATGCTTTGCTTTGGCCCAAAGTTTGGTACACCTCGCTCTTCCCTTTGGGCCCCTGTGTGCTCCTTTGTTCTTGGAGCAAGAAGATTTCAAGGGCTGTTTTGTGAAATTCTTTTTCCAGGGCCTTCCAATAGGGAATGGCTCTGACTCCCTGGTACTCACTTCACAAGCTAGGTCTTTGCTTTTATGCGTGTGAGAGAAGTTTGCTCCGCGGTTAATTATATTTTTATGCGCCTTATTGAGTCTTCGGAAAATTCTTTTCACTAAACTAAAAAACAACACAACTACTGACTCATTGGTTGTTATTTTTCAACAGTCTGTTTTGTGTTAACTATGTTAGCCCCAGGACTATGACATGAAGGACAAAAAGAGCATATCCAAGAACTTTAACCCTGTATAAGAGGTCTAGGAAGCCAGGCATTTGGTGGGGCAAATTCTCCAGCCACAATTCAAAATTAGCCCATAGTCAGGCAAACACTATTTCTCTAAAACAGCTTTGTCTACCCCTTAATAGTGCAGATTTGATTTGGAAGGCTACTTTGGAACATGTTTGGTATTGACTAGTAGTATCAGCACAACAGCAGAATCAAGAAACCTCTCGGTAAATGATCCCAGATCTATTTAGTAACATCAGAAAGTATGTTATGATTAAAACAGGAACAAAACAACAAACATTGGATCCGTCACTACAAAGTTATAGCATTGCAAAGTACCATTCCCATTACACGTGGACAGTCCATTAATTCCTGTGCAGTGCTCACAAGTGGCCCTGGAGGCTTCTTCCCACTCCATTAGCACAGCATACCTCCCGGCTCCAGTCAACCTCTTGCCTTCAGGCAGGGTGGAGGGGCTGGATGAGAGTCAGTTACCTTGTGCAGTCAGGCACTGTTCAGGTCCCAAAGTTCCTGGGACTGTGTCCCTGGCTTGACGAATGGCAAATTAGCAGAATAAGACTTGGATTCATGCTTGGCTAACAACACCTAGACCGCCAAGATTTCAGGCATGGGGTGCAACAAAGACAACACCCTTTCAGCCATACATCCTATATGGCGTAGCTTGCTGTCCATGTAGGTAAGTGCTTCAGAGCCATACATAGGGGTAGTAAGCACAATATAAATCCTTCAATACAATACAACAGAAACATTTGGTTCTACTCCTTGCAAGCTGACTTTTAACTGCAAGATCATAGTGCCCGAAAGAAACAGATATGAGGCGCACCGTGGTGCATTATAAGGCCGAGTGTTGTCACATCTGGAGCCATACTGCGCCATCTGGCTGCAACGGAAAGCTACAGCTTTGTAAAGAGTAGGTGGATCCAGTCTGGTACCTACAGATAATCAAAACACGAGGAATCTACGGGAAGAAGCGTCCATCAGAGATGTGCCATAGCCATGGAACATGTGCTCGTCATAATCAGTGCTCTAATTTACATCCAGTACCAGTACTGGGATTAGCAGGAGACGACCTTGGAACAGAGGCGAGTCTTTTACATGCAGTGCAGTCTTTACATTGTGCAAGGTTTTACAAAGTTATTCTCCCCAGAATTATTTGACGATAAACGTGTGCAATATAATCAAACCATTTAATACTTTACTAATTGCAAAGTCATGTTTTTTTCAAATTTTTATTTACATTATTCTCTCTATTTTGCAAATGTTAACAGTATTGGCATACGCTGTAGGCGTGAATGTAGAGTGTTCTCTGTTATAGCGCTGAACACTGTGCGGTCAGCCATTAGCAAGAAGAGTATGTCCTGACTGCTAAGCCCTGATCAATGATAAACAAGACCCACTCGTTCTTTGCCACCAGAAATGTAACTGTTCTTTCTTTCTTGGTGCAGACGTGCAGTACGACACCTAAGCCATGGAAAGTACCACCGATTAACCACATCAATCGTTTTTCCATTGCCTTACATAAAAGTGTGTCTTTAGTTTTTCCTCATCATGTAAAACAATAAAAAACTAACCAGCAGGGCCCTTTTTAGGTAAGCGCACATAGCTACCTGATGTGAAAGGCAGGTATTGGAATTCCATTCTTTGTGGCTATAAAAGCAGACTTTCAAGATAAGGGCAACTGTTGGCTGTAGTTTGGTAGTGGAATTAGCTATTAGCAAAAACACAGCCGGCTATGGACCCACAAGAATTCTCTTTAGGTCAGCATTTCTCGACAGACTGCACCTACGTTGACTCAGACGGGGGATGTGACAGCTCGCATGATGTCTAAAGGTTACCAATATTAAGTGCCCAAACGTCGAAGCAGGAGCAAACTAAACAAGACTCACATTCACAATAACTTGTGACTAACTACAGCTATCCTGCCAGGGAAAACAGAGGTCCTCAGGCAAAATTCAGAATTTTGTTTAAAAAAAACAAAATAATAAACTTCTTTTCACATCAATGTAAGCAGACTTCAGAAAGCCATCTATAAGAAAGCAATAGGTCGGTTCTACAAATAGTTGGTGGCAACGAAAGAAAATAGTAGCGATCATGACCGCTAGAACACATTACTGCCCCTATAATCAGTTTCCCTCTCTGCAGAAAAGTAGAACAAGCATAGGTTTCTACTGCTAGTTGTCTCTCACTCACCTGAGGCCTGCAGCTTCAGTGGCTGGTACGGGGGCTGCAGAAGACCGCGGCCGGCAAATATTAAATTATGGTCTCACCGTCTCAGTGCCTGGGACCCACCAGCCACCTCACGTGCAGTTTACGCTGAGCATGACCATACTGACCCAGCCCTGCCCCACCCTAAGCCTCACCCTGAGGCTGAAAACCATGCAGTTGTGTGCTGCGCAAAACTGCATCACGTACGCATCATTTAATTTATGAGGCGAGGCGGCGGGCGTTACTTTAAAAATACGTTCCAGCCGGACCCTGCTGTCGGCGAATGTACTGTGTGCCGAGGGGGCCCCTGGAGCTCGGGCCACCTCTCACAATGCGGGGGCTGCGGGCCTGTGTTACGCCCATGTCCTCGCCTATGGCTCGGGCCAATGACTCGGGTTCAGGGCCTTTAACAATCGGTATAGCCCTCAGCAGCAGGCTATAATGTAAATCTCAGGTGCACTTGAGATAAAAGTCCTGCTATCTGCACAACTATTGCCTGGAAAACGTTGGGAGGTGGTAGTAATGTATTCACCTCATATGCCAATTAGAGAACTGCATCCATTTCACCCACAATGGATGTCAAAGCATGCCAACAACTCAAAAACCTGGAAATGCAAACATGAGGGGACCTTTACAGAGAAAACCAATGTATCCAATTGAATCTATCTACGGCACAAAAAACAAGAAGTCCACCTATCTTCCTATACAACAGGCTTAGATTGCCATTGAAAGCTAGATATGATACCTTCCTGCAGGATGATGGCATTATCCTACCTCATGAAGCATACAGGGGCTATTCACAAAGGTAACTTACACATGTGAGTAACTTACTTATATAAGTTTACCATTTCACTTTGTACTTTACTACTTTGGACTATTCACAAATCCTGAGTGTAAAGTTTCACAAAAGTGTAGACTTACACATCTCCTCCCCTTAAAGAGTGGTTGAAGAAAGATTTACAATTTACCATTTCTTTCCAAGATACTAGAGACAGAAATATTACCTACCCCTATAATAGCTTTAACGCGCTATGTCTATCATTTCTATTCTACTCATAATATATGCAATTCCAAATTTAACTGCTCAGTGTTCAAAACCTAAGAGAAACAGGAACAACTTGTTGATGTGTTTCTCTACTTCCTCGAAAGTGCTAAATCACGAGCTCCGATTGACGTATGAAGCACATATTTTTGTCAAGCAGTTCTAACAAAAAATACGAGGATTAAACGTGTCCTTTATTTTCCATCAATGGCTTGTACTTTAGACAATATAGCGCATATGTGATTTTTGGACGAATCGGCAGAACTTTGATATACTGCAACAGAAAAAGCTTTAAAAATACCTGTCCGCTAACAGAAGCACTTTACATCAAATGATAATTATCAGATGATGGTAATGGTCCAATTTTCAAGCCATTGGCTGGTGACTGAAGCACAACACCGAGACATACCAGAGCCCATCCGAAGCTGATTCACTTCGACGCTGCAGAGATGGAGAAGACGAGAGCTAATATAATTTGAACCACCACCGGCTGCATCAGGAAAACGTACACAGAGTACTGAAGCAATAGTTGCGAGGAGGCACCTGCTGTGGGGCAATTTTCAGTTTTTCCTTTTTCTAAGCAATGCTATATTTTCAACCGGCACTTAAAATGATGCGATGGAGATGTCATGGGAATATTACGTGGAAGCCATGATTTCATCCGAGAAGGATCCAATTTATTTTAGAGGAAAAGCATTATTAAGCTTCTTTAACGAGCTTACTATATGAATGCCGTGCTTAAGTTATAAAGTACGTAAAAGGGGGCACGCCATGCTGAGGGGGCCCCCCCGCACCGCGGGGGCTGCGGGGGCCTGTGTTACGCCCTTGGCCCTTCATCAGCTACTCTGTAAGGTCCATGATAAGGAGCGGCGGCCTGAAGGGATACAACTGAGGCACAGACAATGCAATACACATCCCTTCTGCTGCATAGAGATGGCATCTGAAGCATTAACCACCAGTATGTCAAAGAGGCTACCATGGAGGTGAAATGGCAGAAGTCCATGTGATTTTGGAATTGTGTTCATCTGCTAAGACTGGGAGATCCCCGACAATTACTTCCTCGTGAAGACCCTGGGATCAGCTTTTGACAACTAGAGTGGGCGGGGGCAAAATAACATCAAGCAGTGCAGCATGACCAATGGAGCAATGGCAGCGAAAGAGAGCAGTGAGCATGACCAATGGAGCAATGGCAGAAAAAGAGAGCAGTGAGCATGACCAATGGAGCAATGGCAGCGAAAGAGAGCAGTGAGCATGCTGCGGCAAAGTACACACAGTGTAACGATCAAATCAGGTTAGTGATTAGCAGCACAAGGGAGCAACAGATGTTAATGGCTGTGTGCTAATTTGGGTGCTCGCTCACTAAAACCTTAGAAGGATGCTCCTAGTTTAGAGTGTTTGTGTCTGTTGTACAATATATGGAGCTATTTCCAGTGGTTCAGGAACAAAACTAAGGGGCATATCATCAAGGGACTTATCTCCGCTTTTTGGCTTTAAAAGCCAGAAAAGCGGAGATAATGTTTTCGCCCTATTAACAAGAGGGTGCTAACATGCATAATCGCATGTTAGCACCCTTTTTCCCTACGCCTCCCTTTGCATCTCTAATGAGATGCAAAGTGGGCGTTCCTTCCCAAAATAACTGGAGAAATGTCGCTAACCGACATTTCTCCAATTATCAATGGGCACGCTAACAAGCATAGCAATAAGAAAAGTAGCGCTAACCGCGGTTATCGCTACTTTCCTTACACCTGCTTTTAGTTTGACTTAGCCATGATATCCAATGGAAGGTGGATATCATGGTTAAGTATGCCCTGCCCTATCAACAACGTAGCGCCAAACGTTGTGCGATTATCGCTGGAATCCCAGCGATAATTGCACATTTGGCAGCTAACTCGGTTATTTTTATCGCTCTGGAGATAAGCGCCGCTGATAGCGCGCTATCTCCACGATAAAAACAAGCGATAGCCGGCGATAATTATCCTAGCGCTAAGTGCGCTTAGCGATGATTATCGCCGGTTGTTGATGATATGCCCCCAAGAAAGCAATAAAAACAAATATAATCAATTAAAATAATGTAACATTTAAAAAGGTTAGCTCGATATCATAAAAGAATAATTAGATTGTATTGTGTGGGGGGGGTACATATGGTTTCAGCTGGGTACTGGGTGCATAGCCTCAAGAGCACTGTACCTCTGGCCCATCACATTTGGAGCTTTGTAAAGCGTGTTGTCTGTCTGTTACTTCCGAGTGTTGTCAGAAACAAAAATAAAGCTTGCAGATTGTAAAGTGAAGTTAGAGTCCAATCGGGTAGGGTGAATAAGGGCAGATACAAACTGGCTTAACTACACTGAGAGGCATTTGGTTGAATATTATCCCCCACACGACAAGGGAGGCAATAAAAGTGTCATTATCGAAACCAGAGTGACAGTCATCAGAAATCACATCATACAAGCACCAAACTATTTCAAATACACCTTAGCCCTCCACTTATCACAGCTTGCTTGCTTCCTGGGACTTTGGATACGCCGCAGTGGGTGTTGGCGTAACATACACTGCTGGGTTGCACGCAGGGACTACACCCACTCTACAAGGGCAGCATGCCTTTGCTGGGTTCCAATAACCCGATGCTGCAAGCCATGGTCAAATCATTGTGACAGGCCCATCGCCTCTTTGGCGTGGACCCCCTTCTTCATGACCACGCTCCACTGTGGGGCAACTCAAGCCTCTGCATAGGTGGTGAGATGTTGAACTGGGAGGCGTGGTGCTCAGCGGGCAGCAGCAGTCTCCATCAGATCCTCAATCAGGGTGCCTTCAAATCCTTCTCGATGCTATGCGAATAGTTTGGCCTCGCACCCCACCAATTCTGACGGTGCCTGCAGCTATGGCATTGACTCAGTCGTTGCCTAGGTACACGACCCTGGGTCCTCTAACATTATCCTGTAGTTTCCTATATTAGGACGGTGGGCCACTTCCGTGGGGTGATGTCCGGCTTTTATAGCCTCTTAAGCTGTCATCTATTTTCCGTATCCCTCCTCAACAGCCTCTGCACCACATGGCAAACTAGACTCCAGATGGAATATGAACCGAAGGATTGGGCTGACCTCCTGGAGGTGCTTGACCATGGGGCCAGAGAGGCAAGATTGAAGTTTTATCTCTTTGAATCACTGCATGCGAGCAGCCGGCCTGCTACCTCATGCAAATCGCTGGTGCTGACCCCATGACTGCTGTGACCTGATGCACGTCCTCTGTGACTGCCCCTCGATACATCCCTTTTGGGAGGTGGTTGGCGCTACTGTGAGTGAGGCTCTACCGGTTGTGACTCCCCAGTCTCGTCCCCTGATCCTTCTACATGACCTCGCAGACCACGCAGACCTCTTACGCCTGCAGGGCCATCTCCTGCATACGGCAATCACCATAGCTAAGGTTTGCATTCTCTGCCACTAGTGTTCCCCCACCCCCTTTCTGCATTCTGCAGCACACACAGAAAGAGGAAAACACCTCTTGTGATTGTATTGGTGCAGGAAGGTTTCCTTTTGTGCAAAAAAATAATCATCCCTAAAATGCAGGCACCCTTGCACCATGGTGCAAAAGTGCCTGCATTGGTGGACGGCAGCCCAATGAGAGCTGGTGCAGGGGAAAAGGACAGGAATGCGCTGTATCTGATAGATACGGCGTATCCCTGCCCTTTTCTTTTGCCGTAGGGCAGTGCAGCAGGAAGGCCTGCGGCGCTGCCCTACAGCAAAACCTTATAAATGAGGCCCACATGGTTTTTGTAAACAAAAAGCTAAAATTATAGAAACCAATCAACTATGCAAGACTATCATGAGCTAAGCGATAGAAAAAAAGAATTAAATCAACACCTACCACCCTATCGTGTACATGAAAGCACAGTCCTCCGGTCACATCAACCCCTTGGCATGGAGAGAAGCTTATTTTCACCTCCGACAGCTAGAGCTTTAGAATGAAATGCATAAGCTTTGTGCAAAAAAAGATAGTGAATACAAAAATGTAGATAATTACACGCACTGGGCAGTCTGGTAATTCTGAATAAGTACTTTCTTCTTAGCAGCACAACTTTAATTATGTGATTTACTGTAGTGGCAGAATTGTTTTCCGCTCACAGTTTGACTCTCTGAGACAATTTCAGGCCAGACATGTTACCATTCATTTTTAATATTCCTAGGCTTTGAAAGCAGTGGTGCGTATTATTTGCCCTGAATTCTAATAAGCAAGCCTGACGTTTTCTAGACGAGCCTATGGGGGTCTGCCTACTCCCTGGATAAAATGGCGCACATTTTGGGGTGGAATTGTTAATTTTATTGTCCAATTTTCCCAATACTTTGTTCAAGAGCCATAGGCTTTGAAAGGGCACTCATTAAATATTCAGGTACTTTCATGGTGTGCCAAGCCAATGAAGCCTAACACTTCCCAGGAATGGACAATGAAATGTGCAGTGGGTGCCACCCTTAGGTCAATAAGTACCTCTTGTGTTCCAGGCCCATAAGTTTGTCATGGGTTTCTCAACATATGATCCCTTACACCATTAATTACATACAATATGCCAGTACCAAAATATATCCTTTAATGCCATCAATATATACTAGGGTTTGACCCTTAGGTCAAAAGTTAATTCTAGTATGTCAGGGCCAGTATTTTGTCATTATTGCCTGCCCTCGTCCCTATAGGCCATGATTGTCCTCCCTAATGTGAAGAATTAGGTCCAACATGCCAGTGCCAGTATTTTGCCATGGTTATCCTATATGCCAAAAATTCCTCTGATGTGTCAGAGCGGGCATTTTGCAATGGATGCCCCTTATGCCAAGAATCTTCTCCAATATGCCAGTGCCAGCATTTTGCCTTCAAATGCTCTTTATGCCAAGAATTACCTGCCAGCATTAGCTATTCGCTATGGGTACCCAATAGGCCAAAAATTACCTCCAATAATTCAGTGCCAGCATTTTGCCATGTGTGGCCCTTATGCCAATAATTACTTCCAGTATTCCAGCACTTGCATGTTGCCACAGATACATCATATGTCAAAAATATCTCCAATATGCCAGCACCAGCATTTTGCCATGGATAACCCTTATTTTAAGAATTGCCACATATTACCTCTAATATGCCAGCTCCAGCATTTTGCCATGTGTACCTCATTAGTCATGAAATACCTTCAGCATGCTGAAGCCAGTGGTAGACTCACAAGTGTAACACACTCACTAACACACATATTCACTTATTCATGCTATTTAAATTCACTCACTCATAATTGTGCTCTCTCACACTCATTCGTACTTACTTACACTCCCTTATTCTCACTCCTTCAGACTCTCACACTCATTTATTCATTCTCAGTCACACACTCACACTTACTTTCACACTCACTTGCACTTTATCTTACTCTCACTCACTCTTAGTTGAACTTCCACTCAGTCTCTTATGCTCAGTCAATCTGACTCACTCATTTTCATTTACTCATTCTCCCTTACAGTTTGACTCACACTAACTCATAGTCTTTCACTTCCCCTATCGCTCATTCTTGTTGGCTCACTCACTTTCACACCCACACACACACATACACACGCACACACATGCGCACACACACACTCACACATTCACATGTTCTCTCAATCACACACATTCTCATACTCTCTCATAGCTGCATGATGCCCACATTTAAAAAAAAATTACCTTCAACTGCCTTGGCTGATCTGCTTCAGCTCCGCAGCTGCTGGCGCATGAACCCTTTGGGCAGGCACACAATTCCCTCTTACTTCAGGCGCTGAAGTGGAAAACCGAAAGCAGGAAAATGTGCAGTGCATGCTGTCTTCATCTTTCAGTCTCTTGCTCACCCCACTGTCTCCTATTTCATCAGAGGGTGGAGTAGACATCCTGGGCTACCTGTATGGGTCACACTGCAGTGCATCACAAACAGCATAAGAACTAGATGTGTCAGAACCCTGAGGCTTGGGCTGGGACATCTCCATACCTGGACAATCAGTTTGATGTTTGCCACAGGTGCCTCTATGTGCCCGTACCATCCATAAGACAGATTTACTGTCTGAGGCATCTGCTCAAACCTGGCTTGAGTCTCGATTTCTTAAACCATAATAATAATGAATAATAGGTAAATATCAGGTGATTAAGAGTATTACTATTCACTACTGGTGATACAACAAGCATTTGCAATGCAATCGGTCTCGCCTTTGGGACCTTATATGTATTTAGCTATGCAGCACATTAGCCTGGGTGCTGAAACATCTACTGTTCTTTAACATGGAGGGAAAGTAAGCACCAAACTGCGTGACACGCCAGGTATGGGAACACATGGAGAGAAATATTGCCTTTCAGCGGGAAATGGTATAGTCCAAAGCTCTGTTTTTAATACAAAATCAGGGCCTTCGGTGGTCATATCACTGAAAATACAAGATTTGAAAAAAATATTATTGTCTACGGGTGTTCGTGGAAGACAATTTCTATGGACTGGAATCTAGAGAATGCTAAAGTGATTCTGGTATTTTACTGACCTCTGCTGGTCGTTTTCTATCAAGAAAGTTAAATAGAGGCAGTTGCCAGAAAAATAGAAAAAAAGAAAGTCCCTCAGCAGAAAGCAATTCATGTATTTTACTGACCTCTGCTGGTCGTTTTGTATCAAGACAGTTAAATAAAGGCAGTTGAACAGAAAAAAAAGTCCCTAAGCGGAAGCAGACAAGTCCTAGGGCTGATCTCCAGAGCCCACAAAGTACAAACACATATAATTATTTACTAAAGTATATAAGTATATACTAAAGTATATACAAGAGGTATCGAATGCTCGACCTAAAAATAGGGCAGAAATCAAGGAGTTGGAACTCCAGTGGCTTTAAGGGCGAGCCACCACTGCAACTGTTATTCTATGATAATGAGGCTTGAATCCATCACTTATTGCTGAAACAATATATCTTACTGTAAGACTGGCACAGCAGGATCATTCCTCAGTCTCAGTCTTAGGTCCTTATAATGAGTTTAGTGGTCTGACCGCCGTAAAACCGCATCCGCCCCTGCCACCAGCCCATGGTGCTGGCGGTCCAAAGACCGCCGCATTATGAATAGATCATGGGGGGGGATCTTGCAGCGGTGGTGAGTATTTTCCACTAATATATTGATGCCTGTGTGTGCATTTCGACTGCAGATGTGTCGGATGCACATATATGCATGATATATATGGAAAAATATCATATACCCATTACCGTGGTTCAGCCCATAAGTGGGCAGTCCTGGCAATGTGTATATGGTTCGGAATGGACTCACCTGAAGAGCGCCATAAACAGGGTCATGATCCTAGGGGTGTAGATCCTGCTGTGAAGGGGGGACCTGGATAAAGGGATCCATGTTGGAATCTGCTTGGAAGAAAAAGAAGAAAGGGGTGAGTACGCACCCCAAATCCTTTGTCACCGTCACCTTGACGCAGGTGTTTAAAATGCAGCGGTCCGCTCGTGGAACAGGCAACTCACAATACGGACAGCAGTGCAACTCCCCTGTATCGCCGAATGGTGGCTGCCTTTCCCGGATCGTGAACCTGGTGGTCGGCAGTCTGGGTGGTCCAGCGACGATCTCCGGAAAGCTGATCCGCTCAACTCATAATACACCAGTCAGCCTGCTGAGCTCACCGCACTCGGACCGCCAAACTCGTAATAAGACCCTTAGTCTTGACGCAAGTGTCATAATACACCAGTCAGCCTGCTGAGCTCACCGCGCTCGGACCGCCAAACTTGTAATAAGACCCTTAGTCTTGACGCAAGTGTACCGATCCTTTAGTTATTTCTAAATATAGAACGTTTGCCCTCCTGGTTCTAGAACTAGTCTATGCCAGGCTACCCTCTTCATCATAACAATGAGTACATCTCTGTAAAATGATAAATAGACTATAGGGTCTGATTCCCAAAGCTTTTTTCTGTGAGTACATGCTTACTCACAGCCCTGAATGACAAGCCTTTATTCCGTGAGTTAGCACATTTCACTCCTCGAGGATCATATGACTAATCTGATTCTGGAATAAAATACAGTCACTTACATAAGATGCTGTGTGAGCGAGTATTGAAAATGTAAGGGTAATTCACACCCAAGACAGAAGTAAGGCACAACTACTAGAAGACAGATACAACTACTGATTGAAAACACTTTTTGAATCAAGCCCATATTCTTTACCAGTACAATTTGAATAAGGATATGAAGAAGCAGCACTTGTCAAATCAAATATCTCAATTGTGCCTCCACCATGCCTCGTTACCTAAACCAGCACAGACTGAACACCACATAAGCTTCTCGGATGCCTTCCCTTTACTGTCTACAAATGACTTCAAACCTTAAATAAGTTTGAGAGCTTGTGAATCTTGATTACCTCTTTGATTTGTGTGTTTTTTGTTTGTGCAGATTCTGAGCCTGTTGTAGAGTTTGGCGGATGGTGTCCTTCTTGAAAGATTTGCTGAAAGTGGAATTTATGGTCTGCCTCTATGTTGGCTCAAGGATGTTCTTGCAAATGAGTTCTTTCAGGTTTCACAAACACCCTTTGCTTCTTCTGACAGTCTCTGCCCCGGGGCGTGCCTCAGGTTCATTCACTTGCCCTTATTATTTAACATTTATATTGTGCACTTAGCTCGACTTATTAAATCTTTTGGACTCAAATGCTATTTGAACACAGATGATACCCAAACATTTGCTAGATTTGAGGATGATTCTAATTGAGCAGCAGGGGACCTGCCATGTTGCCTAAGCGAGGTTCAGTCTTGGATGAATGCCAATTTTTTTTTAAATTGAATGGCTTAAAAACCAAAATTCTCTGTCCTGCAATAATTTAATTGCTCCTCTCCCTGAAAGTTTCTGGCTCAGTAGCCTTGAACTCCTCCTGATTGCTCATCCTTTGTTCTTGGAGTTTTGATCAATGTCTCTCTATTGTTAAATGCTCAGGTGTCGGCTGTTGTCGAGGCCCCCTCCGGAACCAGTGATATCAGCCAGGAACCTGGGATTCCGGATCAATAATGAACTTTCATGCAAAAATCAAATCTATCAGGTATCTGCGGCCTGTTTCGGAAAACTTCATATGATCCGAAAATTTTTCCCCTTTCTCCCTCGGGAATCTCGCAGGACCATTGTCCACGCACTGATCACCTCACATCTGGACTACGCTAATAGTCTGTACGCAGGGGCCCCTGTGTACCTGATCAGACGCTTACAGACTGTTCAGAATGCGGCAGCTAGGCTGATATTTAACATTCCTTATCGCCACTCGATATCCCCATATCTGAAGAAGCTTCACTGGCTCCCAGTGACCAAACGCATCCAATTCAAGTCAATGGTTCTGGTTTTTAGAGCACTGCAGGGTATGGGCCCGGCCTACCTCAGAGCTCGGCTTAAGCATGCACAGTCCAGCCGCGCACTTAGATCCAACCATCTTCGTCTCCTTGTCACCCCCCGCTTCCGCCGCGCCAGAATGAGCGGTAGAGCCTTTGCGGTGTTCGCCGCCAAGACTTGGAACAGCCTGCCTCTGCCCTTGCGGCTGACCAAATCCGAATCTATCTTCCGACGTGACCTGAAGACCTGGCTCTTCTCGAGTGCTTAACCTGCTGAGTGTACTCACATCCTTCGCCTGTCCAAGCGCCGGGACACCCCCGTTGGGGGTAGCTGCGCGCTTTATAAGCTTCTAAATAAATAAAATAAATAAGTTCCAGCTGGAGAGATTGAGACGTCATGTACCTCATCAAACCTGGCCAGATGGTTCTTACTCAACGCTTTTGTCCCGTCGTGATTGAGCTACTGTAATGCAGCTTATTTAGCTGCTTGCCAGTCTCATCTATAAGTTAAAACTGGTCCAACATGATGCTGCTGCTAGATTTGCAATTAGTCTAAACCAATATTTCCACATCTTTCCAATGTTGCTCCGACTGCATTGGATTCTGGTCAGGTAAAGGGTCTTTTTTGTGACTGAGTATTCCCGTGGGCCAAACTCTAAACAAGGCCCTAATTTAGGGGTAGGAATAGAATTCCAGGCACAAGTTGTGGCAAATTAATTTGCTCAATGCAAGTTGAAGACAATGTGTTACCTGTGTTATCATGATGGCTTCCTTTGCTTTTCAGGGGAAGTGATCCTGGGAAGGCCTCAGAGCCTGAAGCATCCCTTCAAAATTGAAGCATGTATCTGATTTCACACCGGAAGCAGCCCTCAGTCTGCCATATATTCAAATGTGATGAGCTGTCAAAAACGTATTCTGTGAGTCTGACTAAGCACCTGGGTACCTAGCTTGCCAGTGTCCTCTAATTCCTGCTTCTTCCAGCCTGAATCAGTTGCCACCTTTTGACCAAGTGACACCGCCGCTGCCCAGGTTTTCCTTCCTGGGATTTTCCCACTCACCGTTCTTCCCACCAGCAGAAGGCCCGCCCACCCCAGGACCTACTTAATGCATGGTGCACCAAAGGCACACCAAAGGCAAGCCCATCTTCACCCGTCAGCACCTGTACCATGCACAGCACCAGGAACCCTGGCCCAATGACCATCCAAAGCAACACCACAACCACAGCCGCCACCAGAGCCAACGAACACTGCCACTACTCCTACGCCATCCTCTGCAACCTCAACAACACATACCACCAAACACGCTGCTGCCGTGCATCCCCCAACACCACGGTAGGACCTTTCTCCTGCACCCATTGGGATTTCATCTGCGAAAGCTCAGACTCCAACACCACCACCTCCAAACAACCGGCATACGCCGCCACCGCCACCATGCACCAACTATCCACCATGCTTCTCAACGTCCGATCCCTCGGGAAACACTCCACCGAAATCTGGGACCTCCTCAGCAGCAACACACCCAACTTTCTCTTTCTGATCGAAATATGGCTCAACCTAGGTTTCGACCCGAACATCGCTGCAGCCATCCCGCCCACCTACAAAATCACCATGACCGACCCCACAAACAAGGAGGAGTACTTGCGATCATCTACAAAAACACGATTGACTGCTCCACCTCCATGGCCTCTGACTCAAACCTCATGGAACACCTCTAATTCAAAATTCAAACAGCCTACAATGCCACCCTTAAGGGAACCCTCACTTACGTCTCCCAAACCCCAGAGCAGAATTCTGCAACCACATCACAGACTTCATTGCTCCCCTCTCCATCAGATCAACCAACCACATCCTCCTCGAGGACCTACATTTCCACCTAGAAGACACCACAGACCCTAACTCCACTGCCCTCCTCAACAGCCTCTGCAACCTCGGACTCAGCCAGCTCATCCAAGGACCACCTCACACAGCAGACCACACACTCGACCCTATTTTCTCCTCAAACAACAGGATCACCACTACACACATGACCTCGCTCACATAGTCTGACCTCTACATTATACATTTCAAGATACCCGCCTATAAAGTCACCCCACCAAAAAAAACAAAGCACTATCAAGACACTGGGGCACAATATCTGAAGAAAACTGGACCAAGACCCTACAGGATCACCCACTCAACCCCAACGGGAACCTCAATGTCGACACTAAGCTATTCAATAAATGGCTCCCCGACTGTGCGAACCACACCGCTCCACCAGAAACAAGACGTATAAAACAACAAATGACCCAGCTGGTACATGAACAACCTCAGGGAGTCCAAGCGCCACTGCAAAGAACTTGAGAGAAAAGGGAGACTCAACAAAAAAACACCACCGCAAGATCCACATACGAAGCCGCCCTCAACCTCTACCACCAACAACTATGAGACGCAAAGAAAAAGGCCCTAAATCCTAGACTCAAAGCCAATTCCACCAACGGCAAAGAACTCTTCACCATCATGAAGGAGTTCTCCAATCCCACAGCTGCCAACAACACCACCCAAGCCCAAGCACTCTGCAGCGACCTCTCAAACTTTTACGAACAGAAGATTGCCAAGATCTACAACAGATTCGACCCACAGCATACTGAAAAAAAAACTCCCCCAACCAGCCAGACGCCTCCTTCATCCCCAAACAGCAGCTAAGCAACTGGAAGCCCCTCTCGAATGAGGAAACCACAGACCTGATGAATACCATCCACTCAAGAGCCTCTCAGACCTATGCACCCACTTCATATACATCCCTGGAAGAACCATCATCTCCCCCGCACTCACTGCTATCATCAACACCTCCATAACCAACACCAGCTTCCCGTCTTGCTGGAAAACTGCAGAAGTCAACGCCCTACTGAAGAAACCAACAGCGGACCCCAACAACCTCAGCAGCTACAGACCCATCTCGCTCCTGCATTTTACAGCTAAAGGTATTAAAACAGCCATCAATACCCAACTCGCAGACCACCTAGAACTCCATCAACTCCTAGACTATGCCCAATCAGACTTTTGCACCAATCACAGCACAGAGACAGCCCTCATTGCGGCCACTGATGACATCAGATGCATCCTCGACCAAGGAGAAACGGCTGCACTCATCCTGCTCGACCTCTCTGCAGCTTTTGATACGGTCTCCCACAAGTCACTCATCAGAAAGCTTCAGCACTTAGGTATCTGAGGACCAGCCCTCAAGTGGATATCCTCCGTCATAGAAGACAGAACTCAATGAATTAGACTTCACCCCTACACCTCAGAACCCAAGAAACTCATCATCAGAGTCCCTCAAGGATCGTTGCTCAGACCAACACTCTTCAATGTCTACATGACGCCCCTCCCAGACATTATCAGAGCCCACAGCATCAACATAGTATCTTAAGCAAATGACACACACCTCATTCTCTCCCTTACCAACTCAACCAGCACCGCAAAAGCAAACTTTGCCCACTGCATGAGAAACGTCGCTGCTTGGATGAAAAACAACTGCCTCCAGCTTAACACAGACAAAACGGAAGTCCTAATCTTCAGCAACAACCACTCCCCCTGGGACGCATCTTGCTGGCCCTCCAAACTTGGCACCCCACCCACCCCTGTGGACCATGCCAAGAACATCAGGATCATCCTGGACACCAACATCTCCATGAGCAGGCAGATCAACGCCGTCTGCTCATCATGCTTCCACATCCTGCAAATGCTATGCAAGATTATCCTACTGAACACCAGACGAACGGTCACCCAGGCTCTTATCACAAGTAGACTTGACTACAGAAACACCCTCTACATCGGAATCCCAGCCCATGTCCTACGCCAACTCCAAACCACCCAGAACGCCGCTGCCAGACTCATCTTGAACATCCTGCGAAATAACCACATCTCTCCACACATCAACAATCTCCACTGGCTCCCAGTCCAGGAAAGATGTAAGTTCAAGCTACTCCCCCATGCCTACAAAGCTCTGCACAACCCCGGTCTAGCTTACCTCAGCCATGCCTCACCTTCTATCACCCATCAAACACCTTCGATCTGCATCCCAGGCAAGAACACACCTCCCTCGCATCAAGACCAGAAGTGGAGGATGCTTCTTCTTGTGCCTCGCAGCCAAGACTTGGAACGACCTCCCGAAACACCTCAGAACCAGCCCTTCCCTTATGGCCTTCCAGAGGAACCTCGAGACATGGCTCTTCCAGATGAAACAGGTATGATCTCTCCTCCCTCCTCAGGCCTGCCCTACTCAGTGCCTAGATACCCTCATGGATGGTTAGCTGCACTCTCCTTATTCATATAACACAACATAACATAACTAATGGTGATTTCCGCCTTCAGTTTGCACACAGGCAGACTAGGGACAAAGATTTAAAATCCGACTGGAGGTTGCAGACATTTGATACATATGTTTCAGATACATCCTCAAGATAATTCTCTCAATATTGCCCCAAAGCTGTGCATCCTTCCAACTACACCAAAACACCTGAAACTTGGAATGGTCAGACATTTCCTGAATCAGTTTACCCAAGACGAATCACAACATGTATTTCCTACATCTTACTTTTTAAATGCATAAAGCTGTAAATTATATGTTAGAAGGGGCCTGCATGTTTTGCATGTCCAGCACAAGTATAAATGTAATTGTTTCTTGATCATAGGAATGAGGTCACATCCCTTACGTTTTCAAAGGTTTCCTGCACCTAAAGGCATATCATACTGCAAATGGCAAATGTATGCAGATGACAACTAGATAATTCTCTATGTGGAGAGCAGGTTTGGGCACCATTCAAAACAACTCTACATACCAAAATCTCAGGAACACCTTTGAGTTCAATACTGCAAATTTTAGGCATTTCTGCATTGACAGCTCAAAATGGAGGGGCTCCCCACTGGCATTTCTACTCTCCCTCTTTAGCTCACTCCCTGTTGGGAAAGGAATGTCTCCTGCTTGGAAATTGGCATGTAGCCCTGCAGTGGGTGACCCACTGCTTGTTGGCCCTGCTGACAGACTAATTGAGCATATGCGCTGAAGTCTAAGCATTTTCATGGTAATTTCCAGTTCCAGGATCTATTCTATGACCTGGAGGGGCACACCAAGAGAACGCCCTCTTGATGACATGGGACTGCATGTCATAGGTGATTGGCAGGAAGTGGTAATGGTAGCATACTGATTTTAATGAATTGATAGACCTTTACCTCTGTTTCAGAAAGAATGAGGCCTACCAGCTCCACTCATGTAAAGTTCTGTTTTAATGTGACCCCACAGGCTCTTGTGCTGACATGCTGTGAGTGTGTTGAATGCATGTATGTATGGTATGATATTGTTGGTAGCATTAGTATGTGCCATATATGTGTTTGAGTGATGACTGTGATGAAAGTCTGATAGCTGGGACCAGTAAGGCCTATTTTGGATAGCCAATGGTTTGACATAGCACAAGATTGAGAAGGGATAAAGCTTGCCCAGAGAGTGGAAGTGCATTTGTGCATTACTGAAGCTGAAGGAACGAGACCTAGACACTGAAATGAGGCAGGATGGAGACAGGCTTACCATTAGAAAATCTATAAGGAACTTTTAGCAGGGGATTGCTGATTAGTCTTTCTTGAGCACTACAACTTAGTGGATAGTAGGGAAGATGGCGTGAGTCAGCAGATTCAGTTGTTAAAGGTGAGGAAGTTTTTAGGCAGGTCCTGCCCTTTTGTCTTTCCTTGATTGCTACTACAGGAGGTCTGATGACAGTCAGGTGCAGAGTCTACATACTTCATTGTGCCCATGTTGTGGATACTGCTGCTTGGAGCCAGCATCATCACTACCTGCTGTAAGAACCTTCCCCTTGCACAAAGGCTGTGCTTGTACTGCAGTCATAAAATGACATTTGAAAGGGAACCACCGCAAATGGTGGCATGAGTTTTGGCAGTGGATCAACAGAAACCTCTCTGGAAAATGAGTATAAAGGTGGGATGCAACCTATCCCACTTTATTCCAGTTTGAGGTTCTTCTTGACCAACAGAGGGGGTGCTCCACAGAGTACTTGAAGAGCTGCTGTGATCCAGGGCTGGTGATATTCTGACAGCCACTCTCCCAGAGCTGAGGGGACATCACCTGAAATCTGTGAAACTTGTTAGAGAAGCTGCAGGTCTGTCAATCGCCTACACGCCTGCCTGCTCAGAGAGTGAAGGAGAGTTTCTGGCCCTGCAAGAAGAGAGGCTGTACATGGTCAGAAGCACAGCCATGCTCTCGTGTATGGAACACCCTCAAGAAGCAAACTTGTGTTCTGGAGTGCGCCCAACACCACCCAAAGCTGAGGGGATCTCCCAGCCTTCCCTTTGTGCTTTATAACTACAAACAAAACCAACCCTTCCAATTATACAGCTGTGACGACTCTGCACCCACTAACCTGTCACGTCTGAAACTCTTTCTTATGCCCTCATGCACTTTATGGGGCCATTTGCTAGCTTGCTGCCTTATCTCCTTTATTTATCCACGTCTTCAACATTTATACACAAATATGCAAACTCCAATGCACTGTTTCTGTAATAGCATGTAAACAAGTAACTCCGCCCAGAACTAGCCTCATGTTGACATCAGGCACAATAAAGACCAACAAAAATGTATAAAGTAATCTGTGCTTTTTCAAGCAAGCGAATCTCTATGCATAAGAGTTCCAAACTGTTCTCTGTCATTAACCACATCCTGGATGAAGTCCTCAAGGGATGGTACACAGTTGGCATGCTTGTGGTTCTCGGTGTTAAGACGCAGAAAGACTTGTTAATATATTATATTAAGGTTGCATTCCAAGCTGTCTTTAACAGTCCTAGACTTGAACAGAATATGCGTTCTAATAATAACATGTTTTGCATTTTGACTCGGTAAAGACTTACCAGTAACGTTTCTATGAAAAACCTGGGTGACACATTTTTGGGGTTTAATTTTGAATGGGGTTTTTAAAGCTTTTTGTTTGGCGCCTGACATAACACTTACGAAAAAAAGAAAGAAAATAAATCATTTGAACAGTAAACAAACGTAATCCACTAAATTCAAATTGATATAACAGACTCTTAAATGATTTTACATGAATCAGTTCATTTTTTATATTTATTGTAAAAACCAAGAAAATACACATGCATTATGTGGATTTGAAGGCACCACATTCATCAGGCAGACGAAGGAATCTTCTTTTGAGGACCCGTCACCAGTTTTTTAAACCAATCTTTACAATCCTGAATGGAAAATGCTAATTTTAAGGTATTTTTAGTGAAGTATTTCTTAAACTGCTCGCTTTGTAAACAGGCTAGTTGCTTGTCATAGTCAGTCATGTAGAATTTTAGAAACTTTGGGTGACGTGACTGAAGCCTATGAGTGATGCACCTGAAAGCTCAGCTAATGACTGAGGGTCAGATTTACAAGAACTGGTGCATCCCTGCATATTAGCTGGGATGCGCCAGTTCATTTGCGACACGTAAAAAAACCCTTGCGCCACCATGGATGCGCAGCATTTACAATGCGGCGCACCGTGGCGCAAGGATAGACAGATGCGTGATGCATCTTTTTGGCGTAAGGGCAGCGCATTGCTGGAGTCGTGTCACAAGTACGACGCAACTCCAGCAATGGTTAGGAATGCCTATTCCTAACATGCCGCGTCACTCCTTACACCTGCTTCAAGCAGGCGCCAGGTTTTGTCGCAGTGGCGTCGTAAAAGTGACTCAGTGAAATCTTGTAGATTTCACTGCGTCACTTTTATGAGGCTTTCCTGTGTGGGAACGCCCACCCTGCATACATTATACCTGACGCAGGTATAATGTAGCGCAGGGCTTTACAACGTGACGCATCTCCCTAGATGCGTCATGTTGTAAATATGTTGCAACATGACGCATTGTTTACGACGCCGCTGCGTCACAGAAGTGATGCAACGGCGGCGTAAAGTTGTCGCAAGGGGCTTGTAAATCTGCCCCTGAGTTTTTCCACGTGTCCCGTCTGTTCATGAGGTGGGCATCCATATGTGGAAGGGCAATCAAGAAGTCATGTTATGGGGGATGTAGATTACCGTGTAGGAAGAAATTATGTATTTCCAAGACTTTGCAGGACTTTCCATTGCTTTTAACCTGCTTTACTAGCAAATGCTACCTGTGAACTAGCACTGTCAGGCCTGCAGAGGATTGGGGAATGAGTAGAACCTTATAAATAAACCATAAGAAGGTACTTAATTATCTGCAAACTCTGGCTGTACACACTTGGTTATAAACTGTGTGTCCCAGTACTTTCAGTGATCAAGGGGGTACTTGTATGTGAACTTGTAAATAAGCATGGTGGTTGGTGTAAGAAACCTCTAAAATGATAATCACACGTAGAAGATAAAATAGTCCTAGCCTTGGCTTGAATTGGAGAGTTGCAATATTCACATCCTTCAAATGTGTGATATAGACACTAAAAACAACAATCACACATGGGGTAAAAATAATAAGAGGCTTCAACGAACATCTAAAAATACACGTGACGGTGTTACATCTGCGCCTCTAAATCCCTCTCCTTAGGCCTTCATAGAAACGTTTACAATTTTTGAACACCAAGATATTCTGTACCAAGAGCAACTCAATAAAGAAACAGGGTTATCCCCTCTCTTTCCCTCATCCTCATACTTAACCATCCTCCATACAAGGTTAACATTCACAATAAAGTAGTGCAAATATAATATATCCATATGAAATGGCTCTAAGAGTAAGTAAACTCTTTTAGATACATACATATAAAGACACTGGGAAGGAACAGAGGAAGGAGTCTGCTCACGATGGACCATACCACACATCATAAGACCACACCCATTGAACCTTACACTGAAAGAGTAGGAAAACATACCAGAATGGGTTACCCTGATATAACAGCAGCTGCCAATGACTCAAGGTAGGGGGTAGGGGCTCTCAGTAGATGATGTGACTATACTTTCTCAATCTAGACAAGTCTCTTCATTTCTATCTGCCTCAGTTCACTTATTTGCTGAAATTGATAAGATACTTGTAAATACAGGTATTAGAGAGCCAAATTCAGAAAATCTAGCACACACCTTGAAAAAGTTTAAATTTATACCAAGCGGGTGCAGGTTAAAATATTTGTCCCAATAATGTGTTAGAGAACTAGACAAACGAATATAATACAAATGTGATAAACACTCAGCTCTAAATCAGTGGGTATTCACAAACCAGGGTATACAGTTTTTACAATTTTTAGCACATCTGAAACAACCATGTTTAGAAGCTGCAGAAAGTGTGAAAATTGCACCATTTACCTCACGTGTTACATAGAGCTGGTAGACCAGAGGGGGACATTTTAGGGAAAATATTTTGAAATTGAAAGAAAACAAAATAAAAGGTTAGATTTTTTATAATACCATTCAGCACTTCTCAATATTTTAGATAGATTGTCATAGCTTGAGTTTTCTTAATAGAGATTGATTTCAATAGTGCATCCTTTTCATAAGGGTTGATTTGTAAATCTTGTAACACACATCTAATATAGTCAAAAGTTCATTTTCAACAAAGCCCCTAAAATGATTTTCTTCTGTAATAAAGTTACTGAATATTAACTGTCTTTTTTGATATGCAATCTTTTGGCATTTCATCAGATACTGTATAATAATGCTAAGTGTACTGTACAGTATAAATCTAGCATGAATCAAAATGATGATGCAATGCAAAATTCAAAACAGTTTTTAAAAAATGTTTTAGGTCTCGCCTAAGCAGCGAATGCGCTGTCTCTCGAGACATGCTGTATCTACTGTATGGGCTTTCAGCATTCCCATCCGTTTCGATTTGTTCCTTCATGCGCCTTTTGAAATTCCTTTGTTTTCGTTGGTGAATTTTTTACATTTGTTCCTCCTTTTGCTGTTTTGGTCACGCCCTGGAGACTGGCCCTGTTTCATGGATCACTTCACTATCGGCCATATAAGTTAGTTCCAGCGCACTACTTTTTTTTGCCTGGGCTTGTTTTGGCTTTCTGAATGCACTCAGCCGAGGGCTGCAAATCATGTCCTTATCTTGTTTTCCACCGTCTTTGGTTTCACAAGCACTTTTTCAGCCGGAGGTTATGTTGTTTTTCATTCTATAACATTTTTGGTTTTGTTAGCCCAGATGTCCAAACCTTGAATAATATACTTACTTAATGGAAGTGTAGTTTAAGAAGATGGCTGACAGTAGGCTCAACCTATTTACATTGTGCTTTAGATAGCGTGATTATTTGGATACGAAGAGGTAAACAAGCTGTTATTGCTCCATTTTATGAAAATGGAAGCAGCTTTAAGTTGCACGCTTTCAACTTTTGATGCTTTCTTTTAGGTTTCAATAGTTGGTAAAATAAAAACAATATCAAGGTATGCCTCCTCATGCTCTCCAAACGCATTTACTGTAGGGTTACTTAACAATATATTCTGCAAGTAGACAGTGCAACACAACCTCAGCATCAGCGCAGCACCACTTCAGCACCAGCCAGCGCAGTAGCACCTGAGCATCACTCAGCAGCCCCTGAGCACCACCTCAGCATCACTTAGCCCCAGCGCAGCACCACAATAGCCCAGGCGCAGCACCACCTCAGCACCAGCACAGCACCACCTCTGCACCAGTGCAGCACCACCTCACGAACAGCGCAGCACTACCTCAGCATCAGCGCAGCATCACCACCTCACCATCAGCACAGCATCACTCATCGCCACCAGAGCATCACTCAGCACCACCTCAGCACAAGTACAGCATTTCCTCAGCATCACTCAACACCACCACAGCACCACCTCAACACAGCACCACCTCCACATCAGTGCACCACCACCACCAACTAGCACCAAGTCAGCACCACTGCAACTCCACCACCAGCGCACCCTCAGCACCAGTGCAGCACCACCTCAGCAGAAACTTAGCACGAATGCAGCACCACTTCAGCATTAGTGCAGCACCACCACAGCACCAGTGCAGAATCACCTCAGCACCAGCGCAGCACAACTCAGCACCACTCAGCACCACCTGAGCACCAGCATAACACACCAAAGCATCACTCAGCACCACCTCAGCATCACTCAGCACCACCTCAGTATCACCTGGCCACCACCTCGACATAAGCAAACCACCACCTCAGTATCACTCAGCACCACCTCAGCACCAGTGCAACACTACCTCAGCACCAGCACAGCATCAGTGCAGCACCACCTCAGCATCAGCACAGAATCATCTCAGGATCAGCACCACTTCCTCATCAGTGGACCACCACTACTGCAGCACCAACTCTGCATCAGTGCAGCACCACCTCAACATCAGCACAGCTCCATCTCAGCGTCAGCACAGCACCACCTCTGCATCAGTGCACCACCACCAGCACAGCCTCACCTCAGAAACAGCACAGCCCTACCTCAGCAGCAACACAGCACCAACCCAGCACCACTTCAGCATCAGTGCAGCACCACCTGAGTGCAGCATCACTTCAGCACAGCACCAACTCAGCATCACTCAGCACCACCTGAGCACCAGTGCATTACTACCACCTCAGCATGAATTAGCACCACAGCATCACTCACCACCTCCTCAGCATCACACATCACCACCTCAGTATCACTCAGCATCACCTGAGCATCACCTCTAAAACAGCACACCACCCCCTTAGCATCACTCAGCACCACCTGAGTATCATTCAGCATCACCTCTGCACCAGCACGCCACCACTTCAGCACCACCTCAGCATCACTCAGCACCACGTCTGCCCTCAGAATCTGGCTTCTGTCCATTCTCCCCTAGTGTCTGTCTACTGCTCGTGATGTAATTCAGGTACTATTTCCCAACTTCCACCCTCCTGTTGTCTTTGTCCCCCCCCCTCCCCCCACCACCCCATAGCAAAAAAAGCTATAACAAACAAGCAATTGAACAGGCAGGAAGAAGTTGCCAGCATTGCAAGGACAAAAAAACTAGAAGACATTTTTTATGTTAATTCTTTTTTATTAGGGTTGTTCAATTGTACTTGTTTCTTGGTATGATATAAGCTAATAAACAAAAATGCTTATAACAATTTTTTATTATAACTTTTCAACATGCTGCACAGCAGCCACTATGCTGTACAACATAGCTTAAAGACATTGACAAATGGCAATAGCTCTGGTTAAACACTTATAAGGTCCCAAAGGCGAGACCTATTGGCTAGTCCAATGCTTGCTTAAATTGTAGTTAACCTTTCTGAACCGTATTTAAATTGCTCCGTGCTCTACCCTTTCAAATCAAATTTTTCATTAACTGGTGCCTTGGATAAATGCTTTTCATAGATCATAAATAGAGAGGTAAGAGTGGACCACTGAAAAATTGCCCAGATCTCTTTTGTTCCTTTAGACGTTAATCAAGGATGCATTCACACAGATAGCTGCCATGTATGAAATATCTTTCCTACATTGTGTTTCACATGACCAAGAATAAGATGAATCAGGCAGAACTTTTGCAGGATTTTAGATGCCCCACCGGAAGAGACATTGCTTCATCTAAATCATTTGAAAACATTTTTGTGTTTGTAGGGGCAATCAGGTGCTGCTGTGATAGTATGTGCCTGCCAAGAATGGCCAGATCAGGGCTTACTGTGAAATATATACAGAATCAAATTATTTTGTGCCAAGAGAACAGTCACACATATGGAAAATTAGAATCTTCTCGACTCCCAAACTCAATTCTGTACTACACAGTGACCATATACTCCCTTGATGGAAATGTTCAATACTTCATCCCATACACAAGAGGGGACCAAATATTGCCGCTGACAGCTGTCGTGGAACTCCATTAGTAAATGCCAAATCCCCCTAGTGTCCCTCCCTTGCTATGAGGCAGGGCAGCCTCTGTAGATACCAAACCCACATAAAGACCTTTCCTTCTACCATTCCTCTCTTAAAGATTCCATTTGATGGCAAGATGTAATTTGGTTGCCAGCTTGATAGCATACTCACTAAGGCCTTCACAGATTGGAAGCATAGGCTTACTTAGAAAGGAATATTGTCTGCTTCTTACCAAAAGGCCTGTGGTTACTCATCGGGATCTTCACCTAAAATAGAATATATGAGCTGGTCTAATGAAAAGAAGAAGAACCAACCAAAGAAATTCTGTTCTAAAGGAGAGTTCTCTAAGCAGGCGGGGTCAAGTAATGAAAAGAAGTCCTGATAATGATGGAGCCCAGGTAGCAGCAGGAATCCGGAACTATCTCCATGTTTGGGAGCAAAGTATATCGCATCAGTGGCTTCTGGATGTCATCAGAGATGGCTACACAATAGATTACGTAGAATGGCCTCCAGCCAAGGGGTTAATTGTGACCCACATTTCAAACAACTCAATGAAAAAGAAAGCCCTTCCAGAAGGGATACAATTGTTATTGGACACGGCAGCAAACCATAGAGAACCCAAGGAGGAAGACGCCAAAGGTGCCTATTCAATCTTGTTCCTGGTCAATAAAGTTTTAGGGGCTTTCAAACCAGTACTAGATTTGAAGTGGGTAAGTTCTTGGGTGAGTACTACGCACTTTTGCATGCTCACTCAAAATTCTGGTAAACAAGGACAATTTCCTTACATCTGTAGATTTGTAGGATGTATATCTTCAAATACACAACAGACAATCTAATCAAAGATTTTCAAGATTTTCAAGATTCGCCATAGAAGATAAACACTTTCAATGCAGGGTTCTATTCTTCGTTTTAAAGTCCTCACCAAGGGTATTCATGAAAGGTTTGACTCATTAGTCGCCATTTTACATCAGTAGGGAGAATATGTTCATCCTTATTTGGACGACAAACTTGTCCAGGCGTCATCAAAATAGCTGGTCACTTGTCATAAAGAGAAAGTACTCTGTATTCTACAGGGACATGGTTTTCTTGTGAATTGGGAGAAATAAAATTATCCCCTTCTCGAGACATATTTTTTATAGGAGCGAGATTCCAAATAGCCTTGGGCAATGAGACTTCAAAAAATACTTTCCCATATTCTAAATTTGATATCGCTAAAATCCCCAAGAATAGCATCTTGGGTGCAGGTCCAAGGACATTTGGCAGCCACTGTGTTTCTTATACCTTGGTCAAGATTCACCTGCATCAAATAATGAGTTTCCTTTTGAAGAACTGGTCTCCTACGTCTCTGGATCTTAACAAGCGAGGTCCAGGGACTTAGGAGATGTAGGTGGAGCTTTCATGGTGGTTGATCAGCAGGAATATTCGGAAGGGAGTGTCTCTATCTCCTCCTCCATTCATGATAATCACCACAGATAGGAGCCTAACCGGTTAGGGAGCAGATAAAGGGCTTCCGATCTCTAGCTCAGAGTCAAAAATCCTCAAACTGGTAGGAGATGGAGGTGATAAGGAGATCCTTAAGCGGTTTAAGTCACCTAATGCAGAACAAATGTGTCCTGACCAAGACAATATAACAACCAAGGCATTCGTCAACAGATGGGGGAACAAGGTCTTGATAATTGAGCAAAAAATTGTAAAAAATCTTTCTATGGGCCCTGATGTCAGTCCTCTTTCTGTCAGCAATCCATATTCAGAGAGTCAACAATTTTCGGGTAGGGACCTAAAGTTGGGAGACACCCTCCTCAGTCCTCTTTTTTTTAACCCTTGCATATTTAGTCACGTAACAGATAGATAGGAGATGACGGTTGTGAACCAGTTTGCGTGAGAGATCAAAGCGAAGGTTCAGAGATTCTGTGCCATATTAGCAGAGGAGAAGGCTTAGGCAGTGGATGCCCTCACATGTAGACCGACCTCTGGTCTCTTCTACGCTTTTCCCTCTTTTCCCCTGATGCAATCTTTTGTGGTGTGGCTCAGGAGACAGAGAGAAAGAGAGAGAGAGAGGGAGAGAGAGAGAGAGAGAGAGAGAGAGAGAGAGAGACCAAGTCATTTTGATAGTTCTGGCATGGTCCAGCTCCAACTGGCTTCCTCGGCTGATGAATCTGAGGGAGTCAGAGGGGTAGAAAATCCAACATTGGTTAATCTAGTATACATTTTGCAGTTTCTGAAAGACCATGCGCCTATAGGTCTAAAGATAATGACTTTAGGAATTCAATGGGCCGCATCAAGCTTTCAGAAATTTTTGGGGACCTTTACAGATGATGCATCATCTCTTCAAGGGGTTAAACAAAATCAATCCTCCATTTCAGGAACAGTTTTGTTCTTGGGATTTAGAGTTAGTTCTGGGGGCATTAACTTCTACTCCTTTGATCTCAAGAATCTAACTCTGAAAATCTTCTTTTTAGTCGCCGCTCACTACATCTGCAAAAAGGTTAGGATGACTGGGATCTTTATTTCATGAAGTATGTTAATGTAAAATGTTTCAGGACAGAGTGGTTTTGAGTTAGTTACCTTCTTTTAAAACAAAGTCAAACTCTCCCTTTGAAAGGGGTTAGAAATTAATTTTGCATTAAAATGCTTACCTAATCCTTCGGAAGAAGAGAAGAGGCTTCACTGCTTAGATGTTAGGATAGCTCTTTAAATATACCTGCAAAGGGTAGCTTCCCTTAGAAAGACTGAGGCCCTTTTTGTCAATTTTGGTCCTGCCAAAAAAGGAAAGAAACCCTCCACAGCTTCCTTGAGCCATTGGATAAGAACCTTAATTGCATTAGTATGTGGAGTAGTAGGCCAGGTTCTTCCTTAGAGGTCCATGGCAGATCAACTAAAAGCAAGTCATCTTCTATTGGTGAATTGCAAAGAGCTTCTATATTTGAAATGTGTAGAGCTGCGACATGGGCTTCACCATCTAGTTTTATAAACCATTATTTAATTGCACACATGGGTGGCTTGCACGATGTTTTTCCGATTTAAGGTGTTGGCTTCTATGAAGTAATAGAGGGAAATGCATGGATCAGCATTCCTGTTTTTCGCCTATAAATAAAAGCGGGGTGTTTGTGATATTGGTGCCAACTTCATTTGTATGGCTGGTTTTACTGTTTGCTAAATCTCATATATTTATGAATTTAAACAAGGGAGGGATGCTGGCAGTGGTGGCCGGCATGGCTCGCGGGTGCCGGGGGAATGGGGGGGGCACACAGGCGGGGGGTTGTGTGCAAGGTAAAAAAAACACTTACCTTGCCGCCGGGTCCCTCACCCCTGCTCTCCTCGTCTTGACTCGAGGAACAGGAAGCACAGCCAGGCTCCCCTGACCAATCACAACGCTGCTATGCAGCATTGTGATTGGTCCGAGCGTCCTGGTTCGACGCTCAGCTACGAAATGGGGGCCTGGGCATGTTCTCCATGCAGGCTGTAATGCAGCCTGCATGGAGAACAGGGAAAGTGGGCATGACTGTTTTGGGTTGCCTGATAGGGCTGGCTAAACAGTCATGTGCACTTAGGAGTGGCAAACCACTCCTCCTCTGCTTCTATAGCAGAGCAGCTCCGCCCACAATGCAGCACAGAAACATAAAATGATAATAACTCAGAGTTATTATCATTTTAGGTTTCCTTTACGCTGCACTGCTTAAAAGCAATGGGGCGATGCTACTCCGCCATAGCGGAGGAGCCGCCACTGGATGCTGGGGTAATGCATCAATCACCAATTACTTCCCTGGTAATTGCATTACTCTGAGTCCTACTTCCTCGCTTCTATTCATACGTCCATCCCGCCTCCCAGTTCAGGCAAGTACAATTTTTGAGCTGAGCTTAGTAACTGAAGAGGAGGAGTGGTAGGAGGGAGGGGCTTCTATGCATAACCTTTGTGGGTGTGGTGTCAACATAGGCTACCCTGCCTCATATAGTTATGAATTGAAGCAAGGGAGTAGGACTTGGAATAATGCAATTACGAGGTAAGTGAATGAGGAAGTATTCTTCTTGGCAAAATGAGCAGAAGAAAAAATAACATTCCTTAAGACGAGATATAGGTGTAAGTGTTCAACTGTAGATAATATTTAGGCCTGGGTGAAATTTAAGTGACATAAGGGGCATAATTCACATAATTTTGTGTTACGCTTGTTACGTGAAATTCCGGAAATTAAACCATCACACTACTTCATGCAATTACGTGCCATTTGGTGTATAAATTTACCAAGTAACGCATCATTTGCAGTAAATATTTATCACAAACACACACAAACAACAGAACGCAAGCGCCTGCTGTTCGCATGCTTTGTCTAAATGCATCATTGTGTCACAAATTGATGCATGGACACGTTTTGCACTAAAATCTAGAGCAAAATTATGGATCTGCAATTTGTGTAATTACATGCAATTTTCCATAATTTTCTGAAATTTTACCTAATTATGCAAAGGCAAATTACACAAATTTCACACACTCTTAAATATATTGTTGCATTAACTACTCAAGCACAAAGGTCATGAACAAACAAGACTAAAAAACTGTTTGTATGCTATATCGACTTTTCAACTCCATCCGATAAAGTGGACTGACAATTAATCTGGTACAAATGAGCTTTGTGGTGCTTTGATCTGGTCTTATTGCATCTAATAGTTGAACTACATGGTGAAATCTGGGTTCAGATAAAGCTATCTGATAGGAAGGGCTTGACCCCCTAAGAAGAAATTACTTGAAGCAATGATGTACCTTAGTATATTTGCTGTTCCCTCTGTACTTAGCTGACCTACCACTTGAATTAAAACATAATGATGGAGATGCTAGCTAATGTCACAATATCCCATTTAGTATACGCTGACAGAGTTGGCTCCTCCTTTGGAGCAGAGGAGCGTCGCCCCACTAAAATCCGCCCCCGCAAAGCCCCCGAGATGAAAAATAAAATGGTAATTTATTACCATTTTATTTTTCATCCCCCGTCCTGAACAGAGCATCAGGACAGGGGCAGGGCAGCTGCTGATTGACTGCAGCAGGAAGGAGGGTGGGCTGGCTATGCACTTTTCAAAGTGTGTATGTCCCTTTGGCCGGCCGTATTGTGATGGCCAACCAGACATGTGCAATATGAAACCTCTCACCCAGCCGTCTTAAGACAGCTGGGTTAGAGTAAGTGTAGGCCTCCAGGGTGCTGTGGAGTGCAGAGTGAGGCCCGTCCCTCCACTCAGGACACTGCTTTCACAGCATGAGAGCAGCGCCAGGATTGATTAAGGGAGTTGCAGCATCCAGTTCCTGTGGATGTTGGCGAAAGAAGAACTCCGGAGCTGAGGATGTCGTTCGGTGAGTCTCTTCAATTTATTTTTGTGCGCGCCCCTCCCCCCTCCCCAGTAGATGCCAGCTGCCACTGTACGCTGACAAAACTGAATTGATTGAATACATATTACTCTGAAAATAAACTCCAGATCAATTTCGGGAAAAGCAAAAGTATTGTGTTTTGGATTTTGCCAAAATTAACTGAGCTGTGGGCACTACAAGGAACAAATATGTGCGTCACCATACATACCTTGGTGTCGTACTGAACAAGATGTGAAGCTTGCATTTTAAACAACTTGTCAGCAAAACTGTTATTGAAACTGGCACCATAAAAAGATGTGCAATAAAATATGGAGGGGGGCAATAGCTGCAGCACTAATAGTGACAAAAACGAAATGAATTCTTATATTTGCTATGGAATACTAACCTGGAAGCTTTAACTGATAGAAAAGTGGAAAACATTATTCCTTAAATGCATCCGCCAATTACTCAATCTAAGATCATCAACTCCACAGTGTCGCAAAAGACTAAAATTTGGCCTAACAGCTTTGTGGCCAATCCTATGCATTAACCATACAAATTATTTTGTGCACTGTCTATCCGCGGAAAAGCATACTTTAAGAGCATTGTTAAAAGAAAAATGGAGCATAAGTGATAAATACCTAGCAATATCTGAACATTACAAGACCAAGCTACTGCTGGAAAATTAAATTCCATGATCATGCAAACTTGTAAAAAGGATTAGATGGCGCAGAAACTACTGGTGAAACAGGCAAATAAACTCAACTATTTTTTATTAGACATTGACAAATCATTATCATTCAAAAATAATAGATATACAGTTGGACCTTACATAATGCAGAGATAACCTTACTGAGATTTAAACATTAATACACAAACAAAAACAAATCTTTCTTACAATTCAGAGTCCTCTATCTCACTTTTCCTCAATTTGATGGGGCAGGTAGAAAAACATCTGAAGAGAATACTCTTTGTCTGTTTTGCAACTCATGAGACTATCAAGCACAAATTCTGCCTATGTTTAGGTGTTGTTGATCTACAGAAAAAATATTTGAAAGAAATTTGCAATCAAAGATATAAGATGTGTCAATGAGGTAACGTTATATAGTTTTAAGGGAAGTTTTCATAAAATAATTGGACACATCATGAAATTTCTTGAATTAGCTAATCATACTTATGAGAGTGAACATGATTGAAAATATGTTTTAAATTAAAATAATCGTATATTTTTATTAAGCTGTATTTTTATATGTTCGGTTATTTTTATTGTACATGGTTCTATTGGAACTCATAAAATAAAGAATTTCACACAGATTAGTTACACATGTAATGCTTTCTTTTTTAGTCTTACATGGTTCATTGTTACCATGTCCATTTGCAAACTGTCTGTGATCGAGATTGTCTTGTAGAGTATTTCTGAAAACCTAGTGTAATTTTAGCTTTGTTTGTTTCAATATTCCCAAGCTAGCTTTGAATTGAGTGCTAACAGTAGTCTTTTTCAGTATTCCATTATGGAAGGTCTTTTATACAGCTAATGTCCAGAGTGTGATGCACCATGGGTCTCCGCAATCCCCCTCCACTCTCTAGCACCTACATAAAGCCACTGCTGGATCCAGAAACTGAGCTTTCAATAATAGGCAGCTGTCACACAGCTTTATCTACCTGTCAGTGGAGTGCAGGGTATGGTGACGATGTCCAAAAGCCTCCAGCTGGTCTCAAACTAGGTCTTAGGTCAATGGAGCCAAGACTGAGGTCCAGCCCCTTGGCTCCTGCATTTTAATACACTACCTATGGGAGACAAACCCCTTCCTGACTTCTTGCTCGGTGACCAACGGGTTTATGTGGAAAAGGGGAATACCTTGGTGGTGAACTGGGAATTAATTCTCAGATAAGGACAGTAGCTGAGAGGTTTTGAAGTTCTCCATCATATAGGGTCCTTCCATTTTCTCCAGGGTACACATTATAAAGTGACAGTTGTAACCATTGGTAATTCCCAGCTGGACTATGCAAATGTTCAGTAGAGAGTGCTCAATAAAACTAATAAATACATAAATAAATACACATCTGTTAACTCAGTAGTATTTGGTAATTATGCACAAATTTTGTTAGAAAAAGAACAGAATCTGCTCCTGTTGGAAATTCAACTCCCCCAGGCTGACCTGATAATATATTCACTGACAAATTGTTGTTTCATGAAGAACAAGTAGGATTAGCAACAGTGGCATCTAATGATAAAACAGACAAAGTCTCACTCTTTCCAATTTTAATGAAGCAATTAAAAATGGATTAGCCTGTTTCTGTTGAAGTATTAGACGTAAAGACTTTGTCGAGCCATAAGGCCATAACAAAAATCAAAGAAACTGTCAAGGAAAATCAAATTTCTTCTTCGTGAACCATGGTCTTAAATCCAAATAAGGGGTACAAAAAAACTGTTAAGAAAAGGCAAAAATCATAGACATTCAAGAAAACAGCTTAGACATTTGCATTTTCAAAATCAGAATGATTCTGATTGTGTGTTTACCACTCACAAGATCCATTACTTTTGTCCACTATGATTTGTCTCCATCTGGGCTGGGAATCCAGATTAAATCCCCTAGCCACAGAGCTTCGGGAACGGAAAGGTTTGGCAATTCAATTCCCTGATGATCTAGGCTCTTATACTTCTCAAGCAATGGAAGCTCTATCCAGACTTCAAATGTATAGACATCATATAGTCTAAAATTGAATTTGTCAACCTGTTTTGAATTGGAAATACTTTTTGAATGGATCTCAGATCTTTTCACTTCTCCACACTCACAACAGCAGATGGTACAATTAGCTTATATTAAATTGGTCAGCCTGATACTCCTAACCCATCATGGCAGTTTGAATTTAACCCTACTATAATTCCCACAATCATCTTGAACTCCAGTGACACATTTAAAAGTTGAGGAATAGATATTCACGTATAGAATCCCGCTGTTTAAAAAACTAATAAACAATGGTTCTACATTGGCAAGTGCAAATAGATAGACCCTATCTAATGACCTCATCTTCTACTCCAGAAAACGAGCTCGTTGGAGGTCGGTCTTCTACTCCATGCTTCGTATATTGGACTCCAGGAAAACCCTGCATGGTCTCAAACTCTCAGCATCCCCCTTGCCTTTTTTCAATGCGAATACCACCATCACCCTCTACAATAACGATATTATCTAACCCCGGGCGGGTAACTAAGCTCCGCCAGCGGAGTTTACGTAGTTTTGCCTACTCCGTGCAAACGCGGAGTTCAGGCAAAACTACGACTCCGTGGCAGAGCATAGTTAGCCGGCCCCTCCACCCTCCCAAATGAATTCAAATTAATTAAAAGGCACTTACTTGCCCCGTGGCTGCCTCCTCCTGGACATCGCCGCTCTCCTGCCTCCTCCTCGCCGTCCTGCTTCACTAATAGGCAGGAGAGCGGCGATGTCCAGGAGGAGGCAGCCACGGGGCAGGTAAGTGCCTTTTAATTAATTTTAATTATTTTGGTAGGGGGGAGGGCGCGGAGCGTAGCATAGCGAAGATCCACGGAGTTGCCTTCCAACTCCGTGGAACTTCGCGTAGAGGCACTACGCCTGCTCCGCCCAGGGTTAGTATTATCCTAATTCAAGCCTCCAATGACAATTTAGCTAGGATGGATAATATCTTCCCTAATCTAAAAAAAGCAGCGATCTCCAAGGACAATCTTCCCGGCCTAATCCATCCTACAACACATGATCTCACTTTCACTCCCACCACTGCACTTGGGAGGGCCTCAACCCCTCATAGCCCTCCTCTCCCCCTATGTGATATCGGATCCTCTCAATCCCCTGATTTAGTATCACCAGACCCCTCACGCTCCACTCGACCATCGTTTCCAATGACTAAAGGCACTACATCGTCATTTACTTCCCTATCACTAAGCGGTCACACCCGATCCCATTGGCTCGTCATCCCATCACTCCCCACCGTTCATTCTCTATCCTGGTGATCTTCTATGCACGATACCACCAAACTCTCCACCAGCTCAACCGGATTCTAGGATCTTGCCCTACACGGATTTTACCCAACCCACTCCATACAACCACCCCTCACCCACCTCCTACCCTTTACTTCTAGCCCACTCCCCATCCCCCTATCTTCTCGCCAAGCAATCTGGTACTACACAAGACATCATTGAATCATTGGCTCCCCCTGACCTCTCCATGATCACCTCTGACCCACCAGTTCCCCCTAGAGATACCTCATCTCTGGTGGAACCATCCACGCAACCACTATCCTTTAGCCAACATTCAGACTTGGTTGCACGCCTTGAAGGGATCTCTCTCCACCTGCGCTTACTCACGGATGAATTTCTTGATCTGAAAGCCCTCTCTGTTGAACATCTCCCTCTGCTCAGAAGGATATGCGCACTAGGGAACCCACCCTTGAGCTGCATGAGCGCAGTCCCTGTCTCAAACATGCGTCCCTCTCACCTTACCTCGAATACCCTAAACCTCCCTAATGCCCCCTCCCCCAAAGAATAAAGTATGAGCTGTCAAACAGTGATATTGATGTTCATCTCCTCTCTTATGCCCTCCCACTTAACACCGACAAGACACTTATGGATTCATGCAAGGCCCCTACGAGCTTAATCCAAACCATCCATGCCAACCCGAACAGGGAACCCTCCCACAACCTAAGAGTTATAAACAATGACAACCTCAAACGAGTGAACTTCATGCAGACTCCGACCGCCCACACACCTCTCCAATTGAAATGCGTACAACTCAATTGCAGATCAGTGAGTAAACACGCAGCTGACATCTTTGACCTCATCCATAACAACGAGCTTGATATCATCATCCTCACAGAAACGTGGCTAAAAGCCTTGTCCACCCCTATACTTGACCTTCTAATCCCACCTAGCCATGACATAATTCGATTAGACAGATCCATAAACCAGGGTGGGGGTTTAGCCTGCATACATCGAAATACACTCTTGGTCTCACATTCTGTTCCCTCCGATCTGACCTCCAGTGAGTACCTATGCATCAACATCTCTTGCAATCACCGTCCAGTATGCAAATTACACACATTCTACCACCCCCCTGGAGACAATCTTTCCTTCATTGAACAATTAATGGAAATAATCTCCACCAATGATGACACCGTAGTCTCCCAAATATTCCTGGGAGATTTCAACCTTCACTGGTCTAACCCAAATGATCAGGCTGTAAACTGTCTAAAAACCTTCCTATTGGAGGACTAGCTGAAACAATATTGCGAAAGTCCAACCCATAACAAGGGTGAAACTCTGGACCTCATCGTCTCCAAAGGAAAAACCATCTCAATAGATGCCATTATAATTTGTGATTGGTATGACCATTACTGCATCTTCTTCTTAATTAACAAGGAGGTCACACCGAAGAGGACCAACCCAAGAAAACGAAACAATGGAAAAGGAACCTTAGGAATATTAACTCTATGGATCTAGCAAACCACTGTAGAAAGGCCTTGACTCCCCATTCGGACATGCCTGATGTTCATGTCCTCACAGATTTCTATAATACCACCATCGCTGGCATCCTGGACGAAATTGCCCCTCTACAACTAAAAAGTGCCTCCCTCAAAATCTCCAAACCTTGGTTCAACGACAACCTAAACTCTGAACGCCGCAACCTAAGGTCAGCTGAAAGGACCTGGAGATCAGTACCCTCCACTGAACATCTAATCCACCTTAGATCGGTCAGGAACACTTATAACAAAAAAATCAGATCTGCAAAGGCTGACTTTTTCCGAACACAACTCAATCAAGCCAAAAACCACCCCAAGAAACTGTTTGAAATTATTAAACAGAAATTGGGCAAGACACCCAGCAGCTCTGACCTTGGCGACAGCCTTCCATCTTGCGACGAGTTGGCGGCCTTCTTCACTGAGAAAACTAAGAGCATCAGTATCGACCTTAAAGCAAAGAGGGCTATTCTCCCATCAGCAGGGAGGGCTGCTCCAGCTCTCCATGGGTGGCTCAGCCCCTCCTATACTGGCACCAAGAACGACTCCTATTGCTTCTCCTTTACTCCCCTCAACGAAAGAGATATTTACAACACTCTGCGGGTGATCAACCCATCTAATCATTTCACCGACCCACTACCACCACCTATCTTCAAAGACATCAAGGATACCATCCTCCCCCTTTGGACAAAGATTGTCAACACCTCGCTATCGCAAAGCACGATCCCCAACTGCTTAAAGGTAGCGCAGATCTCCCCCATTCTAAAAAAATCTATTGCAGACAGAGCAGATTTCAATAATTTCCGGCCTATCTCCACCATCCCCACGCTGGCTAAACTACTGGAAAAATGTGTGCAGATGCAAATATGTGCACACATGGAGTACTTCCAACTTCTGGAACAACATCAATCCAGATTTCGAAGAGGCCACAGTACGGAATCTGCTCTCACTCACATTATGGATGACATCCTGTTAATGCTAGACCACAACGAAGCCTGATTCTCCTTGACCTTTCTTCAGGTTTTGACACTGTTAACCACGACAATCTCTTATCCAGCCTTGAACACAGAATGGGCTTTTCAGGGCCGGTATTGCGATGGTTTACTTCCTTCCTCCATAATAGATCACAAAATGTCAAGATAAAGCAATCCCTATCCCAGCCCTCCTGAGTTTCTATGGGGGTTCCACAGGGGTCAGCACTATCACCGATGCACTTCAATTTATTCCTAGAACCTTTGGCAAATGCTCTGAATTCCGCGAACATCCTCTTCAATATGTGCACGGATGACACTCAACTTTATCTGAAAACCACCTCCCCTGAAGACTTCATCTCACTCAACTCTACCCTTTTGAATACTTAAAACTGGCTAACTGACAACCACCTCATGCTCAACACCTCCAAAACGGAATTCCTTTTCATCGCTCCACCTAATCACACCCCCAAGATCGACCACTGGCTGAAATATCTTACGGCTTTCAACTGCACTCCCCGCATTATCGAATCTGCTAAATCCCTTGGGATCACTCTGGTTAAGCACTTGAGCATGCAGAATCATAGTAGCAATTTAAGCAAGGGGGCAAAACACCAGATGAACACACTAAGGAATCTAAACCCTTTCCTCCCACAAGAGGACTTCAAGATGGCGGTGCAAGCCCTGGTGCTGCCTAGGCTAGACTATGGTAGTTCCACGCTTTGTGGACTTCCCAAATATAGCTTGGCCCCACTAAAAGCGTCCATTAATGCAGCAGCTAGACTGATCACTGGTTCAAAACAAAACAAACACATCTCCCTAGCTCTCAAGTCCCTAAACTGGCTGACATATGAGGCTAGAATACAGCTAAAGATAGCCTGCATGACTCACAAAGCCCTACATCTCAAGACTCCCACGTATCTAGCTCAAAAACTAGATCTATCTGGAGTTTGCAGACAGTCAAGGAGTGCAAGTTCATGGCTTTTAAAACCACAGATCTTCCACAAAATGAGAATGAGTCACAGAGCCTTCTCAGGCGCTGCCCCAAAGATCTAGAACTCTCTTCCACCGGACGTCCGACGAATTTCCTCAATGACTACCTTCAAAAAGGAAGTAAAAAAAATCCTAATTGCCAAGTTCCTGCCTTAAAACAGCTCTGGCCCACTGCTCATTGAATGCCACCTGATTGACAATTAGATTGCTAGACACCTTGAATCACAGCATTCGCCTGCCATGCTCATGTATGTAGCGATTATTCTCGAATATTCTTCTCCATGGTCTGTATCCCTCATACCTTATCTATGTTGCACAACTATCTTGTTGTTTTATGTATACTCTTGTAATACCTATTCAAATTGTAAAGCGCTCTGATACCCGCCTGGGTCAAGATCGTGCTATATAAAACTTTCAAATAAATAAATGTTATGGCTCTTATCTCAATTCTCAATTCTCCTCAGTGCCAACAGTGACCAATAATACGCTCACTACTTCTAGTGGTACCACTGGGCACACTACAACTATTCCTAATCTGCCAAGCTATATCCAAAGTAATACAAAGACTGCAATTGGAGCTGGCTAGCTGGAGCACTTAATCCAAATAACCAGTTATACTCATTTTAGCCCTTATTCATTACTTTGGTCCTGGAATTTGGCCAGACTTCAAACAATTTGGGAAAAAAACAACTTTTATTAAACTTTAAAACAGATATAATCCACAGACAAGAAACTTGCTGCACTTCTAATGCTTCTCTTGAAAATGATTACATGATTAGTATCCTGGCCAAAATCAATACAAAGGGTCATTCCAGCAGAGGTGTGTCAGTTCTCCTATCAGTTGATTTTTCTTGGATTTGCGAAATATTTTAATTCTCTAATACCCATACGCATAGTGCAAGTCTTATTTTTACCTCCCCTTTTCAGATAAGAAATGTATTTTGCTGTTACTAAATATTTACTTTCCCCTGGTAGTAATAATAATCCAAGATTATTAAATTATTTAACTTACTTCTTCTCTCATAAATAGAGATCCACCATATTTGGTTTTAATTCTTTGAAATTTCAATGCACAAATATCAAACTACCATTTGGATGCGTAAAGTAGGCCAGGGTGAAATTTTAATTACTCTAGCGTAATTCGCACAATTTTGGGAATTTTGTTTTACGCTTTTATGCAAAATAACTGAAATTACACCACTCTTGTGATTATGTACGTGGCTAAATTATAGCCCAGGCATGTGGGAACAACTCAAACAACCAGAACACATGCAGTTGTTGTTCGCTGCACTTGTGTTTTTCGTGATATTTTTAGTGCAAAATGCATCAATGCGTCAATTTTTGACGTAAGGGTGCATTTTGCTCTAAAATATAGCACTAAATGATGGATTTGCACTTCATGTGATTACATATCATTCTGCATCATTTTCCTGAAATTTCACATTATTATGCAAAAGAAAAGTATACAAATTGTGTACAAGCCTAGTCTATTGGGACAAGTACCTTGAGGAATCGTAATCAATTCCAATGGTGGTATTCCCAGTGTTTAATTTGTAAAATATGAAGTGCAGGTGCTCAAATTTTTGAGAGCCCAGGAGCCCCTCAGCCACCCAGAGAAGCAGCCAACTGCTCAGCCTCAAACCCACTATCCTCGGATCACAGGAGCCCTCACAGCCCTGTGCGATGGAAGGAGCGCCGCAGCCGCAGCCGAGTCTTGAAACATGAAACATGATATAGAAGCTGCTGCACCTTGCACTTCCCCTCTTCTTACAGTGGTTGCTCCCGGGGCTTGTAAGGGCAGTCCGGTGGCATCGTGGTAGACAGGGTTCAGGACTGGAGGAGCATGCCGGGAGCCACTGTATTATTTATTTTCAAATGCTCCCTCTAGAAAGGAAAATGCCCGCCTTTTTCCGCTATCAGAGTGACGCCAGGATCACTGTAGGGGCAGGAAGCAGAAGCGGAGAGGCGGGCGGAAGTTAGAGAGTGGGGGGAGGTGCCTTTTCGAGAAGGCTGACCTGCTCTGGGGGCTGCGCAGCTTTTCAAGCAGGAGGGACAGGGACGTGATAACAGCCGGGGAGAACAATGTATTTTCCATCATCAGCCTTAGGCAGGAGCATTGGCAGGCACTGCTCAGCTGTTTGCTCCCAGAGTGGCGGAATGTGCCTCATAATAAGGCATTTGCCCATGCAGCATCGAATTTTAAATATTTTACGGTGTTCACCGGGAAGACCCATGTGAACTTAAGAGAGGCAATATGGAGTGTAGACCCGGCCCTAAGAAATAAGTGCCGGTGCTAAGCACCGGAAAGCACCGGCACAAATTAAGCACTGGGTATTCCCTCATAATAGTAAAGCAGTCAGACAAAGTACTCTTCTATTTTCAAAACTCAGCGAGATAGAGAGAATAACTGTCAATGAGCATTTTTTTTTTTTTATTCTTTTTTAACAGTTCGTTTAATGTTACAATGACAGTATATTTTACTTGGTGCACAGATAGAACACGGTATTGTACATAAAGTGGTCCCATCGTATGGCAATCAGAGACTCATCAGCCCATGCTAGCGACCTCAAGCGATCCGCCCAGGTACATCTAAGACATATCATATGCTACAATGTGTTTAGTCACTACTATCGGACTCAGATTCATCCAATGGGGGGGCTCACAAATATCACCCCGATAAGCGTTCCATCCACCCCAAATCTTTGTCCATTTTTTGGGGCACCCTCTATGAATATAAACTGACTTTTCCGCCATCATTGCCAGATCCATGTCCCTGCACCATTGACTAAGGGTAGGACTACGGCTGGACCCCCAACGCTGTGCGATGTTTCGTTTTGCCACTGTCATTCCTAGGGTGACCCAGTCCTGAGCAGTAGTGCCCAAATCCGTAGGGTCCCAGATATTGAGGAGACAGCATCTCGGGTCTGGTAGAACTGTGACATTCGTGACCTGGGAGAGTGTACGCATCACCGCCCTCCGTTATCTCTGGACAGAGCCATATAGTATGGTAAAATGTACCTGTTTCCCCACAGTTCCTAAGACAAAGCGGCGTATCTGCTCGGTGTATTCTGTGTAATAGTGTCCTGGTGTAGTACGTGCGATGTAGGACTTTTAATTGCACTAGTCGAAGTCTCGATGGTATGGCAGCCTCTCTAGGGGATGCCAGTGCCTCCCGCCAGTCAGTCTCGTCTATGTCTTCCAATTCTAGTTCCCATTTGGCCTTCAACGCTGCCGTGGGGTCTGGGCGGTTATTTACTATTTTCCGATAAGTTTGTGAGATTGCCTTTTTGTGTAGATGGGTCGTCAAAAGCCTGTCTTCTAATGGGGATGCTTCTTCAGGCCGTGTTCCCAGTGACAGCAGGGATTGAAGCGCGTGACGGACCTGAGTGTAGCGAAATAGCTCTGCCTGTGCTAATCCATAGGTGGTCTGTAAATGGGCAAACGTGACTACCTGTCCCTTCTTCCACAGATCCCCCACTGTCGATATCCCTATCAAGTCCCAGTTGTTAAAGCCTTTGGTATTTCGCAACATACCTAGTCTCTTCGTGTCCCATAAAGGCACGGCTTGTGTGACTACTCCTTCCCAACCTAGGGCTCTTTGTGCCTCAAACCATAGGTGTATCGTGTGTGCTGTTGGGCCCGTGAGGTTATGCCTTCTCTTTTGATTGTAGAGCGCCCCCATGATCCCAGAAGGGGCCAATAGGTGTCTATCCATTCTGTACGCTGGGTCCTCTTGGGGGGTATGGAGCCAGTAGTTAATTGCCACCATCTGGGAAGCCCAATAGTAAGTTTTAACGTCAGGGAGGGCAATGCCACCGTCATACCAGCTTCTAGTAAGTTTATGCATAGGTATACGGGGAGTTTTCCCATCCCAGAGCAGCGTCGTTATACCCGCATTTATCGCTGCGAATTATTCCAAGGGGACAGGGAATGGTGTGTTTTGTAGTGCGTAGAGAACCTGGGGAGTGCCACCATTTTGAAAAGGGCAGCTTGCCCCAGTAATGTCAACGGCAGCGAGCGCCAGTGTGCGACGTCTCTTTTGAATCTCATCAAGGGCTGTGTCAAGTTTTGTTCAGTGAAGTGTGCGTGATCATGCGTTATGAATATCCCGAGGTACTTAAGGCCAATGGTTGCTACCTGAAGAGTGCATCCTCGTGGGAGCTGCAGCAGGGGGCCGTGCAAAACATAGAGAAGTGACTTTTCCCAGTTAATGGTATAACCGGATACTCGCCCATAGGCCGCACATATATCTAAAAGGCGGTTAAGGGAGCACGCTGGGGACGCTAAGTATAATAATATGTCATCCGCATACAGCGATATACAGTCTTCCCAGTCAATTGCCCATCGTAGGCCACGTATCACTGGATCCCACCTGATCCACGCCGCCAGAGGCTCAAGTACCATTGCAAATAGGAGTGGCGACAATGGACAACCCTGCCATGTCCCTCTCTCTAGTGGGAATTCAATGAGCATTTTTAAGATGATATTCTTGCTAAGGCCACCAGGTGGGGACCTTCTGGTCCCTCAATAATAGATTATATCACTTGTTATTATGCCTCATTTAACATTCTGAAAAATTGAATTATTGCTTGACTGGGGTGTAAGCACTGGTCAAGCAGCAAGCCCAATCCTTGTGGGTGAGGCACAAGCCAACCATAAATTAACCTGTGTTCAACCCTCTAGTAGCATGGCACAGACCAGTCAGGCTTAACATAGAGGCGATTTATAAAGTATTTGTGCAGCGTGTCAAGCAGTAACACATCGAAAACACCACACAAAAAGGATCCCATATCAAGTTAGAACAATAGATCAAAATTAAATAAATAAAACAAGACCAAAACAAAAAAAATCCAATCAGTAGAACCGGAGTTAGGAACTTTTAAAGATTGAAGGGTAAAATATCGCAAAAAAGCATAAAGTGTCAATCGGGGCTAACTGGTCACACTGGACCAAATCAAAGTTACACTTTCAGGTTAAACTACGATGAAATGCAGGCCGGATACAGTCACCAAGTTAGACCCTCTGAGGTTTAACTTCTCAAAGTCTGCCAAGGGTCCCATTCGCATTCGAGGGGGCCGCGAGGAGCAGGGAAAGCGTCTCGGGAGGCTGCCGGCATAGCGAGAAGAGCAGGCCAGGTGTCGTGGGCGGGTGTTGGTAGAGCTTTGCGTTGGCGGTCCCCGTGAGCAGTCGATGCTGCAGTGCGAAGAGTCCGGCTGAAAGAGCTTCATGCTGATTTGTGGTGTGAGCCGCGAGGTCACAGTGTGAATGGGCTAGTTTGCGGTCTCAAAGAGCCCAAAAGCTTGATTTCCGCTTCTGTGAGCCACACTAAGGGTCTAGGACTTCAAGAGCACCAATTTAGGGACAGGATCTCGCTGCAGCTGTGTCCAGGGGCTGGTGCAGGATGGTGGGGGGTCTTTATTGTCCGTGAGGCTCAGATCAGGAGGCAAGCAGACTGGCTTTTAGAGTCACTCTGGTGTCTGGGTTCAAGACGAGATTACAAGTCCAGTTCTTTGGCACCAGGCAAGAGGGCACCAGGCAGCAGGTCAGCACAGCAGGGTAGCTGTTCCTTCAGAGTAGCAGTCCAGCAGAGTGACAGTCCTTTCAGCAGCACATCAGTCCTTCTTCCTGGCAGAGTATCTACAGGTCCAGAAGTGTCCTGAAGAGATGGTGTTTGAGGTTCAGTATTTATACACAGTTGTGCCTTTGAAGTGGGGAGAAGCTTCTAGAGGCATGCCTTTGAAGTGCACAGATGCCCTGCCTTCCTGGCTCCAGACTAACTACAAGGGATATGCAGCCCTTTGTGTAGAGACAGGACACAGCATATTCAAGTGTAAGTGGGGCTGGGCCGAGCTCCTCCATCCCATCCTGCCAGTGATGGCCCATTCAATCACATCTAAGCTCCTCATTGTGTGTGGCTGCCTAAGAGGAATACACAAAGCCCAGCTGCCAACTACACCCAGTCATGTGACTCAGAGACAGGCTGCAGGCAGCAAATGGCTAAGGCAAGAAAATGCCAACTTTCTAAGAGTGCAATTTCAAATCCGACATCACCATAAATTGGGATTTTGAATTGTGATTCCAGAGGCACCAAACCTGAACTGGGTACCTATTCCCATTTGGAAATTACACCTATAAATTGTAATAAGGTAACTCCAATGTTATTGTGTGTGAGAGGTAGGCCTTTCAGTAGTGAAAAACAAATGTAAGGTTTTTCATTACCAGGACATGTTTAGCATTTAATTTACAGGCCCTGGGTATATGGTATACCACTCTGCGAGGGACTTACAGGTAAATTAAATATGCCAATTGGGTAGAAGCAAATGTTACATTGTTTTAAGGAGAGAGCACAAGCACTGTAGCACTGGTTAGCAGTGGTGAAGTGCACAAAAACAAATTCTGTAAAAATTGAGGCGTGGAGGCAAAAAGTCTGGGGATGCCCCTGCAGGAGGGGTCAAGTCAAACAAACATGCTTTCTAAATGGCAGGTAACATAAAGCACCTTGAGTCACCATTCCATTTTTATCTATTAGAGTGGCAACTGAAGCAGAGAGGGTTTGTAAACGGAATTTGAGGGGTGAAGTGACAGAATTATTCTGAAATCATGGACTGGCACTATAATTCTTCCTCTTTTTAAAAAAGTATCAAGAAAAGAACACAAAGTTAGAGACAACTAGCCTTACTTGCTTCAGTGGGGAAGATTTCAGCAAAGAGTATCCCTCAAAAGTTGCAAGAATGGGTCTATGAGGGAAAACATATCATGCCTTGTGAATAATCCAGTTTTATATCCAACTGTTCAACTGTTGACAACATAGCTGTTCTTCAATCCATTCTTGACAAATATGTACAGTGAAATAAAAATCTGTCTACACAGCTTTTATAGATTTTTCAAACATTTTTGGTCTGTGTTCATAGCAGGGGGGGCTCCTCTGCTGAGGCGGAGGTGCGTCTCCCCACTGCTGTCAGAGCAGGAAAAAAATAATAAAATGATAATAACTTTGTTATTATCATTTTATTTTTCTTCGCCACGGGGCTGGGTTAGGGCGGGTGAGGCTGGTGTCGGGGTCTGGGAGGAGTGGTTCATGCACACTCTAAGTGCGCATGACGGTTTGGCCGGCTGTCTTGGCCCGGACAAACAGACATGCGCACTTGCATGTTCCCCACCAGGCTGTAATACACCACCTGATCGGGAACACGCACAGGCTCCCAGTCCCTATCTGAGCTCCGAACCACGGCGCTCAGACCAATCACAACGCAGAATTACAGCATTGTGATTGACTTAGCCTGGGTGCTTCCGGAACTCGTCAGCAACGATGGAGGAGAGACGAAGGCAGCCGCAAGGAGGTAAGTGTTTTTTTTTTATTTTTGGTCCCCCCTCGCCCTACCCCGCCCCTCCACCCCCCGTTCCCTGCCAGGCACCACTGGTTCATCGTCCAGTTATTTGGAGAATACTAGTGAGTTTGAGAATCCCATTGATTCTGCTGAGTTTAATAATAGTCTTGCACTCTTCTACCTGGCGCAGGGTGCTATTAGGTGGATGAAGAGAGTTCCAAGGAAGGATAAAAACATACAGCGGTTTAAAACAGGGCTACCTCTTTTGCACCTTTAGGGGCATATTATCAAGGAAGTGCGATATTTATCTCTAACCGCGCTTAGCGCGTTTTTTTTTAACGCCGCCTATCGCTGGAAATTATTGCTGAGATAACACCCTATTAGTAAGGTTTATCTCCATAGCGATAATATTTCCAGCGATAGCGACAAAATGCGAGATTATCGCTGGGAAACCAGCGATATTCTCGCATTAACGCTAAGGTGGATTCAGCATTAGAATCCACCTCCTATACTTCAAACAGGTAAGTCATCCTCACTAGCAGGTGATAAAATCTAGCGATAAACGCGCTTAGCGCGAATTATTTTATCGCTTCGCCTGCCTTGCTAATAGGGGTAGTGGTGTTAGCGACTGTTTACAGTCGCTTTTAGTAGGGAACGCCTTCCTTGCATGTCATTAGCGATAATTATCGCTGACATGCAAGGCGATGGAAAACGCGGCCGCTAACGCCTGAAAGCTGTCGCTAACGCCTGTTAGCGACAGCTTGCTGATAGGGCGATAAAATTATCGCCGCTTTAGCGGCGATAAAGCCCTTGATAATATGCCCCTTATTCTTTTGTCCCCTGATGATTTATTTTTGTTTCATCTCTCACCAATTGGTTTGCAATGAAATCTGAATGTATTAAATCTTTTTACAACTAAACATTTTCTGAAGATAAATATAGAGAAAAGTAAAATTGGAGTTTTTAATGCTAGACCTGACAAAATGGAGTATGTAAAAACGTATCCCTATCTCGGCAGAATATTCTCTTATAACCATAGACTGAAACCTCAAATAGAACACCCAAACTCCCAAGTAATTATTCAGAGGGCCATTACCCGCCTCTTCCAAAACAGTGAGGAAAAGACACTTTAAACACTTAGATTTGCCCTATAAGTACAAGATCACCCCCAAACATTGTTATATGGGGTCCAATACTTAACTTATCACAAAAATAGAGGGACAGACAGTATGTGTCCTTTTGATGGTAATTTCTTCTATCCCAATACAGGCCATGAGGCTAGGTTTTGGCATTTCTAGTGCCTATTTCATATGTCTTGAGGCATTTGTGCACTGGGGATACCAATTGCTACATGCCAATGAAGAATTGCCAAGATGGCATTTAAGAAATGAACTAGTATAAGCTTTTATCAATCAATCAGGATTTATAAAGCACAGCAAATCACCCAATAGGTTATCAAGGCGCTTGCAGGTCCCAGAGGCTTATTCGAACAGCCAGGTCTTGAGGGCCATTTGGAAGTGAGGTGATGGTCCAGAGGCACGAGGAGAGGCTGTTCCAGGTCTTTGCTGCGATGTGGGAGAAGGAGTGTCCTTCACTTCTGCTTTGGTAGATGCAGGGAGTATAGGCAAGTCAAAGAGAGGCAGAGCGTACACTTCTCAACAGTTTGTGGAAGTTCAGGAGGTGGTTAGTGTAAGTGGGTCCTTGGTTGTGTAGATCCTTGTTGTGTGCGTGGGTTAGCAGCTTGAATTGGCATCTCTTCTGTACGGGAAGCCAGTGCAGTTGCCTACGGTGGGGTGTGATGTGGGTTTGTTGGGGAAGGCCGACGATGAGTCTGGCTGCGGCTTTCTTTTTGGTCTGAAGTCTCTGTAGGAGGTGTGCGTCACTTCCTATGAAGAGGACGTTGCCGTAGTCCAGTTTTCTTGTGATGAGGGCCTGTGTCACGGTGTATCCAATGTGTAAGGGTAGCCACTTGAAAATCTTACGTAGCATGCGCAGAGTGAGGAAGCAGGCAGAGGAGATGGCTTTGTTCCGTGATTTCATGGTGAGCTTGTTGTCAATGATGATTCCGAGGTTTCTGGCATGGTCGGAGGGAGTGGGTGTGGGTCCTAGGTCTGATGGCCACCAGGAGTCATTCCATGTGTGTGTGCTGTTGCCAAAGATATGTACTTTCGTCTTGTCTGTGTTCAGCTGCAGGCAGCCGTTCTTCATCTAGTCGACGACATTTGTCATGCATCTGTGGAAGTTGGTTCTGGTTGGTGGTGGGGTAGTCAGTGAGTGAGAGGATGAGTTGGGTGTTGTCTGCGTAGGAAATTATGTTGAGACCGTGGGATTTGACGATGTTGGCCAGTGGGGACACATATGCATTGAAGAGCGTGAGGCTGAGGGAAGAGCCCTGGGGGACACCGCAGCTGATCCTTCATAGGTGAAAGGTGGAAGGTGGATCCTCTGGGTTCTTCTGGTGAGGAAGGAGGTGATCCCGTTGGATGCCGATGTGGTGGAGTCTTTCGATCAGCGTGTGGTGGGATACGGTGTCAAAGGCTGCCAAAGGGTCGGGGAGGATCAAAGCTACTGTTTCTGCTCGGTTGAGGAGGGTTTGGATGTCATCGGTGGCTGTGATCAGGGTAGTTTTGGTGCTGCTAATGATGCGAAAACCTGGATTGGGAGGCGTAGAGTAGCTGGTCCTGCTCCAGGTGTGTCATGAGTTGATTGTTGATGATCTTTTCCAGTACCTTCGCTGGGAATGAGAGCAGGGAGATTGGCTGGTAGTTTTTGAGTTTGCTGGGGTTAGCAGAAGGGTTTTTGAGTAGTGGTCTGACTTTGGCGTGTTTCCAGGCGTTGGAAAATGTTGCGGTGGTGATAGAGGTGTTGAGTAGGGTGGTGAGTTCCTGGTTGATCCTTTGGTTTCTGAGGTTGAAGATGTGGTGCGGGCATGGGTCTGTGGGAGCTCCCGAGTGGATGGATTTCATGGTGGAGGTGGTGTCCTGAGTGTAGAGGATGTTCCAGGTGGTCGGTGCGTTGTTCGTGTTGGTTATGGTATTGGCGTATCTGTCGAGGAAGTCCGTAAGTGTGGGTTGGGGTTTGAAGTTTCTGTATATGGTTGCGATCTTGTTGTGGAAGAAGTGGGCGAGGTTGTCGCACAGCTCCTGTGAGGGTATGATGTTGTTTTCGCTGGCGGCCGGTTTGGAGAATTACTTAACGATGCTGAAAAGTTCCTTGGTGTTGTTGGCACTAGTTTTGATGCATGGAGCAAGGGCTGTCTTCTTTGTTGCCCTCAGCAGGCGGTGGTAGAGGCTGAGGGAGGTATTGAAGGCTGCCCTGTCAGAGGTGCCCTTGCTGGCGTGCCATCTCCTTTCCAACTGTTTGCTGTACTGTTTCGCTGCTCTGAGTTCTTGGGTGTACCAGCTGGTCTTTTTGGAGGCTTTTCTCTGGATGCTGCTCTTGATGGCCACGATGCTACCTGCACTATTGGTGATCCAGACATTGAAGTTTTTCGCTCCCTGTTCGAGGTTGGGAGTGGTAGCAGGGTTGGAGGTATTGAGGGCATTTGCCCAGCTGGTCTCTTTTGTTCCGCCTCCGGTAAGGGGCGTTGGTTATCTTGGGGGTGGTGGTACGGGGACTGGAGATACTGAAGTGGACAATGGAGTGATCTGTCCATGTGAGTTCTGTGACATGGCTGTATTTGATGCGGTTGCTGGAGGTGAAAATTGGGTCCAGCGTGTGTCCTGCGGTGTATGTAGGGTTGTGCACGATCTGGGTCAATTCGATGCTGCTCATACTGTCAAGGAGGTGTGTAGTGTTTTTGTCATTGGGGTCATCGATGTGGAAATTTAGGTCGCTGAAGAAGATGTAGTCCTTGGAGTCTAAGGCTAGGGACGCAATGAAATCCGCGATGGTGTTGCAGACGCTGGAGCGTGAGCTTGGGGGTCTGTATGCAAGGGTGCCTCTGATGGTTGTCTCGTCGTCCGTGTGGAGCTTGAAGTTGAGATGATCCATGGGGGTGATGGTGGTACACTGTATGGTCTCTTTGTGGATGATGGGTGTTCCTCCTCCTGGCTTGTTGGTGCAGTCCTGGTGAGTGATTGTATATCTGTTGGTGATCGCTGTGGCCATGTCTGGGGCGGATGTGGGTTTGAGCCAGGTCTCAATGAGGAAGACAATGTCGGGTGCGAGCTTTTAGCTCTAGTAATGTTTTTTTATCAGATCCTTACTCATGCATTATCAATCCTGTAATTTGCGTTGGATTATTTAAAGGATTGGTCATATTGCCACTAATATTAGCCCTTAACAGAGTGATTACTCCTGAAAGCCACAAAATAGATTACAATGACATTCCTAAACACTCACAATGTTATCGCTAATTCATCAATCCTGTTTAGGCCTGTTACTAGATCATGACATCAGAAGAACACTATTTAAATTAAGATTAGGCAGATTGCCTACTGAAGCAGTATTGAATTTTTGGAAGGATCTTCCCTTGCACCAGTGGATATATCCTTTCTATAGTGGCGGCTTGCAGAGTTTAGATCATATTTTACCTATGTGCCATGCTCTTACTGCTCAACGAGGATGGATTTTATTACCTCTTTTCACGGAAATGGAGAGTTTATTCCCAGAGTGCAAGTTATGTTTTTATGTCTCCAGCAAATTTAACATGCTTGTTACTGTATTTTAAATGTTTAAAAAGCTTTTTAAAAATATATGAATATATAGTTTCTGGCCCATTTTTTATTTTCAGTAATAACTTGTATGGTGTACTGCCTTGTTAGCCTCAGTTGATATCTGTATAAATAAAGTTTGACTTAACTTGATGCTAATTCTGTTTCCTTGGTGTAACAGCGCAGATATCGATTATTCTTTACACAACATATGCACTTGATTTGACACTGGAATAATAACATGTACCTTATACACTTTGACGAAAATCATCACAGAAACAGAGAAAATGTTGAATTATCGGCACGGTAAAAGCGTGCGTGATTAGCTAGAAACAGTAGGGTTAGTCATATAATAATAACAGGATGTTATGAAGACTAATGAGAAGTTTAGCATTTCAATTAATTTCAAATGCAAAGTGTTTTCACAAACTCGACATTGGTGCATGCTTGAAACTTTTGGTACAATTACCCAACATCATAAAGAACACGTATTAATGAAAACTATTTCATTTTAATGATTTTTAGAATAAGTTTCCATGTTGCTACTTTTGAAATTCATATGAGTAGACCCTATTTAGGATCGTTGAATTTTTTATATAGTAATTACTGACAAAACAATCATTATTTCTTATTTTGAAACATTTGATTTGCTTTCCTATTGTTTGAATAGTTGGAATGAGTTGATTTACTAAAAGAAGATTATTCTAATGCATTTAAATTTTCTTGCTTAGGCTGCAGTAGGGTCTTAGGACCATAATATCCCACGAGACCCTTTTCCTTTATCTTTTTAATATCCCTGCCAGATCCAAGAATAAAGGGAAACCGGGATCTGACAGAGGAGTTTTAATTTTTATCCCCCTCTGGCCCAAAAAAATCTTCTATGCGCTCCCTGAGATATGGTTGAGCCCACCCTGACTTTTAGGCGTCAGGGTGTCCCGATGATGAAGCATGACACCTCTAGGGTGTGTGAGGGAATATAAAACAAAAGGAGTTGCCTCCTTCCTCACCCATGGGTGATGAACTATCCTAGCTTCACGTAGGGACATTCCACCAGTATCGACTCAGATTTAAGTGATTAAGGTTATCCGGGTCTCCCGGATCAACAATCAGGGGAGTACTTTGTGTGCAATAGTGCATTATTTCATAGCCTAGAAAAATGAACTTTGACATGTTTCCTTCAAATGTTGCTTTAACTGTTCCTTCCTAATGTAACAATTCAGCTATGAATGAAGCCTTATTCCTTGTGTGAGTGTGAATTGGTGGGAACCAATCCTTGGACTGTACCCATAAAGGAGCTACAAATACATTTTTCTTTTTGTAACTAACCTGTGAGGATGGCAAAGACTGTGATTTCTCATGACTAGCTTGGGAAACAATCCTGGAGTAGCAAATGATACCTGAAAAATGGAAGATGACCGCACAATGGACAGACCACTGTGGTTCGATCGCTGGTGTCACAACTGCATCATCTATAGTATGAAGACAGTCTCCCCAAAGGAGGAGGCGTGTGTGTGAAGGTTAAGAATTAGACTGGAGATGCAGAGCAAAGAGCTGTCTTATTTTTTGGCTCTTATTTTTGCTCAACGACTTGGGATACTTTTTCAGCTACTGCTGTAACTGCTGATCGATTTTGGACTCCTTTCCTTGCCGACAACCTGAACTCAATGCTCTGATTTTTCTTTTCCATTGCACTTGCTTACTGAACTCTTTTGGAGAGATTTAGTGAGATACTAAATCTGAACTTTCCCAATTTTTGTTCTTTTCCATGTTCTTGGACATTTCCCTAGAGGGCTTTAACTTGGTCCTTTGAACCTTCCTGAATGAGGTTTTTCCTCTTTTAACCATCCTCCTGCCTTCATTGGTAGTGGGAATCTATGATGCTTAAACCATCCTCTTTGAAATTCTTTGACTGAATGTGTAGTTTTATACTACGTGTTATTGCATTCTAGCTGAGCTACTTAAAATGTTGCTTGTATACATTGATTTTGGATCATTAATACAATAACTAACGTATCCAAATTTGCCTGATTCTATTTTTGTGTCCTGGTGTTCTTTCTTTAAACTGTGCTATTTAGTAGATTCTAGATACGTAGTAGGGAGAGTCATAGATTATTTTCAGAGCATCAAGTTCTGCTTCATCTGTTCTGTGTTGCCACTGTAGAACTCTTAATGTGTATAATTCTGGTTAGACGGAACTTCTTCATGAGGTTGGCTCTCCCTATTGAAATACTTTATATTTACAGTATAGCTCTGAGAGTAATTTGTTTGAACCTCATTTCGAACTTGTGAGTTGATCACTAATTAGTGGTCCTCATTGGGCAGCTAACTGTGGTTTGGACGTCCTGAAGTCTCACTCCTCACTACGACTGAAAAAGATTCATCAGAGGACCAATGCCTCTATGGGTGTAGTGTAAATCTGTGATCAGTAGAAATTAACAAAAAGATAATTTGATGGGCCCGTGCGGAAGTTGAAGTAGAGAAACAGTTTCTGCTGGATCACTGGTGTTGGTTATTAAATGGCATTCATGGACAACATACTATACCAAGCAGTGAATATGAGTCGTAAAGTCAAAGCAATAAAAGACTCACACTGCGTCACCTTTAGTATGGTTGCCATGAAGTACTTTTGGGTTGATTTTATATTGAACAAGTGTTATTAATGTGTTAGTGTGCATTTTTGACTTCCTATTTTGTCAATGTGTAGCATCTGAATAAAATGTTCATATATTTTTTGAAGAGCTTTCCATTTTTCACTTCTTACATCGATTCTGCATACTAATGCATAATGAACATTTTTTATTTGTGGAACTTTTTGACAGTATACTTTTTTTTCTGCATTCCAACTCAGTAGTCGCCCTCTAACTTCAAAAAGTAAAAACTGAAAGACACAAGAATGTGCAGAGAGCAAAACTTGTGTATCTGGGAAGGTGTGCATCGACGTAAGCACAGCCAGTTCACTGGCGTTTGCACCAGATATTAATGAGCTTAAATATGCATGTATTAATTTCACTTTTAAGGTGCTTTCGCACAAAGCGCCTAAGCAAGTCAGCCAGATACAAAGACAGAATGCAGAACTATTGTATTATTTTGGGATGATATGGATGGATGAGCTAAGGGGAAGCGAAAGATATGAAAGAAGGGAAAAGATAAACTTTCAGTTCTGGCAGAGAGATGAAAGAGGAAAATAAAATAAATATGGAGTGGGAGAGGATTTAAAAGTAGAAGGTCGAGAGGGTTGAAGGAGCAGAAATAAGAGAAGGCACGGGGGAGTGAGAGGTTAAGAAGTGTAGGAAATTCCATCTATCTATGGAAAAGTCCTAATACTTTTTGGCCCCAATTCACAAACTACACACAGACGTTTATGACCTCTTGTTGGTTATACTTATTTCTAGAATTCACAAAGATTTTCTAGGTTACGCTTGTAAACCTGCAGGAGTCATAGATGTCCATTTGTACTCCTAGTAAACTTTTGTGAACTCCATTTTCAAAACAGAAAATGTACATTTGTATATTTTGTCATGGAAAAAAATCAGTCGAACAAAGGCATTTGATAAATGTTCTCTTCTTTAGGTGAATTCTGTATGGGGAACACCCATTGAGGAAACACCTTCCCCCACATATCCGCCAGTTTCTAGTGGTAAACAGCCCTTATAACGAATCCGTCATCCCGCATGCAATTACAACGCGGTCGTTACAATGACCGCGTTGTAACAACGCATACCATTACCCCGCAAGTCGTAACAACGACTTGCGGAGGGGGAGAAGGTGTTGGATTTAAAATCCAACACCTTCCCTACTGTCCGCACAGACTGGAGTTGGAATAGTAAATTATACTATTCCAACATCCAGCGCCCCCCTCCGCAAGTCGTTGTTACAACTTGCGGGGTAATGGTATGCGTTGTTACAACGCGGTCGTTGTAACGACTGCTTTGTAATTGCATGCGGAGTGAAGGCATGCGTAATAAGGAGGCATATTCGTTTCTAGTAGATGTTTGCACTCTGTAAAAAAGATTTAGTCCTGCCACTGTCAGACGTTTATTTCCAACCCTTTCCAGGGTGAGGAGGGGTCAGCGAGGATTTTGTGAATACCCGCAAACATTCAGGCTTGTAGACTGCACAAAGAATATATGACGTTACAACGCAAACAATTACAATGCATGCTTTTACAACGCGGTTTTTACATCACAACTACCATTACATCGCATGATTTTACAACGCATGCCATTACAATGCATTTTTAAAAACTACCATTAGAACGCATTCCATTACAACGCATACCATTACAACGCATAATACTTTTAGGGCAACAGTAGTGTAAGTGTTGGATGATGTGGGGGTCAAAATTACTATTCCCACTCCAGTGACTGCAACAGTAGGGTAAGTGTTGGATAGTGTAGGGGTAAAAATTACTATTCCCACTCCAGTGAGTGCAACAGTAGGGAAACTGTTGGATAGTGTAGGGGTAAAATTTGCTATTCCCATCTACCCCAAAACCCATATTCACCCTAAAACTAAAAAATCTCTATTACTTACCTTATAATGCATTGCAATGGCATGCGTTGTAATGGTATGCGTTGTAATGGCATGCATTGTAATGGCATGCATTGTAGTGACATGCGTTGTAATGGTATGCGTTGTAATGGCATGCGATGTAAAGGCAGTTGCGGTGTAACACCTGCGTTGTAAAAGCAGTGTGATGTAATGACTGCATTGTAATGGATGTTTCCCCTGCACAACATCCTGGGTATTTTTACCCTATAAAGTCTACTGCCTATCCATGCCTTCCTCCACACCCCTCCAAACCCGCCTGAGAGAGATTTCCTCATATAGTGGGACTGCATCCAATATTGAATTGGCAACAAGCAGAGGAGACGGAATGGGTCATCAAATGAGGGATAGGAGACGAAATTGAGAGGTATCAGTAAAGAGAGTTAGAGAAAGCTATGGGAAGAGATAAACACACCTAGGCCCGGATTATAAATCAGTCAGTGTTTTCTAACCCCTGCGTAAACTCCTGTTTGCGCAGAGGTTGGAATTCTGAGTTGCTTTGTATTTATCGTAGTCGGTAATCACCGGGTGCATTAAATACGTCATCATTCATTACATTTCAGCAGGTCAAAACTGCTAGAATTTAACAGGGAAAACTGTACAGAATTGATAGGGATAAGAGGATTTTGGTGTAAATGCACCAAAATCCACGTTAGGCCAAGACAGAGTAGATAGAATAAATACGTGCTTTTCTGTGCCTGGCCAGATTAAGAAAGTCAAGTTCGACAGGGAAAAAGAGTGATAGGAGACATAGGAAGTTAATTGGAACCGGACAATGTTCTTTTTGGTTCCAGAGAAGAGGGGAGGAAAAAAGTCACGTTTGTAAGATGCAGTGGAAAGGTTAAGAGAAGCTTTTTAAAATAAAATTAACATTAAACACAGTTTTGCAGAAGGGAAACACGGAGAGAGAGAGACTTAAAAAGTTCAGGATTGGAAAAGAGTAGGGAGAGGCAGCCCATGGACTGAGTCAAGGAAAATCAAAAACGTTTTAAAGGCAGAGAATGAGGTCAGAGGCCATAGAAGTAAAAAGTGCTCAGTCTCATCTTGTGCCAAATTTGAAAAATATGCAAATGCCTTTTTTAGGAAATGAAATTGCACATTTTGTGGTAGTAGAGGGGGGAGGGGCTTTGCTCCCCAAAGGAATAAGCAAAATCAGGGTTCGAGCCCAGGCAGCGTTATTTGTGTGTGGCACTGGGAAATGGTTATAAACTCACGGTGTGATATTGTTATTACCATTACTCGATTATATGTACACTTTATACATCCACTCGGTCACTTTGCGTGTATTTTGGCAGTACATGAGGACCAGTCTAAGGTCGGCAGAAACGCATGTGGGATGCAGAGGTGCACAGATGCTGCACACTCCTTTGTGAATAAGGGGTGTGAACTTTTAGGAGAAGAGCTTACCCACCTCCATCCCTTAGACGAACATAGAGCAGGTGACCATACATCACATTTAACGAAGTGCCTCTCGCATGTGGTTAGGTAACGTCAACAAACTTGTGATGCCTTCTATGAAGCATCAGTGAAATGAAACGTATTTTACGGATGCTTCTGTTCTGTGCACCTGGCGCTGTACCTTCTTTTGCGTTGCTTCTAACATAATGAGCACTTCATTGCAAAGTACTAGGGTCAAGCTGAGAAATTTCACCAACACAATGAGGGAAAAGGAAACAGAATATATTGAGTCAAAAAAATACATAAAAAATGTAAGGAAAAACGTTGACTAGAACAAACGTATTAATTTACACTAATATTTTTGCACTCTGCCTTCTGTTTTTTGGGTTTCTCATTTCACCCACGACTCATCCACCACCCATTGCAGTTCTTCTTGGCCTTGGGGTTTGGGCGAGATGTTCCTGATTAGGACCCGCACTTTGAATTACTTTGGGTTTTTGCACATTGCACCTTTAGGCTTATTCGGCTCAAAAGACGAGGAATGCAAGAAATATTTCCCACGCATAAGATAACTTCCTGCTTGGCATGAAATCCAATCTATGCTACACGAGTCAGGTAATTTAAGAAGAGGTTCCTTTAATGATGATGCAAATTAGGTGCAAACCCTTGAGATTACTGCATTGCAAGATACGTGCCCACAGCACGCTGCTGGGAACAGTTCCCGAAGGCATGTTTTCCATCACCCAAAGTAACTATTGTTCAGATACGTTTCTTGTATATCCTGGTTACAGACTTGGTGTATTCAAGCTCCATGTCAAGAGCTGACACTTTAATTAATTATGTCCAAGTTCTAACCATGATGCAGGTCACATTTCTAAAAAGTCTCTCACATGAATAATCACGTATTTTTGAAAAGTGGAGTTATTTGCTAATACATCTTCTATTTTTTAAGTACACCACAGATAAAAGAATTTCAGCGCTCAAAAACTGCTTGGCTTCGAAAGGGGTTTCCTCTGCACTTCCGCCCTGTCGGTCCTGGGCATGCGCCACTCCTAGCTCGCAGGCCTCCGAGGTCACGCGCCTTCACAGGATTGTTCTTTCTTGAGCTCTGTGAAAGGGTGCACTGGGAGGAAGAGCGGGGCCTGGGGTCGGCACAGAGCTCCAGAAGTTCCGGTATCACACGGTTCTCACCATTGAAGGGCTATCTGTTTGCAAGCACAACAAAAGCCCTGCTATCTTCAGCAACTATCGCTGTTGTTCTATTTTTATTGCGCCGTGGAAATGGACACGTGCACACAAAATAAAATGCCGGAGTTGCACTGCTAACGGAGAATGGACAAGCTGACATTAAGTTCGTCAAAATATGGCAGTTCGGGATTTAAGTATTCATTTATTGATATAGCGCTATTTATTAATTAATTTATGTATTTTTTTGTAAAGGAGTTCTATAAATTGATGCACGTCACCTACGCTACGTCATAGCTCTGGTCGGGAAAAGTCAAGTAGGAATGTCAAGGAATGTTCTGGACACATGAAAGGTGGAGTCCAGCAGAGGCAGGAAGAACTGAAATAGAACAATATTCTTTGATCGCTTGTCTAGCGATGAAAGATTGAAAAGTTTTGTTTTCAGGAGTTTTCTGAACAGAAGGAATACATTTGGAAGTGGGGACTAAGGCTGTAGGAGAGTTAGTTTAGAACCATGCAACCCAGGGATCCTCCCATGCAGGGCTTTAAGTGGGATGAAAAAACTAGGGGGTCTCTTAAAGGGGCGTGGGCCGAAGTAATTAAAGGCGTGGCTTAAAAACACCCAAGCTAAAAATCTGTGCTTAGCATAGTGTGCCGCCCGTCTGGCCTTTTGCTGTTTCTATCGTTGCATCCAGATATATAATATAGCAAGTAACATTACACCTACAACAAGCCAGCACTAATGGCTTTGCCAATGGTTGTTAGCTGCATAAGATAAATAAGCAACAACTATGGCTTTGTAGTATATATGATATTGAAAATGCTTCCATTTTGAAATGATGAGACTGTGAAAGAACTATAACGAGTCTCTTTGAAGTTTTCTCAAAGGCAGTGAGCAGTGGGACTGCCGCAGAGTTAAGATTTATCTGTTCACCGAGGGTGAGGGCAAAAATGGAGAGCCCGTCACAGCACCTCAAGACCCGGCCCACTTAAAGCCCGCTCCTATGTACGTCAGTCTCAAATGGGCGTTGTTGGATCAGATGTGCTTGAGACAACGTGATTTTTAATGTCTTTCTCAAATACGAAGGCAAATGTGGTGTATCTTGGACTCCAGGTGAGGAATGGCAGTTAAACCCCTGGGAGGCAAAGTATAGGCGGTATTTAATTTGGAAGGGGCATATTAACAACGAGGCGATAAGCAATTATCGCCGCTTTAGCGTCCGTTTTCGGACGGAAAGCGGCGATAATTCTATCGCCTAATCAGCAAGGTCACGCTATCGCGTGAATCCTTGCACTATCGCCTCTTTCCCCAACGCCCATCCTTGCATCTCTAATGAGATGCAAAGTGGGCGTTACTGGGCGTTCCCCGGATGGGCTACGTTGCAAATATCGCCGATGTTCACATCGCGATATTTACAAGGCAGCCCACAGGATTATAGCAGACGTTAGATTTTGGCAAAAACGGCCGTTTTCGCCAAAATCTAACGTCTGCTATAATCCTGACTTACCTATGTTAGGCATAGGAGGTGGATTCTGCTGATACGACCACAGGGTCGTATCAGCAAGGATCGCCCTTTTGCAGGGAACATCGCTGGAAAACCAGCGATGTTCCCTGCAAAGGGCGATACTTCGCTATCTCTGGAATTTTTATCGCCCTGGAGTAACGCGTTGTTAATAACGCGCTACCAGGGCGATAAATGCCAGAGATAGCCTGCGATAATATAATTATCGCTAAGCACGGCCAGCGATAATTAACGCTGGCCGTTGTTAATATGCCCCGAAGTTCCTATCACTCAGACCCAGGTGAGGGCTTTCTTAGCCCTCCCTAAATACTTTTGTAACCTTCTGCCTAACTGTAGGACCACAGTTACCCCTTTGATAGCCCTGATCCCAGGAAGCAGCTCTGGGAAGTGATCTGGGCTGTGAAGTGTCAGAAGGACTTCAGTTGCTTGAAAGCTGCACTGTGCTATGCACCTGTTATGAAGGCCCCGGATTACACTCAAACCTCTATTGTGCAGACTGATGTTTTCAACAAGGGAGTTCAGGTCATTCTCACCCAACTCATTGAGAAGGGCAGGGAGCATCCGATGTCTTCCTAAGCTAAAGGTTCATGTCCAGAAAGTAGAAATTGGTTGCTTTTGAGTAGGAGTGTTTTGCCGGAGTGTAGGTCCTCTCAAGGTCAAGGCCTTACATGTTTGGTTCCAAGTGTATGTCTAGACGTACTGCAACCTCTCATGTGTCTGACAGCTTTTAGGGGGAGAAGAAACGTAGTTCTAAAGGGCGCTCTGTTTATAGGGATTTGACTTCCATCAGTAGCGCAAGGCACTGTTATAGCACAGGAATCCAGATTGGCTTTCCTTACGGTTTTCCAACCCAATACCCTGACTTCTACAATATTGAGGTAAGTCCTAGACATTTTCATCTTTGTGCTTGTTGGAGGCAGTGCTTAATTTGTAAAAGAGAGAATGCCAGTGCCCTAAACTCTGCTCAGAATCCCGTGGCCAATGCAATGAAATGTCAGTACGACGAATACCAAGGCTGGTAGACTTAAATCCAGCTCATGCCTCTTTCATCCACTACCTGACCTTCCTTGTCCCTTTATCTCACTCCTGCAGGTTACTGCTTTCTTCCTTTCGGACTATTTTGTTGTCTTTTTCTCTCTTCATCTTTCCAAACTGTGTGTTTTTTCCTCTCTTAGCTTGGAAAATGTCTGATGCAGGAAAATAAGTACTAGTCCCTAAAAATAAGTGCCAGTGACCCATACCAGCAACCATTCGAGTCAAACTCAGCACTGGTTGGAGGTCTTGGGTTCCCCATAGTGAGTATCTGGTTATTTTCGATTGTTTGTGGCCTCACTTCAAACATCAATCAAGCATGTAGACTGATGGACTGCATGGAAATGGTTTGAGTCTCAGAACTGGACTCTGTGTTCTGGAATGGCACACCATGTGCACCCTGTATTTTTTAACATGATTACCATCCGTTCACTAGGTTGTGAAGGACTGACAGTTGTGGAAACAACTGTTTATACCTACAGGACAAACCTTTTTACATGTTGCTTGAACAGGGAAAGTTGCCTGCCGGTCCCTGCTATTTCAAATTTTCTGCAAGTTCCCTAAAACCGGGCCCTTTGTGCCATCCATGTAGGGACACTGATGGCAAGTATGCTTAGACTTTATATGTTAGTAGGTGGAGAAGGGAGCATATGTGCTCTACTTGACTACAGCAGCCCACATACCCATTTTGGATCTCTGTTGTGTGAGTGGTTCATAAGATGGAGGTTTGAGGGATCCTACCAGACAGCAATGTAAATTGCAGGTCTCCTCCAGAGCATTCATGCGGTCCTTTGAAATGGACTACACTCTAGGCTACAGAGAATAGGGTTGAAGTTGCTGACAGCCAACTCCCCTTGCCAGTTTCGGTAACAGGAACCTGGAAGTTCTGCACCCTGCCAGGAAGACCTGCCTTGAAAACACCTTAAGGGAAGGAGGCACCCCTGCATAAAGGGAAAGAAGAAAAGAGGAGCGCCATGAGGTGTTGGGTGGGAAAAAGTTGACACACTGTGGTCTAAGGAAGGGTTTGAACTGCAAGGCGATGTCATGAGGTCTTCTGACCTTGGTTTCCCTTGCATCGTGCCCCAAAGTGGGATTACTTGCTTCCTGAATCTATTCATAGAGGATTGCATAAAGCGGTCGGTGAGGCCCCCGTGAACTACAAAGGACAGACAAGGCCAAAGCACCTTGGAGACTGGGCTCCGAGAAGACTCACAACTGCAGTCTTGGTTATCCCACAAGACCCGCAGCAGCTTCGAAAGGCTTGACACTATATCACAACCTCATTCCGCAGTTACTTCCACCTCCAACTTGATTACCGCTGCATTTGTAATAGGCTTTTTGCTTTGTTTCGGTGATGGGCTTGCATTTGAGACCAAAGAAGATAAATAAAAGAAGTTCTACATAGCCTCAGCCAACCAAGTACTGTCCCCCCTTAACTGTGCCTGCGCAGACCCACTTTCCCAGCATAGCAGAGACCAGAGACATTGGTGGAGCCAGGTAGGCTGAGGCAAAGTCAGAGCATTCTCTTCTGTGGTTCATGCACAGAGTCACACCAATGGATGCGTCGCAGCCCCCAAAATCCAACTGCCAAGAGCAGGCTGAATCCGCATGTAAACTACTTAAAGATGCAGAGCAAACCTGAAACATTGCAAAGGATATAACAGCCTTCGGGACATTTATGCTCTACCAATAATCAGTGCATATCCATCTTGCAGGTTGACTGTGAACGGAGGGTGATGCCAAGAAATTCCAATAAAGCATTCACCCAGGGGCAATTTGTTGATTCCCTTAAATAAGGGTACAGTTTAGTGGCACCAGCATCCTTAGTAGTGTGCCATCCTGTGCCAATGGTGTGTAGTGTGTTTTGTTATGTGCTCTTTGCAGCACCCCATGCATCTAAATCATTACATATGTCAGCATTAGTGACTAGAGACACATTTGTCCAAGTTTCGTCTATTAATCCATGAGGATGATATGTGGTGAGCCCTGGTATTTTCTTTGCAGTGTTTAGTTTGGCCATACCTAATAAAGTGTGACTGTGTGTCAATTCCCTGCTGCACACTATGTTTGTATACACCAAAGTGCCTGCACTAGTTATTTGCAAGTCTCCTGTTTCTTTCATTTGGTGTATCATTGTGACAGGTAGGGAAGTTGTAAATTATGCTCATGTCTGTTGCCTGTGTTGTTATATTTGTGATTTTCTTCACCAGTGTGGCTTTAATGTGTAATTCGATACAAAAGGGGATGATGGACGGAAAGTTTGAGCCAATCAAACACTCACCCCCAGTCAACTGATCTGGGTTTAATCCATCATCATTCTTTAGCTCACTCCACCACCCCAGTTCAGACATGGCCATATGCAAATCAGTCTGACCCTGTGCCTCATGGGAACAGTCCAGCCCGAACTGCCAAGCCATGTCTTCCCTGGACCGGAAACAAGCATCCTAGGACCGGTTTCTGGCATTTCAGCCATCATCAGCCAGGCTTGCTTGAATCCAGTGGCAAAGTGAGCAAGGGACCCACGTCTGGGCATACCCCCGCCAACTTAGGGCGACCAAAGCGATACAAAAGGGGATGATGGACGGAACGTTTGAGCCAATCAAACACTCACCCCCAGTCAACTGATCTGGGTTTAATCCATCATCATTCTTTAGCTCACTCCACCACCCCAGTTCAGACATGGCCATATGCAAATCAGTCTGACCCTGTGCCTCATGGGAACAGTCCAGCCCGAACTGCCAAGCCATGTCTTCCCTGGACCGGAAACAAGCATCCTAGGACCGGTTTCTGGCATTTCAGCCATCATCAGCCAGGCTTGCTTGAATCCAGTGGCAAAGTGAGCAAGGGACCCACGTCTGGGCATACCCCCGCCAACTTAGGGCGACCAAAGCGATACAAAGGGGATGATGGAAGGAACGTTTGAGCCAATCAAACACTCACCCCAGTCAACTGATCTGGGTTTAATCCATCATCATTCTTTAGCTCACTCCACCACCCCAGTTCAGACATGGCCATATGCAAATCAGTCTGACCCTGTGCCTCATGGGAACAGTCCAGCCCGAACTGCCAAGCCATGTCTTCCTGGACCGGAAACAAGCATCCTAGGACCGGTTTCTGGCATTTCAGCCATCATCAGCCAGGCTTGCTTGAATCCAGTGGCAAAGTGAGCAAGGGACCCACGTCTGGGCATACCCGCGCCAACTTAGGGCGACCAAAGCGATACAAAGGGGATGATAGAGCGGAACGTTTGAGCCAATCAAACACTCACCCCCAGTCAACTGATCTGGGTTTAATCCATCATCATTCTTTAGCTCACTCCACCACCCCAGTTCAGACATGGCCATATGCAAATCAGTCTGACCCTGTGCCTCATGGGAACAGTCCAGCCCGAACTGCCAAGCCATGTCTTCCCTGGACCGGAAACAAGCATCCTAGGACCGGTTTCTGGCATTTCAGCCATCATCAGCCAGGCTTGCTTGAATCCAGTGGCAAAGTGAGCAAGGGACCCACGTCTGGGCATACCCCCGCCAACTTAGGGCGACCAAAGCGATACAAAAGGGGATGATGGACGGAACGTTTGAGCCAATCAAACACTCACCCCCAGTCAACTGATCTGGGTTTAATCCATCATCATTCTTTAGCTCACTCCACCACCCCAGTTCAGACATGGCCATATGCAAATCAGTCTGACCCTGTGCCTCATGGGAACAGTCCAGCCCGAACTGCCAAGCCATGTCTTCCCTGGACCGGAAACAAGCATCCTAGGACCGGTTTCTGGCATTTCAGCCATCATCAGCCAGGCTTGCTTGAATCCAGTGGCAAAGTGAGCAAGGGACCCACGTCTGGGCATACCCCCGCCAACTTAGGGCGACCAAGCGATACAAAAGGGGATGATGGACGGAACGTTTGAGCCAATCAAACACTCACCCCCAGTCAACTGATCTGGGTTTAATCCATCATCATTCTTTAGCTCACTCCACCACCTCAGTTCAGACATGGCCATATGCAAATCAGTTTGACCCTGTGCCTCATGGGAACAGTCCAGCCCGAACTGCCAAGCCATGTCTTCCTGGACCGGAAACAAGCATCCTAGGACCGGTTTCTGGCATTTCAGCCATCATCAGCCAGGCTTGCTTGAATCCAGTGGCAAAGTGAGCAAGGGACCCACGTCTGGGCATACCCCGCCAACTTAGGGCGACCAAGCGATACAAAAGGGGATGATGGACGGAACGTTTGAGCCAATCAAACACTCACCCCCAGTCAACTGATCTGGGTTTAATCCATCATCATTCTTTAGCTCACTCCACCACCCCAGTTCAGACATGGCCATATGCAAATCAGTCTGACCCTGTGCCTCATGGGAACAGTCCAGCTCGAACTGCCAAGCCATGTCTTCCCTGGACCGGAAACAAGCATCCTAGGACCGGTTTCTGGCATTTCAGCCATCATCAGCCAGGCTTGCTTGAATCCAGTGGCAAAGTGAGCAAGGGACCCACGTCTGGCTATACCCCCGCCAACTTAGGGCGACCAAAGCGATACAAAGGGGATGATGGACCGGAACGTTTGAGCCAATCAAACACTCACCCCCAGTCAACTGATCTGGGTTTAATCCATCATCATTCTTTAGCTCACTCCACCACCCCAGTTCAGACATGGCCATATGCAAATCAGTCTGACCCTGTGCCTCATGGGAACAGTCCAGCCCGAACTGTCCATCATCCCCTTTTGTATCGCTTTGTTCGCCCTAAGTTGGCGGGGGTATGCCCAGACGTGGGTCCCTTGCTCACTTTGCCACTGGATTCAAGCAAGCCTGGCTGATGACGGCTGGAATGCCAGAAACCGGTCCTAGGATGCTTGTTTCCGGTCCAGGGAAGACATGGCTTGGCAGTTCGGGCTGGACTGTTCCCATGAGGCACAGGGTCAGACTGATTTGCATATGGCCATGTCTGAACTGGGGTGGTGGAGTGAGCTAAAGAATGATGATGGATTAAACCCAGATCAGTTGACTGGGGGTGAGTGTTTGATTGGCTCAAACGTTCCGTCCATCATCCCCTTTGTATCGCTTTGTTCGCCCTAAGTTGGCGGGGTATGCCCAGACGTGGGTCCCTTGCTCACTTTGCCACTGGATTCAAGCAAGCCTGGCTGATGACGGCTGGAATGCCAGAAACCGGTCCTAGGATGCATGTTTCCAGTCCAGGAAGACATGGCTTGGCAGTTCGGGCTGGACTGTTCCCATGAGGCACAGGGTCAGACTGATTTGCATATGGCCATGTCTGAACTGGGGTGGTGGAGTGAGCTAAAGAATGATGATGGATTAAACCCAGATCAGTTGACTGGGGAGTGAGTGTTTGATTGGCTCAAACGTTCCGTCCATCATCCCCTTTGTATCGCTTTGTTCGCCCTAAGTTGGCGGGGGTATGCCCAGACGTGGGTCCCTTGCTCACTTTGCCACTGGATTCAAGCAAGCCTGGCTGATGACGACTGGAATGCCAGAAACCGGTCCTAGGATGCTTGTTTCCGGTCCAGGAAGACATGGCTTGGCAGTTCGGGCTGGACTGTTCCCATGAGGCACAGGGTCAGACTGATTTGCATATGGCCATGTCTGAACTGGGGTGGTGGAGTGAGCTAAAGAATGATGATGGATTAAACCCAGATCAGTTGACTGGGGGTGAGTGTTTGATTGGCTCAAACGTTCCGTCCATCATCCCCTTTGTATCGCTTGTTCGCCCTAAGTTGGCGGGAGTATGCCCAGACGTGGGTCCCTTGCTCACTTTGCCACTGGATTCAAGCAAGCCTGGCTGACGACGGCCGGAATGCCAGAAACCGGTCCGAGGATGCTTGTTTCCGGTCCAGGGAAGACATGGCTTGGCAGTTCGGGCTGGACTGTTCCCATGAGGCACAGGGTCAGACTGATTTGCATATGGCCATGTCTGAACTGGGGTGGTGGAGTGAGCTAAAGAATGATGATGGATTAAACCCAGATCAGTTGACTGGGGTGAGTGTTTGATTGGCTCAAACGTTCCGTCCATCATCCCCTTTTGTATCGCTTGTTCGCCCTAAGTTGGCGGGGGTATGCCCAGACGTGGGTCCCTTGCTCACTTTGCCACTGGATTCAAGCAAGCCTGGCTGATGACGGCTGGAATGACAGAAACCGATCCTAGGATGCTTGTTTCCGGTCCAGGGAAGACATGGCTTGGCAGTTCGGCTGGACTGTTCCCATGAGGCACAGGGTCAGACTGATTTGCATATGGCCATGTCTGAACTGGGGTGGTGGAGTGAGCTAAAGAATGATGATGAATTAAACCCAGATCAGTTGACTAGGGGTGAGTGTTTGATTGGCTCAAACGTTCCGTCCATCATCCCCTTTTGTATCGCTTTGTTCGCCCTAAGTTGGCGGGGGTATGCCCAGACGTGGGTCCCTTGCTCACTTTGCCACTGGATTCAAGCAAGCCTGGCTGATGACGGCTGGAATGCCAGAAACCGGTCCTAGGATGCTTGTTTCCGGTCCAGGGAAGACATGGCTTGGCAGTTCGGGCTGGACTGTTCCCATGAGGCACAGGGTCAGACTGATTTGCATATGGCCATGTCTGAACTGGGGTGGTGGAGTGAGCTAAAGAATGATGATGGATTAAACCCAGATCAGTTGACTGGGGGTGAGTGTTTGATTGGCTCAAACGTTCCGTCCATCATCCCCTTTTGTATCGCTTAATGTGTAATTCAGCTGGAATTAATTTGCTTGGATTTTAACTAAATAGAATATGTTTTCTGAAATGTTTGTGCTCTGTACATCTTTGGTGTGATTCATAAATAGGTGTGTCTGTAGACTGCATTAAACTATGGGCCTGAGATTGAATGGAGTGTCAATGGCAAACACACTAGTTTCTGGAGGAAATGTTGGATTTGGATGATAAGTCACTAGTGGAATTGTCTCCACCTTGCAATTCACAACACTGACCGTATGAAGGTGGTAATTTCCCTGGTGATTTGTTACCTGGATTTGGTGCTTTCCAGCCGCGGCCCGTGCAGGTAAGAGCAGTGGGGCGGTGGGGACAGGTGGGCGGGATTTCAACGGACGATGACCAGGGAAAATTAAATAAATAACTGATTTGCCCTGGTCATCGTCCGTCGAAATCCCCCCTCACCCGGCCCACCACTCCACTGCTCTTACCTGTACGGGCCGCGGCTGGTGCTTTCTCAAGGAATATGACGATTTTCTTTTACTGCTTCACACTAAATCATGCCCACGCACTTTTGCAGTATGATGTGTGTTAGTGCTCAGTAGAGTTGTACTTTATGTTGTGTGTAGAGTATGTTTCCTTATACTAGTTGCCTGTAAGGCAAAGAGAAGTAAGCTATATTTTTGGTACAGACCGATCCTTAGATAAAATTTGATTAAATTAATCAATTGACAACTCTGTGGATCCATGGCAAGCGGAGGTGAAACATTCACAGCTTCAGAATAAAAGCTGGACGACATGGCCAGACAATATGGGTGGAATAAAGATGTTCGACTGCTCTCAAAAGATAGCAATTTGAAAAATTGTCGTGCATGTATGCCATGGAATTGACACATTTAATTTATGCGCCGGGCAGTTTTGTGTGATCAATTTAAGCCAGATTTAATTAGCTGGATGACTCATAAGAGAGACTTTTCCTTTGTAATTATTATGTTTTGAAAATAATGCACGCTTGTATAGGTAGCCAGTGACGTTCTTTCGAGGAAGAAGCAAAATTATTGAATTTCGTTATGATTTTGATCAGTTGGGCAGCAGCATGTTAGACATTTTTGAGCCATAAAGATATTGGATGAAAATGCTCAAAGTTAGGAGCTTCCTTCTGCCTACCATGTGATTATTTTTAAACGTTGCCAATGATGTGAGCTAATATGACGATGGAGACAGATAAGTGAAATACAAAATAAATGAGACGATATTCACAAAGCCTTATGAAGCAGGACAATTCTCCCAGAAAATATAATATTTTAAAAGGAAAAATCTCACCACAACACATTTTTTGTAAGAAATGTCACCCGCCTGCATAGTTTTTCACAGTCCTTGAATTAACGGCAATGTGACGTTTCGAACCTTATACAACAATCATCCGAAACAGAGTTCCACACAGCCTTCCAATGGAACAAAGATAAAAGTTTGGTCTTTGGTTGTAAGATCCACCCTCTACCACAACCCATTACCACTACAAACTTAAACATCTACTTACACTTCAAACCTGCTTTCAATTACAAAATAAAATAAACAGCTATCACATTACTACTAACACTCTTCTATCTCTCTCTTTCTGGGTTATTATCTTTATACTACGTTACAATTACAAAATTTGCACTCAAACTAAAAAAACATATGACTAAGTAATAATTAAAAATACAATGTAATTTGATTTCATTTTCATTTAAAATCCAGACAATTCCATTTTAATATTTGCTGTCTAATGAAGTGAGTACATATATGTATCTATTATAAGTCAAATATATTATACATCCACATAAAAATATAACGCACTATCCTCTTTCAACAATGCTTTTTTTTAAATACTGCATAAAACAAAAATGAAATACCAGTTCTACTGGCATTGCAAAAGCATGTTTAAAACTACGGAGGAGCAAGACCCAGAATAATTCAGTAAAGCACTCTACACCATTCTGCTCCGCATCATTGAACTCTTTGCCACTGCACTCTACATCACTATAGTGTAGGCCACTCCACTCTACTCTACTCTGCACAACTCCACTCTATGCCACTCTGCAACAATGCACTCTACGCCACTGCACTCTGTGCCAATGCACTCTACTCTGCACCACTCAACTCTACACCCCTGCACTCTATGCCAATCCACAGTACACCACTCTAATCTACTCTGCACCCCTGCACTTTATGCCACTGCACTCTACACCACTTTACTTTACACCATTACACTCTACGGCACTCTACTCTATGCCACTGCATTCTACCCTGCACCACTCCACTCTACGCCACTTCACTCTACTCTGAAACAATCTCCTATACTCCACTGCACTCTACACCACCGCACTCTACGCCAATCTGTGCCACTCCACTGTATGTCGCTGCACTCTACGCCACTCTACTCTAAACCACTGCACTCTATGCCAATGCACTCTGTGCAACTGTACTTGTCACTGCACTCTCTACCACTGCACTCTACTCTGTATCACTGTACTCTACACCACTCTTCTCTATGCCAATGCACTCTACTCCGTATCACTGTACTCTACACCACTCTATGCCAATGCACTCTACGCTACTAGACCTAAACCACTGCACTCTATGCCAATGCACTCTGTGCAACTACACTCATCACTGAACTCTACACCACTGCAATCTACTCTGTATCACTGTACTCTATGCCACTGCTCTCTATGCCACTCTACTCTATGCCAGTGCACTCTACGCCACTCTACACCACTGCACTCCATCATACTTTACTCTGCAACACTGCACTCTCTGCCACTGAACTCTATTCTGCACTACTGCACTCTATACCAATGCACTCTATGCCACTCTACTCTGAATCATTGCACTCTATGTTACTGCACTCTCTATCACTCCACTCTGCACCACTGCACTGTACAGCAAGTAGTCTATGCCACTCGACTCTATTGCACACTACTCTGCAACAGTCCACTCTGCACCACTTTGCTCCATGCCACTGCACTCTACTATGCACCTCTCTAATTTATGCCACTGCTTTCTACAATGCTGAATGGTTTGCCGCTGAATTTTATGCCACTGCACTCTACCCCACTATACTCTGCAACACACTGTGCCAATGCACACTACCCCAGTGCACTGTATGCTACTCCCCTATATACCACTCCAATGTATGCCACTCTATGCGACTCCGCTCTATGTCACTCTAATACGCGACTCTCAATGCCACTCCATTCTACATCACTCTTCTCCACTTTTAGCCATTCATCTCTGTGACACTGCACCCCACTCACCTGTACATCACTAACTTTTAGCCATGCTGAACAGCAGTCGTGGTGGTGTACAACATGGCTTAAACACATTGGCAAAGCCAATAGCCCGTGTATAGGCGAGACCAATTGGCTTTGCCAATGCTTGTTTGGGTTATTGAGTCAGTGACATGTCAAGTTCTGGAAGTTGGTACACCAAGTCCTTAACATTAGAGTCCATGGACTGCAGGCTCTCTTTGTTGTGACTTCTTTTGTCAATTACTTTCATTATTGCATCAGCAGTAAAACAAATAACAGAACCATTCCTTCCGATTGTGGACTTGTGTGCACAAATATGTCTCATGCCTAGAAGTGTGACTATTGACCTACTGAGAATTAGAAGTCTGGAAAATGGGAACACATCTTTGCGGTCTTTTCTGAAGCTCGTGACTGACTTACCTAGTTGAAAGCTGACAGTGCCTGCTCTGCATGCATTCCTTCAAGACAGTGTGTTCCAGTTTGTTACATCAGCCAATCTGCGCCTATCTTTCTGGTTCCAACCCAGTGTTCTCACTGGTTAGGGAGATTACTAAATTGGCCTGTATGCTCGGTGCATCGTTGACATATACAACCCTACAGAGACTGTTCACAATAGGTTAAGGGAATGTGCATATCCCATAGGCAAGCAGAGACTAAAAAAAATACCCTATATCCTTGTTGCATGATGTGAGCTTTACAGACTGCCCTGTTACTGGCAGGCTATTGTAGATTCTATTGCATAACTTCACATTACTATTTGAGAATCTGAGTAGCTGATTTCAATATGTTGAATGTCATTTTCTTTCAATGTCTTGTCAAACTGGATTCACGACTGATGGGGCCAGTCTAACCATAAACGTCCTTCTGTTGACACCATCGTGCCACTCTTTTGTCATCTCATTGAGAAGATGTGCTGGGTACATTTTATCCGGCTTTGCTTGCTTAAATGAGCCCCCAGAGGAAATTAGCAAGCAGGTATAATGAACTCACACGAGTAGGCAAAGCATATGAATCGAGTAAGTTGCTATTATTGGAACACCTTTGTGAGTCAGGCTGCCATGTCAGGCAGTACCTGGCCACTATCTCAGGTAGAAGGTCTTGGCCTATTGTACGGTGCAGCAAGGGAGTAGCCAGAAAATTAAAATACCCCCCACTTATAACTAAACCTCTAATGACACAAAGCGAGAAAAGCGACCCTTCCTAGAATAGTTCCATCCACCTCCCATTCATGCATCCTTCTCCTTTCCATTCTTCCATCATTTCACACTTTCATCCATCCTTTCACTCTTCTAAACATCAGTTCACACATGTATCCATCCTTGCGCTCATCCATCCACCATTCTATCCAGTACCCTTGCTTCCTTCCTTACATCCATCTGTCCGTGCCCCCTTCTTCCTTACTTCTTTTTACCCATCCTTCCTTTCGTCTATCCTTTCACTTTTCCTTCTTTCCTGTGATGGTTCCTTCCTTTCACATTTTCTTCCTTTCACTCTTTCTTTTTGCCTTTTTCTAAATCCTTTCCGCGTTCTACCTCCAATCTTTGTTTCTTTTCTCATCTTATTTCCCCTGTTACCTTTCTCTCTCTTTATGTTCTGTTCGTTGCCTCCCTATTTCCGATGTCTTCACCATTTCCTTTTCTGTCTCTTTAAATGAACTTGGCTCACTTAGCAGCCCTTGACCCCAGTCTTGTTCTCGTCCTGGTATTCCCATTAAGCGCCTTTATGGGCTTTTGTCTGCAGAATCTAAAACGAAACTTATAAACCTTTTAGTGGGTCGTTGTACCAGGAAATCGTGTCTCGTGGCAACCCCCACTTTAGCTTCTAAAGCGGGGGCTTCGCGACGCCGCTGCAGAACATCTCTTGCGTGTGCTGCTGCTGGAGAGCGTAGAAACAAATCCTCAGTATGTTGGACACGGCGAAGCTCCCAGAAATGAGTAAAGAAAGATTGCACACATCTGCCAGGGATATGTTGCCATGGGAGCCGCAAAGATATAATATTGTCAGCTCTGTTTGGAAAGCTAGAGGATGGCACACTGACTATTAGCTTTGGAGAAGCGATTGTTAGAAGTAGTAGCTGAGCTGCTTTCCTGCCGTGTCACACTCTTATTGTTTACGGTGCATTGACAGGGAGTGGCCGCTAGGGGCACGCTTTGCTGCACTGTCTGTGCATCGATTACACATTCTTTTCCAGTCATCCGCAGAGAGCCATCGCTGTCCTGCCGGAATGCCTGACGAACGAAGACGTCTTTTGTGACAAAAAGAGAAACCCGACAAAACTGGGATGTAATTGTTAGTAAGGAGTGTTTTTCATACTTCAGATATTAAAGACCTCTAGCAGAGTTAGAAGTCTTGGCCGCCATAGAAGTAGTATAGTGGAGCCAGCACCTCTGCCACACCAGCCACAGACAAGCTGCCCAGTTTAACTTTGTCCGCCATATTGGCAGACATTTTTCCCCTAATAATCCATGGCAGGAACCACTTATGTAGAACAAAAACCATAATTGCAAGTCCACAGTAGAATGCCAACATGGCTGACCTTTTGTCACTTAAATTACCTCTAAAGATAATCAATCAATCAATCAATCAGGGGTTTGTTAAAGCGCGACTACTCACCCGTAAGGGTCTCAAGGCGCTATGGGTGGGGTGCAGGTTCCATCCATCAAGGAGGGGGTCTGTCGAAGAGCCAGGTTTTGAGGTTTCTTGCGAAGACGGGTAGCGATGTTGTCTGTCTGAGGTGGAGCGGAAAGTCGTTCCAGGCTTTGGCCGCGAGGAAGGAGAAGGAGCGGCCTCCCGATCTGGTCTTTCTGGTGCGGGGGACAACGGCGTAGGAGAGCTGGGCTGATCGTAGGGTCCTTTGGGGTGCGTGGAATTTGAGTCGGCTGTTCAGGTATGCTGGTCCGGTGCCGTGGAGGGCCTTGTGTGCGTGGGTGAGCATCTTGAAGGTGATTCTCGCCTCGACAGGGAGCCAGTGGAGTGTGCGCAGGTGCTGGGAGATGTGGCAGTGTTTTGGCAGGCTGAGGACCAGTCTTGCGGCGGCGTTCTGGATGTTCTGTAGATTACGGGTGAGGTTTTTGTTTATTCCGGCGTAGAGTGCGTTGCCGTAGTCGAGTCTGCTGGTGACCAGGGCGTGAGTGAAGGTCTTTCGGTGTTCGAGGGGGATCCATTTGAAGGTCTTACGAAGGAGGCGGAGGGTGTGGAAGCAGGAAGACGAGACACCCAAACCTGAGGTCTTTCTTCAGGGATAACATAATAATTGCCCCCCACATGCAGGAAGATTTATTTTAGTGTGTGAGGCACATTGCAGGACTTTTTGTTCCCAGGACCGAAGGACACTGACTGGAATAAGGTCTGAGACGTGGCCTTCAGTTGATGGCCCCACTCATGCAATTTCCACTGGTGTTAGAACTGACATAATGTAGTTCTGCATTCTGCAGTAATGGAGTTTCCATTGGTGAGTACATTACAGTAATCAATAACAAACAGAAGACGTATTTCAGGGAAATGAGTAGAAATTGCAATCACCTACAAGGCAAGCACAAACGGCACCACTGCCTAGATACTATTCCCTTCTATTTTCCAGATGCTCGCTCTGGAGTCCCCAGATGCCTCTGCGGTATGGGGTGATAGACAGTAATGTTGCATAGGTGTATAATATATTGTTACAATACACCAAATCATGCACACATGCCCAAATGGACGGGGGTGGCCCTCCTACTGTGATCTTTTACATCTCTACAGCAGCTGGAATGTCATTAACATACCATAATTGTTCTAGCAGAACACAGAGGGTCTAGTCCCAAAGGAGATTTACACATGTGAATAATTTACACATATAAGTTTGTTCTTACGCTATTAAGAAACTTTACTACTTTTGGCTATTCATCATTTTGGATTGTAAAGGTACTCAAAGGTGTAGACTTAGGCATTTCCACCCCCCTGAAACAAGGGGTGGAGCTACTAAAGCCAAAAAGGAGCACCGTAAAGTGGAACACCACACATAGTGAACCATTGATACTGCAGCACCCTCCAATAGAGGGTTGGTCGCACCGCAGTTGCAAAGCTTTTTTATGTGAAGAGGCACTGGACCTGGAAAAAGAGATATAAGAACTGTAGCTTCCTCTGCTGAGCTATGAAAATAAGAATTCCCAGCCCCATACAACATAATGTACAATTAAGTGAAATTATTTAAACCATTTAAAAATATAAATACATTTAATGTAATGTTCAAACAAATATCTAAAAAAGAAAACGTTTTTTATTTAATTTTAAAATATTTCAATAACCTTTATTTTAAATAAAACATCAATTACTTTTTATTAATCCTATAATTCAATCACTTTTAATAATTATTACATAATAAGAATATACTTTTTTTTACTTTAGGTGGGATTTATTTTAAGTCAAACTTTAGAAAAATAATTTGTTTTTAACCTAATATATTTAAATGAAATAACTATTTAATTCAAAATTAAGCTAATAGAGCTGCAGCATTTTTGTATTTTGTTCTACGTTTAAAATATATATAGTTCATTTACATTAATATTTAACATAAACATATTTTTACTATTTTTTTCAAGTTTGATAAACTTTTTTTACATTGCGCTATAATTTACCATAGAGAGATTTCCACTGGAGACTTTTGTGGGTGGGTGCACGTCCCTCCATAAAACCCTCCTTAACCCTGCCTAAACCCATCCTTACCCCTCGCTTTCCCTCTCCCCTTTATTAGCAAGCATGCCCCCTTTTCCAGCCACTCCCTTCTGTCCCTCCCATATTTAGGTGTGTGGAGACGCCGCAGTTAGGGCAGAAATCTCCACAAATAAAAAGTTAGGAGGAGGTAGAAAGTCTGTGCGTAGGTTAGTGAATAGCATTTTGTACTACGTTTGCTGTACTATATTGTAGTACTACTATACGTACTACAAAATGCAGTTTGCGCATAGCCCCACGCCCCGTGTCAAGTCGCATCCTGTCCTCTTCGAGTGAACCAAAACGACAGCTTGTCAGTATCTCAACCAAGCCATGAAAGGTGCATGAAATTCGAGACTGGATGGTGACATTGCACACATGAACTATCCACATCATGGGTGAACAGAGGTACACTCAGCGGTGTGTAGAAAAGATATTGAAAGTGTAGCAGTCTATGTCGATTGTTAAAGATATCTCCCAAGATTGCATTCAGCAGTAAGACCACTGTGCATCAGCTAAAGAGTAAGGCCAGTCCTGGTTTCAACCTGACCTAGCCTTGGCATCACCCACCGTCAGCAGCCCAGATACAGAGTTATAAATGCGAGACACTCACAGTTTTCCCTCCAGATCTGTAATGACCTGCATGAGTACTTTGTAAATAAGAACAGCTTTTGAGTCTATCCATAGCTACATGTTTATTAAGCTAAAGTACACAAAATGCCAGATCACTATCTAAAACATTAAATATTTCTCATCATAGCAATTGAGCATCTACTGCTGCTCGCCCCCTTACATGAGCTTTTGATAGACATTTTGTACAAAAACAGAAAAAGAAGCATGCATAACAATGAAACCGAAGCTTTGGTAGTACCGTAGCTGCAAAGATGTTTTGTGTGCAGAGACACAAGACCTTGAAAAAGGGATACAAGAACAGTAGCTTCCTGTGCTGAGCTATGAAAATAAGAATGCTCGCTTAGAGCTGCAAAGCATGAAAGAGAGGCTAAGTACATCAGGCGTGAGGCAATGTGAACAGCTATGGTCAACAAGAGCAAACAAGATGGCTGCTGCTACACCAACATGGCATGAGCTATTATAGTATTCAAAAGCAATTTCGAAAAGTTTCTCAGCTTCGAGTATCATGGATTTCCCAGGAAAACTGAAGTAACACGTTTTAATTGCCTATTACAAGGGGTAAAATAACAAGTTGTTAAGTGGGGGACACCAGCCTTGGATTTGATCTGAGGCAGTGTCATGAGTCTATCTTCAAAGAAGGCACCAACCACCCGCCAAAGTTTCCGCTGTCTACCTGTGAGTGTATCTTGTACTCATGTTATTAGTACAAGGGGATTATACAAAACTGGGATTGCAGAAGAGTATAGTAAACCAGCACGTGCACAATTAGATAGACCATGGCAGGTACCAATTTTTGCAGGCAATTGAGTTCTGCAGTAGATGCAGACAATGGTAGGACGAATGCGATGGCCAGCGGGAAGGGAGCGTAAGTGTCCCCCTCTACTTTTATTTGATGAGGGAGGTTTCTATCAAGATGAAGCCAATAATGTGCCTGCGCTACGTAATAAGACCGTTCAAAATCAGGTACTAAAAAACCCATTTATTATACGGCTGGCTGCCCATCCACCCCAATCAATCCGAGCATGAGAGAGCATAAGATCGTGAAGGAGAATAATAGGGGTGTTTTTAAAACAGATATAATAACTGCTGGAGCCCAAGAATCTTCACCATTGCTACCCTCCTTGCCATACAGAACAGAAGAGACATCCACGGACTCACCATGGCTGTCAAATGACTAATCAGTACCATATAGTAGCCCCTCAACGCATGTACTTATCCCAGGTCAGCTTGATATCTAGATAGTGAACAACACACTGGGGCTGGAAGTCTCATGGCTCTTCAGCTGTGCTTGGAGTCAAGGCTCCCAGTTCACATGAAGACCAGAAAAGCTACTAAAATGAGTACCTTCGGGCATTATTGAGGAAAGATTAGTAACAGGCTCTTGGACCTATTAGAAGATGTCACCTGCATACAGTGACAGTAAAACTACGTCCTTAAAATGAAAGCCTCTATAGAAGTGGAATTCTCCCAGGACTTCAAGCGCAACTGCAAAAATCAAGGGGGGCAGAGGACAACCCTGGCATGTGCCCTTTTACATTGCAAATGGGTTCGGTAAAGTATCCTATACTCTAAATGGGCCACTGGTTCCGCAAATAGATTGCTAATCCATACCAGTAGATCCTCGTTTACACTAATTCTGCGAGAAACAATGAACGCAAATTCCCTCTTCAGGGAATAAAAAGCTTTTTTACCACTCCAGGAAGACAGCAGCTGCGTCCTATTCCAGAATCTGATGATATAGCATAACAGAGTAGGCATATAATACAATATAAAGCGAGCCGGCCTGGTCAGGTAGAACAATGTCTGGCTTGAATGGGAACAGTCTCTTCACTATCACTTGAAGCAAGATTGCATTATCTGTGTTTATCAGTGATATGGCTTATAATAACCACAATGGCACAATTATTGCCTCACGCAGTGAAGGAGACCAAACACCACACGCTCTTAGCTCCTCCACCATTTTAAGTTAATGAAGGACATTGATGTCAGTAGGAGCTGGGCTTTACTAGTTTACCAAGTCCACAATAATCGAATGGTCATAAAAGTAGATGCCTAGAGCCGTCGGGGGCACTGGAAGTAGGGGTGCGGGAGGTGCTGACTCCCACGGACCCTTCAGCTGTCACCGCTGCCGGCACACCTGCAGCACCGCCAAGAACACGGATCCAGCACAACCCGCCCACAAGAACACAACCAAACCGAAGACCCTGCAATGCATCCTCCTCAACGTCCGATCCCTCCACAAACACGCTACAGAAATCTGGGACCTCCTCGACAGCACCACCCCGGACGTAGCGTTCTTCACCGAAACCTGGACCAACACCACCTCGGGACCGGACATCGCCATCGCCATCCCCCAAGGATACAAGATCTCCAGGAAGGACCGTCCCACCCGCCCAGGAGGAGGAATCGCCATTGTCCACAAATCCATCCTCCGCCTGAGCACACTCCCTGACGAGCCCACAGAACTGATGGAACACCTTCACTTCAAGATACTGGCCAGCCCCACCGCCACCCTCCGAGGAACCCTCATCTACCGACCCCCTGGACCCCGCGGACCCTTCGCCAACTCCATCATGGACATTATCTCCCCGCAGGCCATCGCATCCACCAACTACATCCTGCTGGGAGACCTCAACTTCCACCTCGACAACCAACTGGACCCCAACACCACATCCCTCCTGGACAACCTCCACAACATTGGACTGCGCCAGATCGTGACCGAGCCCACGCACTCAGCAGGACACACCCTCGACCCCCTCTTCACTACAGGAAACTCCATCACCTTCAGCCACACCAACGAACTCCCATGGACCGACCATCGTTGCGTCCACTTCACCTTCAGAACACCCACCATCCACAGACACCAGCACCTGCTTCCACGAAGAAACTGGACCAAAATCACCGACGACCAGCTCACCTCCTCACTCAACAACTCCACCCCAACCATCGCGGAAAACGACGACCCCAACACCGCAGCCCGAACCCTGCATAGATGGATCTCGGACAGCACCAACACCATAGCCCCCTCAAGAAAAACAACAATACCCGGGCCAAGAAAGCCAGATGGTTTACCACCGAACTTCGAGAGTCCAGAAGCACATGCCGCCGCCTCGAAAAGGCCTGGAGGAACACCAAATCCACAGAAGCCCACGACAACTTCAGAGCCGCCACCAACGCCCACCATCAACTCATCAGAGAAACGAGGAAAAAAGCGATTGAAGACAGAATCTCCACCCATGCGCACAACAGCAAGGAACTCTTCAGCATCATCAAGGAGTTCGCCCAACCCACTAGCGAGTCTACCGACATCCCTCCCTCACAAGACCTCTGCGACAAACTCAGCACCTTTTTCCACCACAAAATCAAGAGCATCTACGACAACTTCGACGAAGACAACCAACACACTGAACCCTCACCAACCACCCCCGACACCCGGAAACCAGCGATTGACGACTGGACAGCCCTCACCACCGAAGACACACTGAAGACAATGAAGTCAATCCACTCAGGGGCCCCCACGGACCCCTGCCCCCACCACATCTTCAACAGAGCCGCCGACACCATTGCACCCATGCTCCGCCACACCATCAACCGCTCCCTGGTGACTGCCTCGTTCCCCGACGACTGGAAACATGCCGAGGTCAACCCCCTCCTAAAGAAACCCTCAGTGGACCCCACCGACCTCAAAAACTACAGACCCATCTCCCTGCTCCCGTTCCCAGCGAAAGTCATCGAGAAAGCCATCAACATCCAACTCGCCACATTCATTGAAGAACACAACATCCTCGACTCCTCCCAATCCGGCTTCAGAAAAAACCACAGTACGGAAACCGCCCTCCTCGCCGCAACAGACGACATCCGCACCCTACTGGACAAAGGAGAAACAGTAGCCCTCATCCTCCTCGACCTATCAGCGGCGTTCGACACAGTCTCCTACCGCACCCTAATACGCAGACTCTACGACGCAGGAATCCAGGACAAGGCCCTCGACTGGATCCGCTCCTTCCTCTACGGCAGGACGCAGCGGGTCAGACTCCCCCCTTTCCTCTCGGACCCCACACCTACCCCCTGCAGAGTCCCCCAGGGCTCCTCCCTCAGCCCGACGCTCTTCAACGTCTACATGGCTCCACTCGCCCCCATCGTCAGAACCTACGGACTCAACATCGTGTCATACGCAGACGACACCCAGCTCATCCTCTCCCTATCCAACGAGCCCAACACCGCCAGACGCAACTTTCGAGAAGGCATGGAAGCTGTCGCCAAATGGAGGAAAAACAGCTGCCTACAACTAAACACCAACAAAACAGAAGTACTCATCATGGGCCCAAACCCCGATGCCTGGAGCGACACCTGGTGGCCCCCCGCCCTCGGAAACCCGCCAACCCCCACGGACCACGCACGCAACCTGGGAATCATCCTGGACTCCGAGCTCAAAATGGACCGCCAGATCAACTCTGTCTCGTCTTCCTGCTTCCACACCCTCCGCCTCCTTTGTAAGACCTTCAAATGGATCCCCTCGAACACCGAAAGACCGTCACTCACGCCCTGGTCACCAGCAGACTCGACTACGGCAACGCACTCTATGCCGGAATAAACAAAAACCTCACCCGCAAGCTACAGAACATCCAGAACGCCGCCGCAAGACTGGTCCTCAACCTGCCAAAACACTGCCACATCTCCCAGCACCTGCGCACACTCCACTGGCTCCCTGTCGAGGCGAGAATCACCTTCAAGATGCTCACCCATGCACACAAGGCCCTCCACGGCACCGGACCAGCATACCTGAACAGCCGACTCAAATTCCACGCACCCCAAAGGACCCTACGATCAGCCCAGCTCTCCTACGCCGTGGTCCCCCGCACCAGAAAGACCAGATCGGGAGGCCGCTCCTTCTCCTCCTCGCGGCCAAAGCATGGAACGCCCTTCCGCTCCACCTCAGACAGACAACATCGCTCCCCATCTTCGCAAGAAACCTCAAAACCTGGCTCTTCGACAGACCCCCTCCTTGATGGATGGAACCTGCACCCCCCCCCCTAGCGCCTTGAGACCCTTACGGGTGAGTAGTCGCGCTTTAACAAACCCCTGATTGATTGATTGATTGCTGCAGCACCCCCAAGATAACTCTGCCGAAGTTCAGAAGGGGATTGACCAATAAACAGCCTTTACATTTCGTTTTTATCTTGTTCCATTTGCTATGAGTACAAAAACAGAGGTCGAGTCATGTGGTGTCCTTCCTTATATATTTCCCAGGAGCACTAACTTGCCTTCTCTGTTCCCCACGACATCATTGAATGTGATGCGCAGGACATTCTGTGCTTTGTGCCAGCTCGACAAATAAAGCCTCCACTTAATCTACAAGTGTCTGTGTGTTCCTCCATTCTCCGGACCAGCCTCCACGCGTCATTGCAAGTCTCACGCAATGTCTTTTGAGAAACTGCTGCTCATTGAAAATGAAGATTGGTGCTTGCGTTTCCTTTCCCCTCATGCAAAGTGTGGGAGTGTTATAATGTGCGCCAAATGACAATCTTTCGGGGGGTGCCGTAAGTACGAAAGTTATGGCTGCAGGAAGTCAAATATTTTCCACCATGCAAGAAAATGTAAATACTTGTCAATGAACATTACAAATATTTGAAAAAAAGTATCAGCAACAAGAAATCTTCAAATAAAGCACATTGTTTTTTTGTAACTCTGTGATTTGCTGAAAGCAAATATTTTAATATCGTCAAAACAGCCCAAAACACTTTACTAATGTAATGCACAAAAGATAAATATATACGCTGAGACTTGATTCCATCATATTATAGTTTGTGCACTACATAGGTTTAATAGTAAAGCTGCATGACTAAAGCAAAGTTAGTGGCCATTTCAAGAGGTCATTTCAATGGAAAATGTGCCCTACGCCCCAGGCAGTACCATAGATTACCACGCTTTACAATTGTTTTTAGGGCAATGTGCTCCAAAGTGCACCACAGGACACACACTATTCACACTACACACACTATTCACCGACCACTCTTCAGCTGAATGGACGGGGCTCATTTGCTACACTTTGTGTAATACTCGGATTTTTCACAACCCCTACGACTTGACTGACACAACATTGACGACAGCACCCCCACTCTGAAAATTGTCCCAGCACCACTGACAGTAAGCATGGATTATTGTCTGCACATTTACAAAGTTGAAAACCAGCAGACCGCCTGGTTCCAGGCTCGTGCAGTTCCATACAGTTATCTCCCGTCCATGAACCAGCAGAGCTAGAAAGAAACTCCAGTCTAAAGCACCTTGATGTCTCCTCCAGCAGAGAAAGGAGCACGTGCTTGGCTGGGGATGAAAACCCTGCCACAAAGGGCAAGCATCAAACTTGAAGACAGTGCGCACTGCCACGTTATTGTACTTGGCATTCGACAGACAGCAGCCCAACGTTATCCGTCGATGAGAAAACCCAGCGCGGCCCAGCTCTGCCCCGAGGCACAACTGCGACTGGCTTTCATCCTCAACCAAAGCGGATGTTAGCCGCAAGACTGGTTCTTTGAAAGCCAAGCAGAGGAAAGGACACCGCCGTGACAGCCGGCCAAGGGGGCTGTGTTTGCTCAAGGAAAACAATGTCTGCGCCGGTTACTTACCTAAAATCATATTAATACCTTTTAATGCAGACTTGATAGAAGTGAACTGCTGTTGAAAACAAACGTAAAGGTTTTGTACAGTGAACGTCATTTGCATAAACTGCCCAGTGCAATAAAGTCCAACATGCTGAGGGGTTAGCAACATAGAAGTGTTTTTTTTTTAAATTTAACCCGAAGGTATTGGAGCGCTTTACATGAGCAACAGTTACATTACACAAAGCTGGGAAGAGAACGAACTAAAGAAAGGAGCTAAAGAGCTCCCACTAGGCCCTCTTCTGAAATGCGTCCTGTCTAGGGGCAGCCGCTCTCTCAGAAGGACAGAATCCCATCTCTGGGAATCACCCAGGTTCACAAGACAAAGGTCTGTCTCCCAGTCCTTCTGTGGAATCCCAGCTAGAATCTGGAAGGTGATCGCACGGATACCTTTTTTGAAACCTTCAACATAAGTTAAACTCTCTTACGCATTATTGGTTTAAGTTTTGTGCTACTTTTCATGTTCACAAACTAAAATATTCTCTCGTTATAACCTTGATGTGACTATATCTCCCAGTGTTCATTGGAAAGCGCTCTGATACCCTTGGGTCTTTCTTGTTCGCACTTGGTGCAGCGCAAAGTTGCCCACACTTTATAAGTCACACAATATGACATAACGTTCAGAGACACACGGTATAAAAGTGCACTTAGCAAATGATTCATGTATTGTTTAACAAACGAATATAAGTGTTGCACTTGTCATTATTAAAGAGTGCCTTCACTGTAGGATTAGAGAACTTACTCACGTAAATGTGTATTGCCATAACTAAGTGTGATTAATAAAGAACCATTCTTATTTAGTAGATAATGTACTCACCAAAGAGAAGAGATAAAATGCGACTTTTCTGTGTGTGCTACTTCTCTTGAATAACTTTTAATGAATTGAAACTGTGATTAAAACCATCCTCACATATGTAGAATGTCAAGTCAATTCAACTTTATTCGATTCAGACAGAGAATCATAAAAGCTTACATGTCAATATAAATTTAAAAAGGAAAAAGTTAATCACTTCATTAAAAACAAATGCAATAAGAACATTTACAGATTTAGGGTGCAGCAGTTATAAGCTTCCTTCTAGTGATGACAGACCTAAAAAATCTTGCCACTACCACACATGTAAACAAGTCCGGGAGCAATTGTACAAATAAGTAGGCTGGTCTGCATTGTCTAAAATTTAACGATTTCATTAAAGGCTTAATAAAAATAATCCTTAAATCTGTATAAAATTTGCAGAAAAACAGTACTTGGATAGTTGATTGTTTAGAGATCTGGTCGCAAGGACAGCTTGTTAGTTGACGAGACCAGTTATTGGTATTGGGGAAACTTGTCAAACGATGAAAAATGTCTAATCTAAAACGTGTCAGGACAAATCGATGTTGAGCATTTAAAACACCAATTAAATACGGTTGCATCGTGTAACAGGTCAGTATCATTTGATTATGTTGTACGGTGGGCTTCACAAGTTCCAGTGTTAATCTCTTTTCCTCGAAGTGGTTCAAACATACTCTCTTTAATGATACTCTTGATATATACAACAAAGATTCAGGATTTTCATAATATTCAGAGTGACAGATATCATGCATGACATTTTTTATGTACTTCAGCCATGGTATTTTCAACGCATGATCAGCCCCACAGCAATCCTGTACAATGTCTCTATTAAAGCTTGTGTGATCCGATGTCCATAGCTTGTGCCAAAGGAGGACTGACTGCACCCTTATCAAGTCTTCCAAATAGGTTACGCCCAATTCCGCATGACACACAAAATTAGAGCAGCTGGTTGGAAGCCCTAAGAGGTTTTTAAGAAACCCATTTTCGACAAGCTGTAGAGAATCAACATCTACGTGTCCCCACAACTCAGAACCGTACATCGCTATTGACCGGCATTTGGCGTTGTAAATGCTCAACATATCCCTGGGAAATTTGCGTCCCAATTTCCTAGAAAAGTTACTCAGACCCGCAATTGATCTAAGGAACTGCATTCTGCTCGATTTTACTGCACTTTTCCAATTACCCTTGCTATCAAATAAAATTCCTAAATAGGAAAAAGTCGGTGTATGAGGTAAAATCTCGTTTCCTATTGAAATATTGCGTCCCTTGGCTAACTTTCGACCAGCATTCATGACGTACGTTTTACCTATGTTAATTAAAAGACCCAAATTCTCCATAAAATGTACAAATTTATCTAAAAGATGCTGAAGGGCCTTGGAAGTGCGGGCCATAAGCACCGCGTCATCCGCATACAATAATACTGGTACTGGCCTATTGCCTATTCGAGGCAGGTCAATACAGGAGTCCACAAGGGTACTGCCCAAGCCATTGATGTATAAATTAAATAAAAACGGCGCGAGTATGCATCCCTGGTGGACCCCCTTCTTAATGTCAACTGGGCTCGTGCATTCTCCATTCATACCATATCGAATCTTGGCAGAGCTCTTTGAGTACAAATATCTGAGAAAGTTGACAATTGCACAGTCAACACCCATTGAGGTCATAATAGACCAAAGTTTATCATGGGCAACACAGTCGAATGCGGAGGACAAATCCACAAACGCTAGGAACAGATTGCCCCCTTTTATTTGTGTGTATTTGCTCACTAGCAAATTCAAATTAATGGCCTGCTCTATGGTCCGAACTCCCTGGCGGAAGCCATATTGAAAGTCGGACAGAATATTGTTACAGTCTGCCCACTCCTGTAATCTGTCCAGCACAATACGACCCACCACCTTGACCAGTGAATCCAGCAAGGAGATGGGTCTATAGTGTGCGGGGCAGTTGCGGTCTCCCTTTTTAAATATTGGCACAATATGTGATTCCGATCAGGACACTGGAAAACCAGCTTCCCGAAAAGACTTAAGGACCAGGGTCAGGAGAGGGCCCCAGAGATCAGTGTTGTCCTTAAAGATGTCAATCGGGATCCCATCGGGGCCAGGTGCCTTTCCTCCCTTGCTAGCTCAGAGTGCCCTAATCACCTCTTCCAGTGTGAAGTTAAAATCAAAATTTTTCCACCAAAGAGTAGGCCCAGGAGAGACATCTGTCATCCCAGCCGTAGTATTATCTTGATCTTCTTCGACCAAGCCCGTATATAATTTCGCAAAATGGGCCACCCATTCATGTTCTGTAATTGCTGCCTCTATTCTGGGTTTATCATCATCGCAACAGAAGGGAGAATTTACAACGCACCACAATGACTTAGAATCTTTATTCTGGCTCGCTTCCTGCAGATGGTCCCAAGCCTCCTCTTTAAGAACCTTTTTGCGATGGTTTAATGCTAGCTTATAAGCCCGCCTACAATTTTGTACTTCTATATTGTTCGTAGGTAACTCATTCAAGGCCCTCTTTAACTTGTTGTGTGCAAGAGTGCACGCGTGATCAAACCACCCTTGCTTTTTCATTACCCCTCTAATCTGGTTAGTAGTCAACCCAGCACTAATCTCCTCGCTAATGTGTCTAAAAGCCTCTACGACCGTACTAGCATCGGCAGTCTCATCCAAACAGACCTCAAAAGCCCTACTCTGTTTTGTAAGAATTTGCTGTAAAAATCGGGATGGGTCAACCATGGACCAACGCAGAGTAAAGCCGTTCGAACGGGAGAGTACTATGTTCTCCGCGGCAAGGTTGGATTGCCCTTGACCGGGCTTACTCTGAAGACTAATATCCAGTACAAGACTCTGTGGAAAATGATCACTCATTGCAATGTTATGTAGTATAAAATTAAGAACTAATGCAGAATAACGTTTGGGAAATAAGAGGAAATTAATGACACTCCTACCCCTGCTACCATCAAATGTACAGGGTACTACGACCGGGCTGCCTCCAAGTTCGTTACTAAAACCTAGATCGTATTTAAAGAGCAGCTCGTTAAGTTTCTCCCCGTATCCTGAATGGACAAAATGGGAGACTTCATCACCCAATGGAGAGATCATGCCACAGACTTTGTTAGCCAACAATTGACAAGGTTGGATATTAAAGTCACCCCCCCAGAGCAAGATTTTGTCATTTAAACCTTTATCCAGAATAGTTTCCAGTTCCTCATCAAGTTGGCAAAGTATGTCCATTATGTCCAAATTACAGGCATTATTATAACAAGCATTGGCATAGCCAATAGGTCTCGCCTTTGGGACCTTATAAGTGTTTAGTTATCCAGCACAATATCCTTGGTGCAACAACATCAACTGTTGCATGGCTAAACACTTATAACGTCCCAAAGGTGAGACCTATTGGCTATGCCAATGCTTGTTGTTGTGAAAATGACGTTAACGAGCTGTGCATTTATTTTTGAAACGCTAGTAACACTGCTAGCTTGCAGGCCACATGTAGTGTGTGAAATAGACAACTATATAGAGTGTTTATTGGGACCATTAGCTGCAAGTGGACCATTTCAGAGGTTTCACTGCTGGTATGATATGGTTGTGAGCCAAGCTGTGTAATTCTATAGTTAACTTTCACTTTTCAGGGAGCCCTCTAGGGAGGCGTCCTTTGTATAGTGCTATGGTAAATTTCTCCATTTCAAGATATGTGACACATGAATGGTTTGTTTGATTATTTGCTTGAAGGTATATTACCCTTTTCCTGAGTGTATGGCTGAGGTGCCTTGGTGATGACGCCAGTCTGTAGTAATATTAATGCGCTTCGGTGCTCGCCTGCTTTTGGCACACGAGGATGGTTCAGGCGGGTATGCCGGCCCATGACAGACCTGCGCTCAACATCAGCAGTCGGTTAATTATAGATGGAGTGTTGAATTGGAAGTCTATTTATAAGAGATGGAAACAATGACCCTGCTGGCCTAGCAGTACATTTTTCTCGTCTCTTTGTTGGCTCAGATGGAGTACAGCTGAATACCCCGGGGTGCTACCCTTGGAGCATATGGGAAGCGAATGGGGCGGGCCATTGTTAGACAGAAGGAGAGGCTGGGCCTCTAAAAGCTCGTACACAGAAGAGGTGCCTTGGTCGCTGTTGGTCCACCTCAGTCACCCGTACTCTGCAAACAGATTGCTCAAGTGCTTTATTTTGGGTTTTTAGTAGTTTAATTATGTCAGAGTATCAGACAGTAGGCAACATCCGGGCATTGCCTAGTTAATTCCTGTTGATGCCGTTTTCTTAATGCGGCTGTAAGTTCTGAATTCAGGTTTTGTACTCCTTGGGTTTGCAATGCCTCATAGAGATGTAAGTGCTGTGACTTGTCTGTTTGGTACTTTGTACCATACATAATACATATCGCACAGTGTCATGGCAATATTCACAGAGCTTATTCACAGAGCCCCGCTCTGTCTGTACAGTCAGAGGTAGAATGCACATATAAATGATGTATTGGGAGGACTATAGTTCCCATTGTGCTCGCAGTGTAAACAAAAACAAGCATTGGCCCGCGAAATGAAATAAAAAAAAAACGCGAGTGGTGACGCGAGTTGTGCGCACGCGCGCTCGCGGCGAGAAAAAGTGCTGTGCACGTCGCGCGCGCTTGTGCGCGTAACCGCACGCTGGTGGCCGCTTTCGGAGCACTTTCTAAAGCCCCTTAATAAAGTCTCGCAGAGCAGCGCATGCGCGCTGGCTCAGCGAGACCTAAAAATTAACTAATACCAACGAAATAGAGGTCGTACAGTCAACCTGGACAATTTGGTAAAACGGATTAGATGGATTTGCTGTTACACTATTGGAGGTCAATTTATTAGATACATAAACACAAAGGCCGCCCTTTGATCTACCATGGCTGGATGGAATGGCTCGGGAGTGAAAGGTCTTGAAACCATTAAGATGTATAGGGTCATTGGCCCAGGTTTCTTGCACCATCATAATCGCGAAGCCTGTCATAAACTCCAGCCATTCTGGAATGTTATATTTACTACAAAGGCCCGCAACGTTCCAACTTAAAACTGTGATATTGTTCCCTGATGATATCATAGGAATCTTGTTGTTGCCATCAATATCATCAGTATCATCAGTATCATTTCCGGAAAGATTACAATTACCAGTAGAGTCATGAGCCACGTTCCCGGAGATAATATTCTCTAGGCTAGACCCATAAACACCCTGACTACCACAGTTGCTACAAGGTGAATCACAGTTATTACAAGGAGGAACGTCATTAAAAGCATTAGAAGGGAGACCGTTGTTGTTTGATGAAGATGCATGAGGGGTCGTTATGGTTAACTGATGTAGGCTATGCTCATTATTGCATGATGCAGTGCTATCACCTGCCCTCTCGACATCTAAATGGACATCAGCCAGTAGCCCCACTCTACAGAGGCCACGGTCTTCTTTTGTGACGTCCGGAGTGTTTTGATCATCCATCAAATAAATGTGTATTGCCATAACTAAGTGTGATTAATAAAGAACCATTCTTATTTAGTAGATAATGTACTCACCAAAGAGAAGAGATAACATGCGACTTTTCTGTGTGTGCTACTTCTCTTGAATAACTTTTAATGAATTGAAACTGTCATTAAAACCATCCTCACATATGTAGAATGTAATTCTACTAGAAACAACATTGAGTTTATGTAATGTGTGCATAAATATTCCATATATTTGATTTAAATGTAGTTCTCAGTCATACCTACAACTAGATATTTTAATAACTTATTGAATATTACATGTAGTGTGATAGCCAATGCATTAGAAATGTCTATTCATTTGTGTTTAGATTTGCACACACATATTGAATGTGCACCATTGAAATTAACATTTAACTTGTCATAAGTAGGCCTGTATGCATAAGGCTGATTTCATTTTTCTGCTAACTCGACAATATCTTGCAGGTATTCACATGCATTGTTAGTTGTAGAACAGATACATTACTGTAATAGAGATAGGGATGAAAGGACCTGAGAGAGAAACCTTGATGAAGGTACACGGAGAAACAGAGCACTAACTGAATTAACTGGTTTACAATTGTTACCATCTACGTGTATCTGAGGGAGAGATGTCATTCCCATGTCAGCAAAGTGGCAGTCTGCAACTTGGGGATTTGATGAGTACAATGGACCCCTGATGGTGTGATCAAAGGGGTGTTTCCTAATGGACTTTGCCCGTTATAATATACCATTCCCCTTGGACTTTCAAACAGATGTCTTACAGATGCTGTGCGGATCCCTTCCCACCTTTTGCCCCAGCAGATTCTTTGCAGATTCCTTGCAGACACCTTCCCTGAGCCCTGTTATCTGAATGGACTTTGAGAGATGTTATACCTCAATGCTTCCTTTTGATTCTTGCTTAAGTATTGCTTAGGCTAACACTTATTCCTGACCCATAGAAGACTCTTGACTGAGCTTCTGAAATGCTAACCTTGCCTTCTTGATTTCTTTTTATCTTGACCTGACTTCCTTTATGGAACTTCCCTGATTTGCTAGGGTTCATTTCCCAAACCACCCTGTGGACTTTGACATTCTAGATTACTAATGTATAGGAGAGAGAACCTTAGATTATTCTCTGAGCACCAGATTTTGATGCTACTGTTCTGCAATGCTGTTACAGAATTCCTTGTTTGTTTCATTCTAATTCGCTTTAATTATTTCAGGCATCTGGGAATCCCAGTTGTTATTCTGTATGTTTACAGTATGGTGTTGTGGGTTGTCTATTTGAACTTGATTATAAATTTGTTATAAATCTTCTTAACCCAAGCTATCGATTCCTTGTCCTTATTGTGTAGCCGAACGGGTTGCACCGTTAATCGAATTTTGATTGATGTAAATGCTAAGTCACATCACTTCTCAGGTGGATAAAAAGGTCCATCGGAGGACCAATGGTAAACAAGTGGGCCCATAAAACGCTGCATTAAATCTGGTAGCACAGGATGGTTTTCCACTGACATGAGTGAGCTAGTGTGTCCTATCTAGAAACTGCCCAAACCCAGTCCAAACCCCAAAAGCCCATGGTGCGGCTGAAGGATTTAAAGGAAAACAGGATGCATTTCAAAAAGAAAAATGAAAAGATACCTTTTCATTTTTTAAGAGCAGGCAATGGTCCAAGGGGCATCTGCCTGCTCTTAAAAAATGTTGGTGTACACATTCACAAACGGGGAGGGGTCCCTTAGGGACCCCTTCCCGTGTACGAATGGGATACCGGTAACTGCAAATGTTTTGCAACCGTATTCCTGGTCGCAAAATGTTCTTACATACCGCTCCGATTCGATATTAAGAAGCGATGCCCTAAACACACCCCTTCCTAACACCAATTTGCAAAGAGATTCTGTAAAAGGTTACCGAATCGCAAATAGGGTTTGGTACATCAGAAAAAATGCTTTTTCTTGTCGTATATGTCCCGATTCTGCAAATCGGGCAATTTGCAAGCAAAACAAAGCTTTGTATATCTGGCCCTTAGTAAGGAAACTTTATGCATTCTTAGGCTGCAGCAGACTGAACCTTAGATTTAAAATCGGAATTATCACAGTCATCAACTTTAAAGAGAATAAGATCAATGATAACAGCCCATCCTAGACATAAGAAATAAATAAGAACCAAGAGCCCAGTAGTACAGCTACTGACAGAATGTAACAGCCATAGGGGGATACCCGACGGAACTGAAACAATATAGTACACAAACAGAGAAGTACAATGAGTGGAGAAAGACGGACCTCAATTTGACATGGAAACGATATCACCTACGGCCGGCCTATACCTGTGAGAGCCTCACAAGGCCATGAGAATCCCGGCAAGCGCCATGGGGGCTACACTCAGAAGGCTACACACCATCCACTATGATAACAATGCAATGACCTAGTAGAATAAATCTCCAGGGGTAACCAAGATTGGGTTAGGGGATGGTTTAAGGTTTGAATAAGCATAAGTCGAGTGATAAAACTAATAAAATTTAAATACATAAACTGTTGTAATGACCTGACAAATACATATAGAAGACACAAAGAATTGATATTATGTAACACAACTGTGTATGGTACATCATTGCAGCTTGATAAATTGTATAACTTTAAAACAAATAAAATGTGTGTTTTAAAAAAAATCATGGTAATCAACTTTTACACAATAATGCTTTATGAAAGCAGAGGGCGATGCCCAAGTAGCAACTCTACAAATCTTTTTCTAAGATGCTCCTGAACATCAAGGAGAGAGGGCTTACAGTTTTTTTTGCTAGGCAAAACTTTACCAAAAGATTTTCCACCTTTCGAAATGTATTCACTTTTTCCAAATAAATCAACACTGCTCACTTCATACCTACAGAATGTAGCCTAATCTTTTCAGGAGAAATAGGGTCAGGAAAAACTCCAATAAAAGCTCCTCTTATTCCAAATGAAAAGATAACACAACCTTAGGAGCAAAAAAGGGTCCTAGCCTCAAAATTCAATTTTCAGGGAAAATTCTGATGTGAGGAAATCTACAAAGAAGATATCTCAACTCTCACTGCTTTCTGACTGCAGTCCCTCCAGCTTCTGATTGTAATAATCACTACTAAAATGAAAACCTTGAAATTCAGAAACATAGGTGACACTAACAGCAGTGGCTCACAAGGTCTATTTTTTTTATATAACTTCCAAAACCAATAAGAGATCCTATCTTATAACTAATGATCTTGTACAAGGAGTGGAATACATTTTTTTAAAATAGAAGATGAGAAACAAACTTTTTTAACCTGCCTCCTGTTCTGTTTGAGCCGTAATGGAAGTTACCTGAATTTGGACAGCTCCAGCAGTCCAAACAAATATCCAGATTAAACCCTTCCTGGGAAAAGGATGGAAAGCTGATGCTATCAGATAAAAGAGGTCAATATTCTTTAGAACACACCACTTAAAGAAAGAGACCCAAGCAGTGAATATGATTCTAGCATAGATGGTCTTCTTGATCCCTGAATAGCGATAGCTAACTCTCTGGACAAATAACGGGAGGTGAACTAGAACATAATTTGCAGGGTAAGGACATCTCAGAGGAGAAGCCTTGATCGGGAACACACATTCAGGACAAGTTCCCATTCGATGAACAATAGGAGACCAAGAAGAGCGGGCCATGATGGTAGAATTACTGTCACCATAACATTTTTACTCCTGATCAATATTATCGGCTTTGAGATCAATGGGAATAGAGGTAAAGGATACAGAACACCCTGTGGCCAGTAGCATGAAAGAACACCCACCCCAAATACCCCGTCATATGAAATCTGGAACCACATTGAGAAGTCATGATTCATTGTCTTGATTCACAAACAAATCCATTACTGGCACCCTCCATCTTCTACCTAGCAGAGCAAATAGGTGAGCATCCAGACAATATTCCTGGGTAGATGGTAAACATCTGCTCAGTCTGTCTGCTTCCACACTGCCTATTCCCCAAATATGAATGGCATTCAGAGATAACAGGGAGTTCTTTCCCTACTGAAAATCAAGTCTACTAGCTTCACCAACATTTGTGAACAAATCCCACCCTGCCTGTTGATGTAACATTTTGCTGTCACACTGTCCATTATGAGCAGTATCAGGCTGGATGTTACCACCAACAAAACTAGGTTGATAGCTTGCAGATTCTTCCAGAATGAGGAATGTCTCTTATCTTACTCTAAACAAAGGCCCTGCAAATTCTTGTCCAGCAGTATTGCTTCCCAGTCAAGCCCAATGGAATTTGTTGTTATTATAATTTAAGGAGCATTGAAGAGAGAAACCTTTGTTTGCATGTGTGAACACTGTATCCGCAATGTCACCTTCTTCCTGTATTTCTTTGACCAGGAAATTGTTTTCTCAAAATCATGCAAATTTGGAATCCAGGGGCCTCTTTTATAAGAAACGTACGCATCGGCATTGATGCGCTAGTTTCATTGCCCCTGCGTCAAATGTTCTTGAGACACCATGGATGCACTTTATTTGTGATACAGGGCTTCACGGCGCAAGGATTAACAGATGCGTCAGAAAATCTGACGCATTTGTTGGCGCAAAAGTGACGCATTGCTGGAGTTGGTCTTAAAACTGATATAACTCCAGCAATGCGTCAAAACACATAGGCAAGTCCCATTGTAAAAGCACTGCGTCAATCCTTATGCCTGGTCTGAGCAGGCGTAAGGATTTTGACACAGTCAAGTCATAGAGTGACGCAGTGAAATGTTGTAAACATCTACATGGCTTTTTGAATGGGAACGCCTACCCTGCATACATTATACCTGGCGCAAGTATAATGTGACGCAGCACTCTACAAACAGATGCATTTGACCCAATGTGTCAGTTTGTAGATAAGGAGCAGTGAAGTGCACTGATTGCGCCGCTGCTGCGTGAAATAAAAGTGACGCAGCGACGGTGCAAGGGGCTTGTAAATGAGGCCCCAGGTCTTCAGACCAAACCCCATTGCTCTCCTAAATGGAATCTGGACATGGTAACTTGTGACCACTGCTGCTATGCCCCGGCAGGGATCACAACCAAGTACTTACACTTGGATTCCATTGTCTGAGCCTTTTTACTAGATATTATTATTTCCAACTTGTACAGCGCACGGCTACCCAAATTGATTTTTCCAGTGCTACGCATAGGCAGAAATGTCTAACAAGAGCATTAAAATAACCAGGTCTTTAGGTTCTTATCAAATAATGACAGGGAGGTACACTGTCTTAGAAATTCTGGGAGAGCGTTACACAATTTTGGACCCAGATATGCAAATGAGCCACCTCCCATGTGCACCAGGCAGATCCTAGGCACAAAGCATAAAGCCTGATTCCCTGATCTCAGTGTTCTTGATAGGGTGTCACAAAATCATGGATATACCGCAGGCCTATTCCAGCTCTGGCCTTGAAGACAAAACATAACGCTTTAAATTTAGATGTTTTCTGATCTTCTGAATCCTCGGATCTGGAAGGAGAACTATACTCACATCTGTTCAAATTCTTGATCTCTAATTCTTTAAAAAAAAAATGTTTTTATTGAGTGTCATAGACAGTAACAAATGCAAACAAACAAGCAGTGAAACATCGCAGCCGGCATATAATTCTTGACCTAGGTAAAAATGTGACATTTTCAAGTTTATCAGGAATCCATGATTTAGAAGAACTGAAATAACTTCACTTGCATATTTTACCACCAGATTTTTTTTGCCAGATATTTTTATTGTTTTAGATGCATAAGAAAAGCTAAGCCAAAATTGTCTTATATATTATTGTCACAAAAAATACAATGAGCACTGAGAAAAAGTCAGTGGGATATCCTAACATGGCTTTGGAATATACATATAGGTTCAATGCAAATCAGTCATGAGTTCCCATAGATATTTCTTCATAACAATTTACATCCTAAACTGTGTCAAGAGTACTATGTAACAGTGGTAAGGAGCAGCTAAAACAACAGGAGTCAGAAATATATTACAGCTGTAATGCTCATGTACATGAACTAGGCCTGGGCGTAATGTCAATTATGCCAGAGTAATCAGAGTAATTTTGGTAATTCCCCATTACACTTTGATGCAGAATTACTGATAATTAAGCGATTACTTCTGCTTGCGTAATTATGAGTAATTTGAGGGGGGAATCCTACCACAAGAGCACATTTAGTGAGCGAGAGCCGCCGCTCGCACTTGCTATGCATATTCGACTTCATTTAGCACTATTTCATAGCTCAAAATGCAGCCTCTCATCCAATTTGGACGCAAGGGTCCATTTTATGCTTGCAAATGGTGCTAAATGCTGAGCGTAAGTTGTGGAAACATCCTGCCCTAGTAGCCTATTTGATCACAAGTAGGCATATTGGGCTAAGAAAATAGTGTTAAATGCCGCAAGCAAGTGGGGGAAAATCCTACCCTAAGAGCACATTTAGTGAGCCCAAGCGGCTGCTCGCACCTGCTATTCGTGTTCTGTTGCATTTAGCTCTATTTCATAGCGCAAAATGCATTCTTGCACCCATTTTCGACCCAGGAGGCATTTTTGCGCTAAGACATAGTGCCCATTGCAAAATTATTCTTAATTTTCTTACTCGTAACTCAAGCGTAATCTCACTGAATTCTCGGGTAATTCCTGCATGCAATGATGTTCTGTTGCATGCACTTGTTTCTACAGGGTTATGGAGTGTTGTTATTCAAGTAGGTTCTAGGTTCTGTTTGTTGTTGTACTGGCATTATCTCTTCTTGCTGTAGCATGACGGAGTAGGCCCCAGGCACAGTCCCAAAGATTACACAAACACAGTGGTTACTGTGGTGGTATTGGAACTGAACCACACTCGGCACCCCTGGCTATTTATTACCTTTGCTGGCCGTATGCCAGACGCCACAACCGCGCTTATGCCAGAAGGGGGATACAGGTCTACCCCCCATGCCCAACATACAACATGGTGTTTCCCAAAATCTGGCAACATTACATTCCTCCTTTGCCAGGAGATACAAAACATCTCAAAAATTAAAAGTGTAACTGTCAAAAATTGCAACGGCACACCACTATAGTCCAGATCATAACATACATTTCACCTCCCTCTCTTACTTTGTGTCGTGGAATGGATACAACTACTCACGAATGCAGCACTGCCATCAGTCAAAGGTTAGTCTCATACAGAATCATTATACTTTTAAAACAGCCTGGGGTGGGGTCTCAGCAGATACCGCCCTTTGCCAACCCCTTGTGAGGATCTTCCCGTACTCACTATGCTGGTAGCTCTTGGGCTCCTGCGGAGTGCTGCTTGGGGTGTGTCCAGAGAGGGGACGGGCGATGGCGTTAAGAGCAGTTATTCAAATTTTGTGTCCTGCTCCAGACTGTTGTCGTCTTCGCTGTTAGGTGGGTTACTCACCGCAGCATCTTCCTGCGGGTCAGCTCACATAGGAACAGTTGTGGGCCTCCGATGGACTCTCTTGAACTGGGATACATTCCGTGTGATGCACTCATGGCCTCTCTTGGCTGTTACTTTTGTGCCTTTGATGTCTTTGACAATCCATGGATCAAGTTCGAAGGGTAGTCTGAACTTTCCACCTTGGTGGCGGTCTCTCACTAAAACGTGATCACCCATCTTGATAAAGCCTTCCTTAGCCCGCTGTCTTTGGGAAGGGTATTTATTGTTGCAGGGTTTCCGGGGAGTCCGACTGATTCGGGGGGTTAGGCACCTCCTTCCACGCAGGGTGATGGGGAATGGTATCCACTATGGACCTGCCAAAACACATTTTGCTTGGAGAGACACCTGTCGTGGAGTGGGGTGTGAGTCTTTACTCCCGTAGGAATTGGTACAAGGTTTATTCAGTGCTGGTACCTTCGGCCACCACAATTTGGATCACTTTGGTGAGAGTTCTGATCAGACGCTCCACCTCCCCATTGGCTTAGGCCACGGAGGGGTTATGCGGCGGTGCTTGATGTTATGAGAGCTCAAATAGTCGGCTAACTCAGAGCCATTGAAGGGGGGCACATTGTCCGTGCAGATTTCTCCGAACAGGCCGTGAGTGGCCATGAGCTTGTCCAGCTTCGGGATGACTTCTGAGGCGGATGTCGTCGCCACGATTTCTACCTCAGGTTAGCATGAATAGTCATCCACCACGACCAGCATGGGTGTTTCACCGGGAAGGCTGCCAAAATCTGTGCTTACGCTCTGCCACGGGGCTCTTGGGCCAGCTTCGGTGATGACTGGTGCAAGGCGGTCAGGCAGGCTTGTTGCAAGGCAGACCGGACAATTTCGCACTACTGCTTCCACTTTCTGGTCCAGACCTGGGAACCCGACCTTGCTCCTGAGCCTGTTCTTAGGCTTCATGATGCCTTGTTGCGCTTCGTGTGCAAGGAGTGCTGTTTTCTGTGTCAGACTTTCAAGCAATACGAGCCGCGGACCTCTCAACAGACACCCTTCGCTAGTAACCAACAGCTCCTGGCGGATATGGTATAATGCTTTGAGTATTGACTAGGCGGCCTCTGTGCAGATGGACAAAACAAACACAAAGAGATGATGGACGGACTACTGAAACTTTTCAGACGCTCAGCCCCAGTACCAGATCTAGGTTGAATCTATCATCATTCTTAAGCTCACTTCGCCACCGCAGTTCAGACCCAGCCCTATGCAAATCAGTCTTGACCCTGCTCCTCATGGGAACAGTCCAGCTCGAACTGCCAAGCCAGGTCTTCCCTGGACAAGAAACAAGCATCCTGGGGCCGGTTTCAGGGTAACACTCCTCATCAGCCAGGCTAGCTTGAATCCAGTGGCAAAGTGAGCAAGGGAGCCACGTCTGGGCACACCCTGCCAACTTAGAGCGAACAAGCAAACACAATAAGATGATGGCTGGAGCGCTGAAACTTTTCAGACAGTCACACCCAGTCACTATTAGATCTGGGTTGAATCCATCATCATTCTTTTCTTACTTTGCCACCCCAGTTCAGACCCAGCCATATGCAAATCAGTCTTGACCCTGTTTCATGGGAACAGTCCAGCCTGCACTGCCAAGCCAGGTCTTCCCTGGACCAGAAACAAGCACCCTGGGACCGGTTTCGGGATAACACTCCTCATCAGCCAGGCTAGCTTGAATCCAGTGGCAAAGTGAGTAAGGACCCATGTCTGGGCATAACCTGCCAACTTAGAGCAAGCAAGCAAACACAATAAATTGATGGACGGAGCGCTGAAACTTTTCAGACACTCACCTCCAGTCACTATTAGATCTGAGTTGAATCGATCATCATTCTTTTGCTCACTTTGCCACCCCAGTTCAGACCCAGCCATATTCAAATCAGTCTTGACCCTGTTGCTCGTGGAAACAGTCAAGCCGAACTGCCAAGCCAGGTCTTCCCTGGACCCTGAAACAAGCATCCTGGGACCGGTTTCGGGGGTAACACCCCTCATCAGCCAGGCTAGCTTGAATCCTGTGGCAAAGTGAGCAAGGGACCCACTTCACAGAACTTTGGAAGCTCTCACTGGCTTTTGGAGGCTCTGCTCAAGGCTGGGAGCAATGAAGCACCAGGAATGGCAGGGGCTCCACGCTATAACGCAGATGAGGCACTTTCTCCGCGCAGTGGAACTCTAAATGCGTGAAGGGAGAGAGAGAGCCTCGCCCATCGGGCTCAGCGCAGGGCGTGCTGCATTGCAGGTTGAGGTAGGCCGCTGCACTCGGCTGACAGTGATATGGAGAGACTCTATCAGCTGCCGTCAGCAGCGCTGGAAGCTGCGCGAGGCACGGGCGGTGTGACCGGGCCCAGCGAGGAAGCCGCAGGAAACATGGTGTGCGGCGGGCGACACACATGAGGAACGTGGACCCCTTTTCGCCAGTGAAGTGTGACGGGGTAGGCTCCAGGCACAGCCCAAAAGACTACGAACACACAGTGGTTACTGTGGTGGTATTGGAACTGAACCACGCCCGGCTTCCCGGGCTATTTATTACCTTTGCTGGCTGAACACCAGACGCCTCCACTGCACTTACACCAGCAGGGGGATACAGGTCCCCGCTTGCGCAACATGGTGTTGCTCAATATCCGGCAACACTACAGGTGCTAATAAAGAAGACTTAAGAAACTCCATATAATTTCTCCTTTTACTTTACCGCAGCATCACTTTTGTTTCAAGCAAGGGGATTGGACAAAAGGATTGCCAAATGTGAAGTCAGACCCTTTCCTATGATGTAATGATTGGAAGGAGGCATAGGACTATGAGGTAATGCAATGTAAAAGCCACGTCTAAATGTCACAACTGATATTGGAAGGGAATTGCTTTGATTTGAAAGGATAACCGAAAGCTATAGATCTGAAATCAGATAGGTCACGAATAGCTATTGAACAGAAGAATGCGAGCTTACCACTCACTCGAGCCCTACTTTCAAGTAAATGTAGAGCGCAGCTATCACTGGTGCAGTAGTAGAGGGGCCCAGAGTGCTGAGAGCCTATTGAACCCTGATAACTACGCCAACAGCAGTCAAACGGGGCCATTTGCCTTGTTTGCACCAGGGCCCCTGGTATCCTTGCTAGCTACTGCTTAGGTTCAGTTCTGTGCCTTCTAACTCAAATTGGATTTCTGACAACTTAAAGGAGAGCTTCTTTCTATGGAATAAACACCTTGCACGACACCCACTACCAGACGTGTGAATGGCGTCAAACCTGTATTATCATGCCTCCACCAATCGCATGCTGGGGCGCTGGAGGAGAAGAGGATCTCGACGTGAAGAGACGTTTCTGTTCCCATGGTGACAGGCGCAAGATAAAGTTGCCAGCACTGCATACAAATCAACAACCACAGACTCCCTCTGAAAATAACACCAAGGTTGCTAGGTGAACTTGCAATTTTGAATCCGTTCTGTACAGAAAATAAAATACAGAGAAATGGATGGAGTCAAGGAAAAGGGATCACGCAGTTTTCATCTGACAGACCTGCAAACACTTCAAGAGAAAACAGAAGCAAAACTGTGCCAGCACAGTCTCCATCAGTAGTTTGTGCAGAGAAAATGGTGTCGGGGAAAGAGTGAAAAGATGCAAATCTGTTCGTTAATGGCTTCAATTGACATGAACCATGCTAAACAGTAGAAACCCTGAGCATAAATAAGCATTATTTTGCACCTATGCAGCCAATTGATTTTCATCTTTTTTGTATCTATAATCCTTTGTCAAAGGGCTTCAGTTTGTTCCTTTTTAAAATCAACTTTAACTTACAGAGTGCTAGAACGTGTGCACATATGAAATAAGAATGCATACCTACACATAACAATCAAATATCCAACACACAGAGATAGACTTTGTCACAGGTATCAGTAAAAGGTCAGAGGCGATAGTCACTCCTTGTGTGGCTGTGGTCTTTTTTGTGGTTGAATTTTATAATTCTGTGTTCTTGTAGGAAATATTAGTTGCATTATTTTTAACGTTAGCATTAAAGGAAAAATCAATATGCTTGTGAAATATTGACATGCTAGTGGGGATGACAGTCGAACAACAACAGACAACTGTGTTATAGTCTTCCACTTCAAGCAATGTCGACCTTCTTCCTGTGAGAGAGCTGTGCCTTTTTGTGTATTAGTTTGTCCATATCTAAATCTCAACAAATTTTTATTTAAACACCTGGGGAATAATTCACAAAAATAGTCTGCAATTTGCTTCCATGGAGTATTGCTACAAAAGTGAATTGCAAACTTTCTGACTTTTTTGAAATCCATAAGAATTTACAGAAGCATTTCTGTGAAGCTGTAACTCTAGCAGTTTCCCAGGAGTACTGACATGTGTAAGCGTTGAGACCGAGGTGTTGAGACAGTTGTAAACTTAATTTCCCCCAATTTATGAGTCACCCATGATCTTGGAGAACTGTGAACCCTCTGTGCATGTGGGACAAGAGTATTTCCTTCGATGGTTCTTGAGTGAACAAGTCGTCGAGGTGCTGATGCATAAAGATTCCGTCTTCATATTGAAGAGCCACCAGAGGAGATAACACCTTTGTGGAAACTCTCTGGAAGGCTTTTAGTACAAGCACCCTGAATTGGTAGTGAACATCCACCATCATCAACCGAAGAAACCTCTGATGATCCTCTCTGATGGGAACATGGAAGTATGCATCTTGCAAATCTATTGATGCAAAAAAAATCTCCTGGCCTTACCATTGAATGATAGACTGTAGGGATACCATTTGGAAGGGCATGTTCTGATCCACAACTTAATCAATTTCAAATCAAGAACAGGTCTGAAAGCGCCTGACACTTTTTGTACAAGATGGAATATGCACTGGTCCTTACCTCTTCCTCTGGCACTCTAGCAGTAGCCTTCTCCAGTAACATTTGGATTCCTGAGAACAACGGCAAACGTTTGGGGCCGTCTTTTGGTAACTGTGTCCGAATGACTCTTGCATCTGGCGGGCACTCTACAAAGTCTATTGCATATCCATCTTTGATTACGTTCAAGACCCATTAAACTGTTACATGTTCTTGCCATGTCTGAAGGAAGTACTGAATCCTTCCTCTCACTGGACCCGGTTCGAACAAACCATAATTGTCAGGATCTCTTCTTACTTGGTCCCCCCTGCTTAGAGGCTTAATCTGGTATCTGACCCCTCACTCGGCCTTTCCTATACTTACCCTCCCCTACCCTACTTTTTTTCTCCTGCTGTCACTCCCTATGTAAATATATCTGCTATTGTTGTTTCTATGTTTATAGACATCCGTGGAGTACCTTTTCATGTATATTGCCCTCGGCTCATTTTAGTTTTGAGGTAACTTGCTTTTATACTCTGCTATTGAACATTCCTTTCTTTGTCCTGCTGTACTGTAATCTTGTTTTTTGCACATGTAAAGCGCTCTGATACCCCCGGGTCTAGCCAGCGCTATATAAAACCTTTCAAATAAAATAAATAAATAATGGGGAGTAATTCTTTGGTTGATAATTCCTGCATCTAATAGTCGAACACTTTGTCTCCTTCTTGGGAGATGTTAATGAGTAACCAGTTCAAAACTTCTAAGAATAACATACTCCCTTCAAATGAGAGTTTGAGGAGAGACGTTTTCGCTGCTGCTTCTGCTTTTCACTCCCTCATCCAGAGGTTTCTCCTTCCAGAAATCAATGCTCCCAAAGATATAGCTGTAGCTCCGACCATATTAGAGGAAATATCTGCCAATAACCTAGCCTGTCGCTCCATCATAGCTTAAAGCTCTGAACATTCATGGCCCTCCTGGATAGTCACAGCCAATTTGTCAGTCATTTACCATTGAAGGAGCCATATATGCAGCATAAGTGCATAGCTTCAGGGAAAACAAATTCTTCTGCATAGGCTCTTTTTAGACTAGAGTTCACTTTTTTGTCAGATGGGTCTGATGGAGTGCAATCATCTGGATTGATTGGTGTTCTGCCAATCAATGTAGCAAAAATGCTTCAATTTTAACATTGTGAGGAAACAAGTCTTCTCCCTTGTGCAAAAACCTTGGCTTTGAAGTCTTATCTAGGTCTTTCCACTCTTTAGGACTATCTCTTTAATATTTTCATGAAACAGCATGGCCGTCAATGAGGGGCTGGCATACTGGGGAAACATGATCTCACTCCCCTCCTCAGTCCGAAACAGAGGGAACCCCAAATTGTCCCGAACATGAGAGATACGTGCCCACATCTCTTCCCTCGTCACGTATTTGCCTGAAGATGCGGATGGCCTTTCCGACTCTAAAACTGATGAAGCATCATCCACCACAAGCTTTAGAAGATTTAGCAGCCTTGCTCCTTTTGCCATCTCTATGGTTCGCCTCGCCACCAAGGCATTAGACGCAGTTGCCTCGAACTTTTGTAAAACTTCAGCTTGAGTCATAGGAGTGCCAAAGTGTCTGAATATGCCCTCTGATCATCAGATCTGGGTCACCTTGCTTTGTTGGAGCTTTCCTCATCAGTGAAAGAAGAGATAACATGCCTTCTCTTGGCGGTTCTTTTACCCTCTGTTTCTGCAATGCAATAACACTTCAGCCCGTAAGCGTATATGTATGCTCCCAACAACATTCAAAATGCTCCAGTGGGGAAAGAGCTAATAAACTGGAACAACTCAGGAAGGAGAAAATACAGCTAATTCTGAACAAGAACTTAAAGGTATGTAAAATAAATAAATATGCAGGAAATCTCGTGCCTAACGGAGCAACTCACCCATTTCCTCTCAGTGAGAGAGCTCCACTAGCTCCCATGACATGCTGAAGACAGCACATCCAGTCTTGCCAGATTTTGAAACCCTCTCAAAGCCCAAAGTTCTTGAACTACCTGCCCAAAGTAAACCCAAAAAGAACCAGGCCTAGCCCAAACCTGTAACGATCAAATAATGCAATCATAGGCTGTAATAAACATTTTGAATCACAAATCTAGTTTCTGTTTTAGGCAAATATCTATGACTCACGGTGCCTGAATTATTCATGGCATTACACACATTAAAAATGGAAATAGACGTGGAAACATTGTCATTCACTTTTTGCCATGGATAGTAATGTGGGCCCAGATCCTTTACATCCACAGAGTCTCTGAGAACGTAAACACCCACACCCCCTGGTCCAGCCATGTTAAACATTTCTGTATTTGTTTGCTTTTTCTCACTTTCTCCTTTTTATTTATATGTACAGAGCACAAATGTGTATGCCTCAAGCCTGGTATTGGCCAGAGGCATGATTTTCATTTGCAAAAGTTGCTAGTGGATTCTGCCAAAAAGACAGAGCTGGTATGCAGTGTTATCAGGGAGGCTTGTTGCTGTTTCCTTGTGCTTTGTGTGAGGTGTACCTGTTTTTATGAGTCAGAAGTACTGCATTAGAGTGAAGCAGGAGATCAGAGGTGGGGGCATGAAACTCCTCGATGGCGCTTTCTAGTTATGTTTTTGAGCATCTGCATTTGACTGGAGAGAGGAGACTTGGAATTTCTAAACGAAGAGGTGCTGAGAAGGAGGGTTAATGGTAAAGAGTGTGGCTAGGGTGCAGATTGAGATAGAAAGAGGGCTCCCATTAGTGAGAAGCTTAAAAATGGACGATATTGCCAGACGTTTTATGCCACTGAAATTGGAGAAGATTAATTTGAATGAAAGCTTTTCCATTTTCCACCAGCTTTGCCAATGGCAAAAGGTCTGACTTTTAAATAAAAGTGCCTCTTCAGTCAATGATGTTTAAGCATTCAATAAGTCATCATACATTCACTCTGTCATTCATCATATCACTCATGCATCCATTCTTCCACCCACTGACTCATTCATACATTCATAGATTTGTACAAGAACATTTAACTCTCACACAAACTCAACAAATTATGCAAGATAAAGAATAAAATTAAAAAAAGCAAACACACTGCTGGCTAAATATGGCCAAGCATATGTTTGCAATGACATGTATAACTAAACATAGCAGTGGATGGCTGCCGATGTTGCAGTAAGGCCTTGAAAAATCATAAAAATGTTACTACACCTGCAGGTCTAGTGACGTGAATAATCTACTTGACCTACCTCCAATGTACTTGACCCATTATCTGGTCTCAAATTGTGTGAGCCTAGCAAATATTTTATTTTACAGAGCAGCTTTTTTTGTCTTCATTATCACATGAGTGCAAGTTCAGCATATCTGCTGTACAAAAAACTATTTTGCTTGGTTTAGTAGAGTAAACTTTAGCGCCATGTATAATAAGAATCTAGCCCATATATAGGGTACAAATAACCACTTAGCCTCTTAGTTCTCTAGTAGCATTGTCATCAGGGCAGGGGTAGGAATGTTTCTCAGTTCATATTTAAAAACTCACTTTTAATGAATGTATTTCTAAAGCATGATTTCGTAGCACACTGTCATGTACAAAAAGCACATTTTCCATGCAAATGGTCACAAATGTTTCCACAAACATGCAGTTTTACTGATAAAACTATACATTGTGTAAACAATAATCTGTGGAAATCAGGTTTCAGCAAAAATGTTTATCATTTGCACATCACCAAGCAAAGTGCTCTGATTTGTTTTCATCTTATTAAAAAAACAAATCATCATTTACCCAGACTGTAAATTTGCAATTTTTTTTAATTAAAAAAAATATATATTTGGGCGCCACAATGCCCGCCCTGGGCACCCATACCTTTTAACAATGTTGGAAGCTGCAGGGGGGTGCCCAGGATACCCGCGACCTGGGCCGGCTTCCCAGCCACCATTGTGGTTGGAGCCAGCTCATTTTTCATTTTTTGGTGGGTGCCTCAGTGCCCAGCAGTGGCACCCACAAACCAGCTTTCCATGGGGGTGTTTAAGGAGCCCCAATGCCCCCACAGCCCTTTTCGTCTCCCTCCCCTTAATTGAATTGAGAGATGCAGTCCCCTGGGCCTGTTCAAGGGGGAGAGAGACCGAGTGCCCTCTCTCCCCATTATAATATATATACCGGATTGACTTCCTCTGGTGCTGTGGACCCCCTCCCTGAAAGTTGGCTCCGTGTTTGGCAAGTCAAAGCTTCCGGCAGACACGGCAGGCGGCATCTTGGTGTCAGCGTGGTTGTGGAACCTGGAAGTACAAAGGAGTATTCTGGCAACGGAAAGTACGGAGGCCCCCTGCGAACACTGAAAGCGAAAGCCTTGGTGAAGAGAGCGGAGCGGAGCTGGACTCACGGCGGCTAGTGGCAGTAGCCAGGCTGGGAGAAGTGACCGCATTGCAACGTCTTCTGATTGCAAAGGTATGCGGAAATAGTGTACTGTTCAAGCAGGTGGGGAGGTGTGCGCAAGAGGGATCCCCGGCGGTATTAGGCAAGCTAGGCGGACCCTTTGTGGCATTCAATAAGGATTTAGCTCAAGATGTCCGCCGACAAGCTGAGAGATCGTGAAACCGCTGATAGAGGCCATGTTCTTGTGAAATTTGTAGGGGTGCATCATAATCACCTTTAGTCCGCACCCGCATATATCGAGTTATGTATTAATGAATAACCAGTAAAGAGTAGCTCTAAGTCGCATTATTAGAGTGAATAAATGAGTAATTGCGCTATTAGAATCATGCAAATGTAGTGCTTAATTGAAATGCGTTTAAAATGATGCATAGATGATTTAGTTCATGTGTAATTAAAGATGCAGTAGTTAACGTGTATGATATTAAGTTGCACGTGTAGATATTTTTGCATATGAAATGTATGAGCCTATGCTTAAAGAAGTAAATAAGAATTGTGTGTTTAAAATGTGTAAAGGCCTGACTGCATATACGTCAAGGAAAGGCCTGTTCGTTCTTATGTTAGCTTATTTTGTAGGCAGAGAAGGTGTTCTCTTGGAAAGGCTCTCTGGGCACAGTTAGTAGATTTGTACAGAGGGAAAGTTTGTTGAAATGTATCTTCTGTTGCAGGTGCAAGGACACATGCCTCGTTAGTGAAAGACTGGCTCTTTGTTTCAGGAGTTAGGGTGGTGGGAGGCATTGAGATGGGAGTATACTGGAATGTAGGGATGATACTTTCAGCGGAGAAGGTGCCTGGGACTCAAGGTCGCTGTAACCGTCCTGGATGAAGTAAGAGTTTCGATGGAAAAGTACGAGAAGGAAGACCTGGCCGAAGATGCGTGACAAGGGCGTGTTCAATTGTATGTGGATTTTGTATTAGGGACAGTTCCCCAAGGGAGGAGAGAAGAGAGGAGGTAGAGGAGACCAGAGAGAAGGGCCAAGAAAGAGATCTATTAGGAAGGAGCATCTTAGAACGAGCTCGAAATGCTAAGTGAGTGCACTTCTTAGGAAGTCTTCACAGCTGACACCTTTTCTTTTACTCTTGCCTGGGGAAATTCGTTAAGTAGGTATGTCACCTTAGTGGTAGAGTAGGGACAGTTAATGTTTTACACTTATTTAGATAAATGAAGAATAATATAGAGATTGGAGCAGTTTTTGTTTGTTTAATACTTCTGGAGCTAACGATTCTTCTTATCCTGAGTCGGATGAGACTTCTGCATAGGATGATGTTTGTATTAGTGCCCATCTATTTCTTTAACCTCGTGTTGAGGTGCTTGCATGTGCAGTTATTCTTGGCTGTAATAAACCCACAAAATTGAATTCGGAGTCAGTGGTCTTTTAAGGTAAACTGGATTTTAAATTGTTGCATAACCGAATTGGATTTTCTTCTCTTCACACTATTCAGCAGGTAAAAAGATTCTGGCGACCTGAAGATTCTTAATGATGGTGAGATAAGATAAGAATCCCGCTTTATCAGTTGGTAGCAGAGTAGGATGGTTTCCTCTGATAGTAAGGGGAAATCTAGATTAGGATAAGAGATTATTTGCCCCATACAGCCCGAGTGATAATGATCCAGTGGATTGGAGGACGACGGTGGTCGCTGAAAACTGACGGAGAGTGACGGTGCGGCGGAAGTAGCAGTTCGTGGTAGAGTGAGTATGAACAGGGTGATGCGTGTTAGATTGCGGTGTTTAATTGTTGTGTGATGTCTTGCGGAGTTGGAATGAGAGTCGTGTGATTGAGGATCGGACCGTGAGCGCGCGCGGGGCCGAGAGATTTGATTCGATATCCCGGGATAATAGATTGTGGTGTAGAAGACACCCAGAGCTGAGATTGTTGACCAGAGGTTGTGGGAGTCATGAGACGTCGTTGATTAACCCACTGATGATAGGGAGCGTATGTGTGAGTGTGTGAATAACCGACGCTGGTCGTAGGTTATAGTGTGTAGAATATTGAGTGTTTGGATCCTATCGATTGTGTCAGAGGTGATTGTCCGGTCGTTCGCGGACAGACAGTTGCCAGATTGAGGTCAACAGTTTCGAGAGGCTGATCGGTCATTGGTGGACCGACAGTCAGAGAGGTGATTGTCCGGTAGGACAGACAGTTACTTCAGAGTGTGATTGGGACACGTGCGAGCAAGAAAGGGTGAATTGAGAAGGAGGGGAACTGCTGCGAGCGGAGGAAGAGTGACGTCAGACAGTGCCGCGCTGCGATAGGCCGGTTGGTGTGAGCCGCGCTGGCATTGGTGGATTGAAATCAGGAAGTAAAAATGGAATCTTGTGCGCGAACGGAAATCTGCTTCATCATGAAATGTTTTAAAGTTTTACGATAAGTCTGTAGAGGTGATAGACATGTGGTTACTCGGGGAGGAGAGGAAGCCCCTCCCGAGGATACGCCAGCACATTACATGGCTAAGAATGTAGGATTACATACTATATTTTGGCTTGAGAATTGGCATACAATGACAGAAGGAAAAGGAGAATTGACTTTCCCACGCTATGGTACTTTCAGGTTGGAAGTGCTGTATCAGTTGAAATCTGTGATGTCTTCCTTGCGACCACTACCTAGACCCACACAGTTTGAGGCGCTACATGCATGGATTAGAGCAGCGTATGACAGGAAGAGAGACAGAAGCCAGGAAAGGGTGAAGAAGTCGATCAGGGCATTTCAAGATGCGAGATGGGATGCACTGGAGAAAAGGTGGAGAGTGGAAACACTTGAGGGGGATAGATTATATCCGTTGATAGAGAAAACGAGAGGTACGCAGGAAAGGAGTGCAGAGGAAGATGATAGTGATACGGATGACAGCTTGTTAGACAGACTGCTGTCAGAGAGACCACCTCCATTAAATCCAGAATATAGCGAAGGAAATTCGATTGTGGCAGGAAGGATAGGCGAGTCACAGAATCAGACAAATGTGAGAGTAGTGGGAAAAATCTCCACAGGAACGGAGGGAGTAGGAACCCAATCTTCCATGGGGAATATGCGGTTGCCTGACTCCCTGATGGTACCTGTTACCATTGGTCCTATAGTATCGGTGTATGACCCAGATCGAGTAAGTGAAGGAAGTCTAATGCAGACGACAGGGAGAGAGGGGATCAGCATTGGAGGGAATGGCGTAGAGGAACAAATGGTCCGTTCTCCGAAGCCCATAGAAGCGAGCACGCCACTGCCAGCCACCGCAGACTCCTCTAGTGGACAGGTGGATGTGAGACCGGTAAGACCAGGGTCTTTGGTCAAGTCCAGATCAGCTTTGAGAATGTGGGTACCACCTGTAAGGAATCAGAGCGATAGGAGGCCAGGAGATGTGGAGCAAGACAACTCAGGAAACAGACCAGGTTCCAGGAACACGATAGAAGAGAGCAAGCCACGAGAACAAAGCAGTGATTATGACAAGCGGAATGGTGCGGCTTGTCGAGAAATTTTGAGGAGTGCCGCAAGGTTGCTGGATGTAGTGAGACTAAAGGCAGAGGTAGACGAAATGATTAGTGGGAACCTGCCTTTGGAGAGAATAGAGATCTATGAGCCAGACGAGCTGCTTTTTGTAGCAAAGGATGTGACTCGTAAAGCGAGGACCGCACATGAGAAATTGACAGAATTGGCCAAGAAATATGAGGTGGATATGAATAAAACGAAATCGTTGCAAGGATCCCATAGGTTGCAATATAGTGATCAAGATCTGGAGGAGAAAAGGGTCACAGGATTAAGGACGCATACTAAAGACGTGATTGTAGGGATGCGTATATGGGTAATGCTAAACAAATGGGAGGAAAGGTGGTCGAAGAAGAAGATTGCCAAAAAGACTGTAGGAGAAACGCCGCCTCCGGGGGGAGGGACGACGGGCGTAGGGAATTATCCTTTACGAGAAGTACAGAACGGAGGGTACGTGCATGTGCCATGGAGTAGAGGTGACTTGGCTGCATTTACAAATGATTTTCCTCGGCTGAGGGAAAAACCGGTAGAGTGGTACAAACAGGTCGAGCGTTTTGTTAAAATTTTGAAGGTATTGTGGATTGATTTGAACACCTTGTTTGATATAGTAGTACCAGGAGACTTGTGGACAGCTTGTAAAATTGCAGTTGAGTGGCCGACCTTCGAACCTGAAAGGGATGCTGTTACAAATGGTCCGTCACCTATAGTCATGAAAAAGTTTGAACAAGTGATTACATGGTTGAAGTTGAAGATCTCGCCTCAAGACATTGATTGGGTTAAGATAGATCGAACTGTGCAGGAACCCAAGGAGACAGTGCATGAATATTATGAAAGACTCCTGCAAGCTTTTAAACAGTATAGTGGACTAGATACCTTAGACCACAAGGATATGGGACAGTTTGTCTCAAAGGTTGTCTTAGGATTGAGATCAGAGGTTAGTCTCATGATACAGCACCATTTGATTTGTTGGCAGAACAAGCCGGTAGATGAAATCTTGCGGTATGCGAGGTACTGTAGTGATGAAGTAGACTCGAAGCACCGGAAGCTGAAGGACAAACTGATGCTTGTTCAGATGCAAACAGCTCAGGTCCAGCCTAGCGGAGGGACGCTGGGAAGAAGACAGGGAAACTACCAAGGGAACCAAAATGGGCAAGGTCAGGGAAAAGGGAAACCTATAGATCCCAAGACGGGGATGGATGTGGCGACATTGAAGAAGACCACTGCTTGTCATTTTTGTCATCAGATTGGACATTGGAAGCGCGAGTGTCCCTTGAACCCAGCCAATCAGGTGCAGCAGGAGGTAGAAGTGGTTCAGGCACTCGTGCCGGAGGTAGTCAATACTGTGACAAGGCCCAGATCGATGAAAGGGGGGACGTTTAACCCACAGGTGCAGGTCCCCCAGCCACCGAGAATTTCGCAAGGAATGCGGACTTACCAGCAGATGCCCCTTTTCGAAGGGTATGATGAGTACAGCCCAGACCCGTTAGCCTGACGGTGCCTGAGGGGGGAGGAAGACTGCACACTTGGAACAGTCTTGGAGGTAGACCAGAGAGGACCTTTTGTGGAGGCAGACATTGATGGTCATCCTACCACTCTTTTGGTTGACACTGGTGCTACCTGGTCTACTGTAAGATCAGCAGTAGTCCCCAACCTACCCCTCTCGGGACAATCAATCCAAGTTGTTGGAGTGACGAACAAGAGGATAACTAGCCCATTGACCGAACCGATTCCAGTGAGAATAGGCTCTTTCCGAGCTAGACACCAGTTCGTGGTGCGCGATACGAGTCCAGTTTGTCTGTTAGGAAGAGATCTATTGTGTAAATTGAACTGCACTATCTATTGCACACCTAGGGGAGTGGAGGTTCAGACGAAGGATGACGATGCCACCTTTAAAGTTGCCAATCAGCACCTGTGTATAGAAATGTATCCAGTGGTGGCAGTGGAGGAACTTCCACTAGATTTGAGAGATTCTGTGTCACAAGAGGTGTGGTACTTCACGGGAGAAGAGATCGGACTGATCAAGGGGGTTGAACCTGTACAGATCCAAGTTAAGCAGAATGCCGAATTCCCTAGGACGCCCCAGTACAATTTGTCACCGAGACGATTGCAGGGATTAGACCTGCAATCGAGTCTATGATCAAGCAAGGCATTCTGAAGGAGATAAGAGGTAGCCCATGTAATTCACCCATCATGGGACTACAGAAACCGAGCGGGAAGTTCAGGATCGTGCGAGACCTGCGAAAGTTCAACACGATAGTTGTCCCATGTTGTCCAGTGGTACCGAATCCATCAGTGATACTGTTTCAGATCCCATGCGAAGCCGAGTGGTTTACTGTCATTGATTTGTGTCAAGCATTCTTCTCAATACCGCTCCACGAGGAAAGCCAATTTCTTTTTGCTTTCCGGCTGGAAAATCGTGTGTTAACATGGTGTCGTATCCCTCAAGGGTATACAGAGAGTCCATCGATCTTTAATCAGATCTTGAAGAAGAATCTTGAGAGTCTCATATTGCCACAGAACTCAGTTCTTGTGCAGTACATAGATGATCTACTTGTGGCATCAGAAACAGAAGACGCTTGCAGGATAGACACGATAGCCCTACTGAATCATTTGGCAGAGAATGGACACAAGGTGTCCCCGAACAAATTGCAGTACTGTCTGAATGAAGTACAGTACTTGGGTCACAGATTAGAAAAAGGCAAGAGGAAGGTGTCACCAGATCGAATTGAGGCAATAATGAACATGGCAGTGCCCACCACTCAGAGGGAAGTCAGGATGTTTTTGGGAATGGTCGGCTATTGTCGTCAGTGGATTCCCAATTTTTCCTTGAGAGCAAAGATTTGGAGAGGCTCACGCACAAGGACGTGAGCGATCCGGTACCATGGGACGAGGAGTGCTTGGTGTCATTCCTAAGACTGAGAGAAGGTTTGTGCAGTGCACCAGCTTTGGGAATGCCCGATTACAACAAGGCTTTCTCACTGTTCTGTTGCGAGAGAGAAGGTTGTGCATTAGCAGTCTTAGCTCAGAATCATGGAGGTGTCCGTAGACCAGTTGCCTATTTTTCAGCTACTCTAGATCCAGTAGCTTCTGCGTTGCCCGGATGTCTAAGATCCGTTGCTGCAACAGGTGTCAGCATTGCAAGATGTGAAAGCATTGTAATGGGTCATCCTCTGACAGTTTATGTGCCACACTCTGTTGAATTTTTAAATGACCAGAACCAAGACTCAGCACCTAACGAATAACAGGTTAACGAGGTATGCCGCAGAGAATGTGACTCTGAAAAGGTGCTCTGTCCTAAACCCTGCGACATTAATGCCCATACCGAATACAGATGATGAAGATTGTGCGGACCATGATTGTCTTGATGTGACTGAACTATGCACCAAACCGAGACCTGACATTGTCGACGAACCACTGACTGACCCAGATGAAATTTTCTTTGTCGATGGTTCGTGCCTAAGAGACAGTGTTGGTCAACTGAGAGCAGCGTTTGCTGTATGTACCATTTCAGGAGTGGTTGAGGCTGCTTGCCTAGAAGGAGTACACTCCGCGCAGGTAGCTGAGATCATTGCCTTGACTCATGCCTGTTTGGCCGCTGATCAAATCCGAATCACGATCTACACAGACAGCCAGTATGGGTTCGGTGTGGTTCATGACTTCGGACAGTTATGGTCACAGAGGGGATTCTTGACATCATCTGGTTCACCCATTAGGAATGGAGAACATGTAAGACAGCTGCTAGATGCATTGCAATGTCCGAAGGAAATCGCAGTTGTCAAGTGCACTGCGCATGGAAAGGGGGATGATTTTGTCTCTTTGGGAAATAACTATGCGGATGAAGTTGCCCGTTTCTGTGCAGAACAAGGATGCATATTTACAGAGGGTTACACAGGAGAGAGCCAAGAAAGAACCAAGCTCAACATGATGTTGGCCATGGCAGACACTTGGGAGGAACTCAAGCGCCTGCAGGATGAAGTTTCAGACCAAGAACGGAATGGATGGGTCAGAGCCGGATGTGAAAGAGGGGATGTGGATGTTTGGGTTTCCAGTGATGGGAGGGCGGTATTGCCAGAGAATCTGCTGAGCCCGATGGTGAGACTAATACATGGGCCGATACATCTTGGTAGAGATGCAATGATGCGTGTGTTTACACAGACGTGGTATAACCCACGATTTCGTGCGATTGCTGAAGCAGTTTGTCAGAGGTGTGTTACGTGTCAACAGATGAATGCTCGAAAGAAGACTGTGGTCACATTGAGTCACATTGGAAGGTCAGGAGGACCCTTCAATAGGATGCAGCTAGATTTTGTAGAGATGCCCAACTGCAATGGGTTGAGGTACATTTTGGTGGTGGTGTGTGTATTCTCACAGTGGGTGGAGGCTTACCCAACACGCAGGTGTGACACCCTCACAGTGGCTAAGTTATTGTTGAGGGAACTCATCCCGAGGTTTGGTTTTCCAACCTCTTTGGAATCGGATAGAGGAACACACTTCCACAGTGAAATCATGAAGCTGCTTTGTGCGGCATTGAATGTTGATCAAAGATTACATTGCAGTTATCGACCAGAGGCTTCTGGGATAGTGGAACAGGTTAATGGAACCTTGAAGGCAAGAATGGCAAAAATGTGTTCGTCAACGTCTCTGAAGTGGCCTGATGCCCTGCCGCTTGTGCTTATGAGTATTCGCAGTGTCCCCAACAGGAGAACTGGGTTGTCTCCCCATGAGATCTTGATGGGGAGGGCAATGCGGTTTCCAGCAGTACCAGCTACAGCTTTGATAAACATCACTGATGACTTGATTCTCGATTACTGTAAAGGACTATCTGATGTGGTCTTTTCTGTGTCCCAGCAGTTACAAGCTGCAGCTGTTCCGGCCTCGAGTGATCTGTGCCACGACCTGTGTCCAGGAGACTGGGTGCTTGTTCGAAAGCACGTGAGGAAGAGCTGTCTGGACGTTCGGTGGCGAGGCTCGTACCAGGTACTACTGGTAATGAACACAGCAGTGAAGTGCGGAGGATTGCCGAACTGGGTGCATGCTTCCCATACCCGCAGAGTTTCAGCACCCTCGGAAGAAACAGCTCCTCTCGTGAATGAAAATCCAGCTGATGTGGCAGGGCCACATGAGAGGACAAGTCAAGCTGTGAGGGCCGCTGATGCAGCTGGTTGTGCACCAGAGCAAGCTGAAGAGGGTTCCGACAACCAGAACCTCGACTCTGACTCGGATGACAGAGGTGTTGCTGTGGGTGGAGTAGAGTCAAATTCAGCAGAAGAAGGAAGTGGTGCACAGGGTATAGAGGGGGACAGCGGAAGAACGACCAGAACCGAGGAGGCTTGGCCTGAGAGACAGAGGCGACTGAACCTGAGGTTGGCACTCGAAAGAGATCTTGCTCCAGTGTCTGAAACATCTGAATCGGAAGTGAGTGACGGAGAGCAGGCTCAAAAGGGTCGAAGAAGGTCGAAAAGAACGAGAATACCTTGCCAGAGATACGCTACCCCGGAGTGGACTTACACAGTGACTGATGCCGGGAGTAGTGAGTTTGGGGAGGCTGAGGTCCGTGCAGGTAGCCAGCAAGAGCCCGAATGTGGTGTTGAAAGTGGTGCTGTTAGTGCCAGGGCTCGAAGTCGAAAGAGTACTGACCCTCACGGTTCCGAATCCCCCGCTTCTGAGTAAAGTCCGAGAATTGGTTCTGCATCGACTCGAATTTCCGTCATTTGGGTTTGAGCCGCCTTCACATGAAATGATAATTCTTCGTCTTGAACTTTTGTATCATGTTCTAGAAGCGCTTGCAGCTGACCTTATTGTGGATTGAGTATAAACTGTTGTAAATAAAAGCCTAAAGAAGAAGATAACCTAGGTCCGAGTGGAAGAAGAATAAACTTAGGGACTTTCCGCCGAAGACGAACGAAAGCTTAGGGAAGTCTTTTACTGGACTATGTAAATAAGGAAACTGTAGTTGGAAAGGGGATTTCCAGAGGTTTCGGAGTGTTGCTCGAACTGGTTAAGCAAGTCACGTGCGGAGAAGACAGAGACTTTTGAGTGCTCGTTGCTGAAACCAAGAACTTTGAGAACTTTCGAGATCATGGAGGCTGGAGATCCACACCGTAGATCCAAAGTGATTGTAGGCACATTTATAGGGGGTGTGATAGTTTCTATAATCATAGTAGTTGTAGTTTCATATGTGGTTCCACACGAGCTAGCAGTGAAGGGGTTGCCAGGGACTCCAACACCCACTTCACCTAGCAAAAAGGAGGGAAACATAGGAGCTGACAGAGCTTTGCTAATAGAAGAGAGTCGTAGATTGCATGTAGATTTGTCTAGAAGTGATTTTAAGCTTAATGCGTATGCCAAGCTGCTATATGAGTATGTAGATGCCATGGATGCGAAAGATTGTTATGTGTGTATGCAGTTGCCAGCTTCAGTGGATGAGGGTATTAGATATCACCATCTTCCACTGACTTATGGAATTTCGTGTAGTTTGTTATTGAGTGTGTTTTATGGGAGAGGTCACTATGAGTACTTCTTTTCCAACTATGACGCCGTGCTTTCAGAGGTTCCTGCCCATAAACATTTGAACAAGTATGATTATTACAAGGCGGAAGATAGACTTGGAAAGTACTTCATTCCGACTTCGACTTTAGATACAGCTTATGCCCATAGACACAATTTAACATGTGCATTAACAGAAGTAGAGAAGAAGTTTGTAGATCAGGTAGAAGATAGATATAGAATGTTAACACAAACACGTCACACTGGAGATAGTCCTGTAGATTGGACAGACGAGGAGAGATTGCACCGAACAAAAGGAAGTTATGGTCCTATAGCATTGGATATGGGCCAAAGGGGAAAGTTGTGTGTGAGACGTGTGCAGACTTATTATGATAAGGTCTCTGTGGGACAGAGCGAGTGTGATCATGTTTTCACTATGGAGGATTCAGCAAAGAATTTTCTGCAAGGTCCTGTACAAGTGATACCTACGGTGTATTTTGTGTGTGGAAGGAATGCTTATGTGAGGTTGCCAGCAAACTGGTATGGTACGTGTTATTTGGGAATAATATTTCCAAAGATCTACCATGCAGAGGATTTGGAGCTTTTGGAAGGTGGAAAGCATTCGAGAGTGAAGAGAGGTACGAGTGCAGGAGCTGTAGTAGGAGACATCTTTGGAGCAATGATACCAAGTTTGGGAGTGATATTGAATGATGTGAAAATCCGGAGATTGGCGACTGTGGTTGATGAGTTATCAATGAATACAGCAAAGTCGTTGATAATTGTGGATGGAGAGATGTTGTCGATAAGGACAATGGTTTTGCAGAATCGTCTTGCTTTGGATGTCTTATTGGCAAAAGAGGGCGGAGTCTGTAAAATGTTGAAGGTTCAAGAGTGCTGCACTTATATACCAGACCACAGCAAGGATCTGGAGAAATATATAAGTAACATCACTACGATCCATACGAAGATAGCGGATTTGACTGAAGAGGGAGTTTGGGAGAAAGTTGGCAAATGATTTGGTCAAGTGGGAAGCTGGTTTGCGAATTTGGGAAAGGGATTCCTTGGCTATGTTCTGAGACCTCTCATAATTGTGGTGGTTTGTGTGGTTTGTCTGTGGGGTCTGATCAGAGCATACAAGTGGTATCGAGCAGGCAGAGCTGAGAGAGCTTTGAGAGAAAATGAGACGAGAATGGCTAGACTGCAGGACAGTCACTATCGAAATATTAAGAGTTTGGAGAGATTCAAACAGGGGAGAATGGCAACAAGTTCTGTTTAGGTCGGTTCTTTCTCCAAGGGAGTTGTAAAGGTGTGATGACAGGAGTCATCAAAGGGGGGGAACTGATAGAGCGCCATGTTCTTGTGAAATTTGTAGGGGTGCATCATAATCACCTTTAGTCCGCACCCGCATATATCCAGTTATGTATTAATGAATAGCCAGTAAAGAGTAGCTCTAAGTCGCATTATTAGAGTGAATAAATGAGTAATTGCGCTATTAGAATCATGCAAATGTAGTGCTTAATTGAAATGCGTTTAAAATGATGCATAGTTGATTTAGTTCATGTGTAATTAAAGATGCAGTAGTTAACGTGTATGATATTAAGTTGCACGTGTAGTTATTTTTGCATATGAAATGTATGAGCCTATGCTTAAAGAAGTAATTAAGAATTGTGTGTTTAAAATGTGTAAAGGCCTGACTGCATATACGTCAAGGAAAGGCCTGTTCGTTCTTATGTTAGCTTATTTTGTAGGCAGAGAAGGTGTTCTCTTGGAAAGGCTCTCTGGGCACAGTTGGTAGATTCGTACAGAGGGAAAGTTTGTTGAAATGTATCTTCTGTTGCAGGTGCAAGGACACATGCCTCGTTAGTAAAAGACTGGCTCTTTGTTTCAGGAGTTAGGGTGGTGGGAGGCATTGAGATGGGAGTATACTGGAATGTAGGGATGATACTTTCAGCGGAGAAGGTGCCTGGGACTCAAGGTCGCTGTAACCGTCCTGGATGAAGTAAGAGTTTTGATGGAAAAGTACGAGAAGGAAGACCTGGCCGATGAGGCGTGACAAGGGCGTGTTCAATTGTATGTGGATTTTGTATTAGGGACAGTGCCCCGAGGGAGGAGAGAAGAGAGGAGGTAGAGGAGACCAGAGAGAAGGGCCAAGAAAGAGATCTATTAGGAAGGAGCATCTTAGAACGAGCTCGAAATGCTAAGTGAGTGCACTTCTTAGGAAGTCTTCACAGCTGACACCTTTTATTTTACTCTTGCCTGGGGAAATTCGTTAAGTAGGTATGTCACCTTAGTGGTAGAGTAGGGACAGTTAATGTTTTACGCTTATTTAGGTAAATGAAGAATAATATAGAGATTGGAGCAGTTATTGTTTGTTTAATACTTCTGGAGCTAACGATTCTTCTTATCCAGAGTCGAATGAGACTTCTGCGTAGGATGATGTTTGTATTAGTGCCTATCTATTTCTTTAACCTCGTGTTGAGGTGCTTGCATGTGCAGTTATTCTTGGCTGTAATAAACCCACAAAATTGAATTCGGAGTCAGTGGTCTTTTAAGGTAAACTGGATTCTAAATTGTTGCATAACCGAATTGGATTTTCTTCCCTTCACACTATTCAGCAGGTAAAAAGATTCTGGCGACCTGAGGATTCTTAATGATGGTGAGATAAGATAAGAATCCCGCTTTATCACCGCCGCAGAGGAGATGTTCTCGGACTCTCCCCCGGAGCAGCGGGATATCAATATAAGTGCAAATGGAGAAGCAAGTGGAGGGGCAAAAAGTTTAAAAGACAATTTTCGCATACTTGAGAAACTCATGCGTCAAGAGCAGACTAAATGGTGGGAGTCCAAGTCACTCCAAAAGTACCTGGATGTGGGAAGGATTCCTAGGGGCCTTCGGATCATGATTGCCCCTAGCTACGAGACGCCGAACCCCAAGATGATGGTAGTGTGGGCTGAATGCAACCACGACTCGTCTCGTAGGTTGGTACAAATCCTGGTCAAGTATGCAGAAAGCGATAGAGCTGATCTACAATTGAAAATAGACGCTCTGAATGAGGAAATTAAAGCGCAAGGAGACTTGCAACAGGAAAAGAAGAGGCATGAGGAAATGCTGATTAGGCTGCATAAAGAGGAAGAGAAAATCAAAGCGAGGAAAACGTATAAGTTTAGAAGAGATAAGGATGATTACGCTAATGGGCAGATTTTTACATTTGCGCGCCAATATGATTCGATGAGGCACGCCACGGCCAATAAACGCAAGCAATTGCCTCATGAAATGGATAGGGACCAACATCAGGCAGAAGTTACATCAGCATCCGATGTAAGTTCGGCACTTGAAAGTGAATCCAAATCGGAGGCAACAGGAAAAAGGCCAGATCAACGCTCCACCAAATTGTCCTTGGGGGAAGAGCTGGATTTTTTAAGGATCAGCAGAAGGGAAACACTGCGCCCAAGGATCAACAGGCCAGTAAAAGGCCATGCACCCAGAGAAGAAGGGAAAGAAGAAAGGCCTGTAGAGAGCGCAGGAAACAAGAAACCAGCACGAGGTCGGGGGCATTGGAAACGGAGGTAGGGGCGGTACAACAGCCTCCTATATCTCCCATTGGCGCGAACACAATCATTAATCTTGCCCATATAGATCTTAATGCAGCCGAACAGCATTTGCTCTCCTTAGGACTTTCTTATTGCCTGGAGAGCAATTTTAATTACACTCAGACCCGTACAGACATATACAAATTCATAAGGAAGCTTAAATTGAAGAAATTCCATCAGCTTCAAGTACATTCCAGGCAAATGGAAAATAGTGCACCAGTAATGAATAACCCCAGTGCTTCTATTCTGACAGTCACGGATTATGGCCTTCTTCGGGACTTGTATGATTTGCAAAATGATAATGGGGTTTCACAGAAAAGTGTCATTGGGCAAGAAAATCAAGGCATGTGTCAGGGGGCTATGTCACCGACACAGGAGACCTGTGCTAAGTCGGACACCCCATTCAAAACTAAATCCAAATTTATCCCGATAATGCCCCGTAACGCGCTGGATGTTTTTAATGAGCAGGTGGTGGCACAGGTCAAAAAGTTGAATATTGGCATCAACAAAACAAAGAGGAAAATCACCTACCAGGAAAGAAAATACTACCAACTAATTGATAAACTAAAGAAAGAGAAACAAGTGATAATCAGAAACTCTGATTAGGGAGGGAACATTGTGAGTTGTGGCCCTTGCAAGATTATATGGAGGAAGCATATTCACAACTTAATGACCCAGAATGTTACAGGAAAAGTTCGCTTAAAAAATACAAAGGTACACAGGAAGTCTTTTTTGCAAAGCTTTTAGCTTGGAAGAGCCTGGGTTTACTCAATATGGAGGAATATAAATTTCTGAAGAAGGAGTACCCGACTATTCCTGCGATATATTTTATTCCGAAAGTTCACAAAAACATATACAAACCACCAGGGAGACCAATAATAGCAGCATGCGATGGACCCTTGGAGAATATGTCAAGATATATTGACTATTTTTTGCAAGATCATGTGAAGAATTTGAAATCCTTTGTGCAAGATACTGAGCGACTTCCTGCGGAAAATAACTAACATACAGTGGAAGTCTGATTATCTTTTAATAGCCCTGGATGTTACATCACTCTATACATCCATAAGAAATAATGATGGCATCAGGGCTGTGGAGCATTTTTAGCTAATAGACCTTTGATATATGCTCAACATAATAAGATGTTAATCAATATGTTATCATTTTGCCTCGAAAAATAACTTGTTTCTCTTCAAAAATCAAATGTATCAGCAAATACAGGGGGTAGCAATGGGGGCCAGCTTCTCCCCCAGTTATGCATGTTTATTCATGGGCTGGTGGGAGGAGCTGGTCCTTAGAAAGCAATTTGAGCATGTCTACCATGAGAATATTATTAACTGGATAAGGTTCATTGATGATTTGTTTATAGTATGGCACAGCACTGAGCAGAATGCAAATCAATGTTAATGATGTCAATCTAAAGTTTACCTCATCCATTAGTAAAGAGATGGTAACATTTTTAGATGTGCAAATCCAGATCGTTAGCAATAAAATAACAACGTCATTATACCGTAAACAAACTGCTGGCAATACAGTGCTACATGCATCAAGCTCGCACCCTCCGCACCTCATACAGAGCATCCCATATGGGGAAATGCTCAGGAGAAGAAGGATATGTAGTGATGAGGTGGATTTATCTGCAAAACAACAGGAAAGTAAGGAGCGCTTCCTAGCGAGAGGGTACAAAACAGAGATCATTGATGCAGCAATAACCAAGTCTAGAAATCGGGCCAAGGATGATTTGCTCCAATATAACAAAAAGTGTCAGGGGACGAAAACTGAGGTGTTGGATCCAGCTAAAGAGCCCACCAGATTAATCCTAACATACTCAAGGCAAGAAAAACAACTCAGGGGTATTATCAGGTGCAACTGGCCCATTGTGTTGGACGACCCCGTAATAGGCTGCCTACTACCCAAAATGCCATAGATTACATACAGGAAGGTTCCATCAATGGGTAATGCGCTTGTTAAGAGTATTCCGGAAAGACCAGGACCCAGGGATCTGGTTGACAGCTAGAAAAGGTTTTTATAAATGCTCGAGCTGCAAAGCCTGCCAATATGGCATAAATAAAACTTCTTACCAAACAGCATTTAATGGTAAGGTGCAGCCTATCAATAAACACCTAACCTGTAAAACAGAGTATGCAGTCTAGCTTTTGGAATGCAGCTGCAATCTTCAGTATATAGGTAGCACTAAGTTAGCTGCACCCAAGAGGATCCTACAACACACAAGAGCCATAGTTAATTACAATGTAAGTTACCCGGTTACGAGACACTTTAGCGAGTGTCACAATAGTAACCTCAAATATCTGAAATACTTTGTGATTGATGCAGTGCCAGTGCAAAAAAGAGGTGGCAACCGGGAAACCAAGCTTAGACGGCTAGAGACACGGTATATACTGGAGCTGGACACCAAGTACCCAGGGGGCCTAAACACTAGTGAGGATTTGCACACTTACCTCTAATACTAAGATGGGCAGGTCTGTGCAACTGTCATATCTGTCCAAAGGATCTGTGTCAGTTAACATCATGCATAGTTTTTAGGACTTTCTGGGTTTTAGGTAACTTATATAGGTATATACAATTTTTACTAAATTTTAATATGGATGAATTCTATTTTAATCTATATAAAGGCACCTTAGAACAAGGGTAGCCTAGACTAGTATAATTGGAGCATATACCTCTTTGCAGACAATGTATATGAATTTGTATATGAATGTATTATTATGCACTTTAATCTTTTGGACCCCATCCAATTTTTGAAATTTTGGAATCTTTGAAACTTTGCTCCTTCATAACTTATGCACTTTAAGCATTGTTGCCGGTAGGCTATCAGGACATTATGTCAATATTAATGCCACTGTCGACAATTAGTTTACAGCACGTAGCACTTTAGTTCCATTTGCACAGTAACTTATATAGTATATAAAAAGGAGGGTTTGAGTACTTAGTCACTTTTTTCCATGCATTTGCTATGTTGCACATAAAAGTGAACTTTACAAATTTGAGGGCGGACAGGAATGGGTATATTTATTATAAATGTATTGAGATTGTTAATTACCATGCGGACCAGGCTCAAATGCATAAATAGCGTAATAGACTATATGCACTAGTCACTTTGTGTAAAGAAATGTTTGAAGTATTAAAACATTAATGTGGTATGTGCAAATGCAGGTTAGGGAATGTTAGGGTGTCAGACGTTGAGTCTGTGGGCACGATAAGTTTTAGTAAAACCAAATCAATAGGAGGGTAATGCATTGAAGCCATTCATTAAATCTGAAAAAAATCTAAAATGTCTATCTGCACGTTAAGGTACCATAGTATGTGATTGTAATTATATACAAAATGGTTGTTTTGAGAAGAAAAAAATTATTTATACTCATATTTAAGTGTGCATTTGTGCAGAGTTAAAGTATGTTGTTTATATCCATGATTCGGTTTACGAGCACTGTCACTTTAAAAAGGGTGATCTATTGAACCAGCGTTTGTCATGTGATCAAGGCCGTTCGCGGCCGAAACGCGTTATGGCGGATTTGTGTGAGCAATAAAAAATTGGCACAGAATTGTAGGTCTGCACTCGTTATTCTCCTCGGAGGCGATTGAAGTGACGAGGTTTTCGTATATATATATATATTTATATATATATATATATATATACAAGGCTCGCGTCCACCAGATAAGCGCTTCAGCACTCAGGAGCGGGTGGTGGGTTCACGTTGTTATATCAGCTCACACTTCTCCATGAAAAAGAAAATGCCGCACTCTCGGGTGATATCACTCGGTATTTATTAAACAAAAAGCGGGACGCGTTTCGACTAGCGCCTTTTTCGACCACAGTGTGAGCTGATATATATATATATATATATATATATATATATAGTCCGGCCCCAGGTGATGGGGTCCCTGGGGCCTGTCAAAGGCTTAGGTAGGGAGCAGCATGCCCCCTTCCCTTAATATTGTTAAAACAGGGTCCTCAAGATTTATTCAAGCATTGGGAAGGGGGTCCGCATGCCCCCTTTAATATTAATATACTGGCCCTAAGGGATGGAATCCCTGGGGCCTATTCAAGGCTTGTGGAGGGGGCCATATGCTCCCATCCCTTTATTAATGTGTGTGTGCCATCCCCTTGGTCCTGGCCTATCCGGGTTTTTTAATGTTTTTTGATCAGCACTAAAGATCTGCAGATCCTCTGCGGTTCTGTGGCACAGATTTAAAAAAATGCTACTTTTAGCCCTTGAAGGGATCCGTTTGGGACCCCCCCCACCAGCCTAAGTGGGGCAGGTTGTCTCTACCCTGCTCTCTATATGTTTTTTTTACTATTTTGAAGGACAGGGGATCGAGTCTCCAAGTCCTAAAACTGCTGCCATCATATCTTTGTTGCTGTGGAGGCATCTAATCAGATTTTATCTGAAGATGTGTTGCCTCCATGGATCCTTGCGGTGTCAAGTATACAAAGTTTCTGAACCTTAATGTTTCAAAAACTACTAAATGAATTTACACCAAATCACAAAAGCATGCTTTCTAGACCGAGATCAAGCTTTCTGCCAAATTTCTTGTAATTATATTCAGCATTTTTGGCTGTAGGTGTGTCTAATTTTCCTTTGGAAAAATGATTGGAGTAAGCGTGTTTTGGGCCCCCTCCCTTTATCTCAGCCCCTGCTTGAGGTATTGCCCCAAAGTATTCCAGGAAGGAGCTGAGGTGGATCAGAATTTATTTTGGGAAAGTTTTGTGAAGATTCATCAAACGGCGCAAAGTTATAAGCATTTTGCTATGAAAATGAGCTCGTCCCTATGAATATCCAGAGGATATACAAAATTCACTGAAAAAAACTAAATGTTAAAGGGACGTTATGGTTAGGTGAAAATGGCAGCTAAAACAGGGCTCGTGGTGCGCTGCTGGTTGGGGTATGAAGTCCCCTTGGCTGCTGAGGGTCCTTAGGGGCCAACAAGACCTCCTGTTACCTCCAGTAAACCCCACACAGTGGGATGGCTGAGAGTTGGTCGAAGGCCACGTCCCCTTTCTCCACCACTCTGCAAATGCTCCTCCTGGTGCACTGGTGGTTGGGGGAAGAAGTCCACTTTAGTCCTGAGGCCCTCAGGAGGCAAGGGTCCCGGGAGGGGAGCCACGTGACCCCTTCCCATTTCTTTATAAATGACTTTGGACTCGGGGAGGTGGCGGTCTCCGGGACAGGGAGGTCTGCCAGGCATACCCACATTATTGAAATTAGCCCTAGGGAGGTGGCGGTGCCCAGGGCTTTGATAAGCCATAGGGGGGGGGCCGTGCGCACATTGAGCTTCCCCGCTGTTGAGCCCATGTGGGATCTTTGTGTTGAGCTCAATTATGTATTTAGATTCTGTGACACGTAACAGTTTTTCTCTGTCGCCGCCTCTGGGATGTTGTACAATTCTATCAATCCCAAAGAATACAAGCAAATTGCTGTTACTTTGATGTTTCTCCTTGAAATGTCTGGCCACGGGATAGCTTGGATCCATATTGGTGAGTGCCCTCATATGCTGCAAAATTCTGGTCTTCAATTGTAATTTGGTACTACCAATGTACCTAAGGCCGCATGGGCACTCCAGGACATAGATAACGTAGTCACTGGTGCATGTTATAAATTTGGTAATCTGTTTGTTCTTGCCCATGCTTGTGCTGTATTTTTCCCTACTGCTACTATGTCTACATGCCTTGCATGAATTGCACTTACTGAAACCTTTGGTAGTGCCTAACCATGTGTTGGTAGTGGGTTTGCTGTAATAACTGTGTACCAGATAATCGCTGAGGGATTTGGATTTCCTATAGGTTATCCGGGGTGTTTTACCAAAGCTCGTGCCAATTATGGGATCTGTTTCCAATAAACCCCAATGGCGTTTCATAATCCGCTTTATGATATTTGATCTGGTTTTAAAGGTGGTAATCATTCTGGGGACTTGATCCTTACTGATTTTAGCTTTTTAGAGGAAAAGAGTACCTCATTTCGCGTGACTCCTTTAACTTTTTTAATGGCCGTGGAAATTGCTTTGCTCTTATAGCCCCGTTGGACAAATTTTTTTTCCATGACCTGTTGCTCTCTTGCAAAACCCCCTTCCGTGCTGCAGTTTCAGCGTGCCCTTAAAAACTCCCCATACGGGATGCTATTACGTAGGGGCATCGGATGATTACTACTTGCATGAAGCAAGGTATTGCCAGCTGTCTCTTTTCTGAATGTTATGTTATGTTATGTTATAGACATTTGTATCGCGCACGGCTACTGTCCCGGCGCGGAAGCCAAAAAAAAAGGTGAGGAGCTGAAAGGCAACTGCAAATTAGATAAAAAGCAGGGTTTTTAGCCGTTTCCTGAACAACTTAGGGTCCTGAGTATCACGCAACTCGTGGGGAAGGGAATTCCAAGCCTCCGCTGCCTTGTAGGTCAAGGAACTGCCCTCCATTCTTGTGAGGCGGAAACGGGGGATCACCGCCAGGCACAGCAAGGCTGAGCGCAGCTGTCTTCATGGCACATAAAATCTAAAACGTTTCCTAAGATAAAGCGGCCAGATCCGTATAGGGCTGCGTGGGCCAAAGTGAGGGCCTCGAATTTAACTCGTTGGGCCACGGGGAGCCAGTGCAAATCATGCAAATGTTGTTTTATGCTGGATCTTCCCAGGATGTTAAGCAGAGCCCTGGCCGCACCATTTTGTATTACCTGCAGTTTCTTCAACTGGTACCCTGGCAAGCCAATGTACAGGGCGTTAGCATAATCAATGAGTGTGAGAATCAGGGCGCGGGTAACCATTTCCTTGGCTGCCCTGGGTAACAAGGGTAAAAACTTCCTAAGAGATTTCAGTGTACCAAAGCACTGCCCTGCTAGTTTCTTTATCTGCATGGAGAACCGGAGATCTTCGTTAAACCAGATCCCCAGGTTTTTGACTGGTTGACCCGCAGAATTAGGTAGAGGATAGTCTGCCGGCCAAAGTGATTCCCTAAACTGCGGAGGAAAAGTCCCATACAAAAGAACCTCCGACTTGTCCTCGTTGCACTTAAGCTGAGCAGATGAGAGCCATTTAAAGACGGCTGTAAGACAGGCTTTGGCCCGGGCCGGGGATATGTCATTTTCCCTCCAAGTGAAGAGGAGTTGGGTATCGTCCGTATAAGCAATGATCTTAGCTCCCAGCTCCTCCGCCAGATAGATCAAGGGAGTGACGTATATGTTAAAGAGAAGAGGACTCAGGGTAGAGACCTGCGGCACTCCAGTAGTCACCTTTTTAGAGGGCGAAGAGGACGGGGGCAGCCACACTTGCTGCGATCTATCTTCTAGGAATGATTTGAGCCAATTCCAAGCTAGTCCAGAGACACCAATGTTCGAGAGACGGGCCAGTAGCTGGGAGTGTGGCACTGTGTCAAAGGCGGCAGAGAGGTCTTATAAAATCAGAGCCGCTCTGCCACCAGCGGCCAAACACTCTCTAATTGCTTCTGAGATTTCAACAAGAGCTGTCTCTGTACTATATGTGGCCCTGAACCCCGATTGGGCTGGATGGAGCAAGCCAGATGTTTCAACAAAGTTGGAGAGCTGTTTGTTAACCGCTTTTCGCCACGGCCGGGAGAAGGGAGATAGAGCGGTAGCTAGCAGGAGTGGAAGGGTCCAGAGATGGCTTTTTCAACAGAGGCAGAAGTTTGGCCTGCTTCCAATCTAGGGGAACGATGGCGGTCTGAAGGGACATATTGATGAGGGTATTAACCTCTGGATTAACAACCTCGGCAGCAGAGGCTAACAGCCTGGCCAAACAAGGGTCAGACGGGGAGCTGGATTTCAGCGATTTAAGGATAGTCAATGAGTCTTGTGGAGCAATAGGAGAGAATGCCATCAGGGAATAAACTCGTCACCATCTGTTTATTTTCAATATTGATCGCTACGTCAAGAAATTCACGAGCTAATGTTGTGTGTAAAGCTCAGATTCAGTTGGTTATTGCCTAATTCAGTGATGAATTCCTGTGCTAGACTCAATGACCCATCCCATATCAGGAACAGGTCATCAATATACCTGATCCAGATAGGGATGTGTTCCGTGTACTTTTCATTAGCCTCCACCCACACTGTTTGTTCCTCCCACCAGCCTAGAAAAAGATTTGCCAGGCTGGGGGCGAAACACGTGCCCATTGCTGTAGCAGACTTCTGTCGGTAAAGTGTTTTATCAAAGATAAAGATATTCTCTTTGAGACAATAGAGCATCATACTCTCCAGCATGGCTGTGTGGTCCCAGAGTGATATGTGTCTTTTTCTAAAAAAGTACATACGTGCATCCACACCTTGTCTTTGGTTGATGCAGGTGTACAGGGAACATACATCTAATGCTATCATATGGTAGCTGTCCTCCCACCTAATATCATGGATGCGGCGCAGGAAATCTGTGCTGTCTCTGCAATACGATCTTAGATTGGTTACGAACGGTGATAGGAATAAATCAAGAAAGATAGATGTGTTCTCAAGTAGCCCACTATTTGAAGACACTATAGGTCGTCCTGGTGGTCTAGTGGAATTTTTATGGATCTTCGGTAATAGATAAAAACTCGGAAGTCGTGGATTATCTGTCTTCAAGAATAAATATTCTTCCCTATCCAATAAACCACCATCCCACCATCCCTTCAATAGGTCATGGTATGTACTGATAGAGGATCTATACATCTCCCAACTGATTACTTCATAACAGTTAGTGTCTTCCAACTGTGTGAGGGCTTCATTGTTATACTGTTGCACATCCATTACAATAACATTTCCACCCTTATCAGAGGGTTTTACAATGATACTTTGGTCATTCAGCAGAGCCTTCAAGGCGGTCCTCTGTGATTGTGTCAAATTATCTCGTTGTGATTTAGAATCGTAGTTCCTTAATTTATTGATTTCTTGAATCATAATGGCATTAAAGGCTTCTCAATTGTTGTGCGGAACATTCGAATTGAATGTAGATTTTGGTTTAAATCCACTATGACATGTTGCATCCGGCCTAAAACCCAGTTCAATAAGCATCTTGCCTTTGTCTTTATTTGGTATTTCGGTGATGTTCTCCTCCAATTGGTGCAAATCTAAAATAAAATTTACATCTTCCAGGAGGAAATCAGACGAATCTTCCGGGAGATGGCGGCCAATTTTGCCTTTTTTCTGTCCCACTGTCATTTTAAATATTTTCATTAATTTGAGTTTCCGAATATAAAGGAAAAGGTCGATACGAGTATTGACAAAGTTCATATCATTAGTCGGACAAAAGGACAGTCCCAATTGCAGGAGTGATTCCTCTTCTTTCTTTAATACCAGATCAAATATCATAAGGCAGATTATGAAATGCCATTGGGGTTTATTGGAAACAGATCCCATAATTGGCACGAGCATTGGTAAAACACCCCGGATAACCTATAGGAAATCCAAATCCCTCAGCGATTATCTGGTACACAGTTATTACAGCAAACCCACTACCAACACATGGTTAGGCACTACCAAAGGTTTCAGTAAGTGCAATTCATGCAAGGCATGTAGACAAAGTAGCAGTAGGGAAAAATACAGCACAAGCATGGGCAAGAACAAACAGATTACCAAATGTATAACATGCACCAGTGACTACGTTATCTATATCCTGGAGTGCCCATGCGGCTTAGGTACATTGGTAGTACCAAATTACAACTGAAGACCAGAATTTTGCAGCATATGAGGGCAGTCACCAATATGGATCTAAGCTATCCCGTGGCCAGACATTTCAAGGAGAAACATCAAAGTAACAGCAATTTGATTGTATTCTTTGGGATTGATAGAATTGTACAACATCCCAGAGGCGGTGACAGAGAAAAACTGTTACGTGTCACAGAATCTAAATACATAATTGAGGTCAACACCAAGATCCCACATGGGCTCAACAGCGGGGAAGAGTTAGCAACCCATACCGGATATAGATGATAGTGGGTTGGAGCATAACCCTTCTTACAGTCCTGAGGTGTGAAATTATTAGTATCACTTTTTAATCACTTTCACTTTTTAGATTACAGCAAGGGAGGACTCGATAGGTCCAATTGTGAAATATTTCAGGGTCTAAGTTATAGACCAGGGGTGGTATTAAATGGATGGAATTGTATCTCATTCCCTGGTTTTCTTTGAGGCGCATGTAATGTAATGTGACCTTATTTACTTAGACATGAAATCTTGTCCCTTCCCTTGTCTCTTTTTTGCTATATTTTTCTTTTCACATCAGTCGTCTTATGCACCACATGATGTTGTGAACCTGACCCCTATATCTGCAGTAGGACATAGGAGTACTACAACTGATATCACATACAGTACGACTATGAATGGATTCATGTACATTTAGTACTATTATTATATGAAGTGTACATCAGGGAATCATGCTGAAATGGGGTATATTACCCTAGATTGTATGTCGTACATTTATTATTATTATTAATATATGAAGTGCACATCATGGAATCATGCTAAAATGGGGTACATCACCCAAGATTGTATGCTGCTGACCCATCTCCATATGACAGTGGATCGTATGCCGTCATTTCATTTGATTATATTTGAGACTGTTTGCTTTAATTATGACAACTAATGTTCGCATAATGATTCGTGGGCAGAAATGATCGTACCTGAAATTGCATGCCGCTAACTCATTTATTTACAATGAATTGATTCTGTGATCAGACCCCAGCGTGTATATGATTCACTACTGTCGAAAATTAATTCAGGAGTTACACGTATTGTTTACTGTAACCATGACAACTGGAGCTTTTACAATGGATTTATGAGCAGGAATGAGGATGTTGAAATGTATTATACATTGTATTATGATGCATTTTTATTTCCCTGTACTCAGATATTTATTGAGTTAATAATATTCTTTTAAACTTCGAATCATGACGTACATACGAGATTGTAGTATTTCCTCACTTACTATTGACGGTGCCCTTGTATTTCTAAGGGGGGTTGCGCACAGGTCACTTACTTGAAAAAGGCTTCGCCGAAAAGCGTTGTTTGTGGGCACAATAAACTATTTGTGCCGTCCTCTGGTGTGCCGATGTCTTCTTCCTGGGATTTCCTGAAAACATTCTTCACATAGCGTATATATACATATACATATACATGTGTGTGTATGTATATATATATGTGATCAAGCTCGCTTTGACGAGTGAAACGCTTCATGGCAGGCATTATGCCTGTATAATCCTGTGGTATATTTTACAATAAATTTCACTGCTTACTCCACGAAGAACTTCGACTCAAGCTTTTCTTTGAGTGTGGTTGAGGTCAGTGCCTACTGGGTCTGTCGACAAGTGGCAGATAGGAAGCGTAACAAGATATATATATATATATTCATGTGATCAAGGCCCAGGTGGGGCTGAAACGCGTTATGTTGGTGGAGATGCAGGGCAAATAGAAAATAAACTTTTTTGCACAAGGAACTTTGGGTCCGTGTTCGTCTGTCCTTGGAATTGGATTTTTAGAGACGAAGTCAGCGATATATATATATATATGTGTGTCAGCCTGTAGTTATAGTTACGATGCGCCCAGGTATAGGAATTGAACTGATTTTTGCTCGCTAATAACTTTGCCCCTGTTTGACGAATCACCGTAAATCTTTTCAGACCTTTTGCTTCTTCTACATTGATGGATGATGTTTACGAGATTCGTCAAGAGGCAGCAAAGGAAAAAGTGGGCTCCCAAACGTGTTTTTGCTCAATGCATTTCCAATAGACTTTTGTCGACTTTTTAGACAGACATCGCACCAAAACAGCTGGATGGTTTGTAATGGAATTAGACAGAAATATACATTGTAGTGTTGAAAGGACCTTTTCTGCTATTTAAAGTGGATTGGTTCAGTGGTTTTTCATTTATAAGGCACAAAATGTTAGTGATATGTGTGGCTGTGGAATGCCGTGGTAATACCGTGGTACATGGCAATGACGAAACATAGTTTGATTGATTACTGAAAGCCTTTCCAAAATCAAAAGGTAGCAATCTTGTTTAATGTACATTTTTCCTGTATTTTCTATTAAAAGACAAAAACACTGTGAAACATGGAAGAATGTCAATATGATATAATGTGTGCATTTCACACACCCTGCAGAGGCAGGAAAAGGTATTTATAATGATATACATTGTTTTAAAAAAAGGTTATGATGTACAGCGATACTACTGCGGTACTAACTAGGAAGTACTGCAGTACATAAAAATACACAAAAATAAAGGTTCCCTATCAAAAACATGCCATTCTACCAAAAAAAGGTGTCTCTTAAAAGAGTCTTTGTTTTTTTATAGGGAGTAGTTATTTTAGATATGTATTTGAAGCCAATATATTTTTTTGATAGGAACACATGGATTCCATAGCTACTAAAATGGACCCAATCAGAATCATATATATCGCTGCATCACAATATTTAATATTCAGATGATAGATTGAAAACATTACACTCTCTCTAGGAAATACGCAAACAGTTTTATTCACGTCTTCTACTCGACCTCTTCTACTTTTTTCTCTGGCAAATGCTTGTGAAGACAAAATGTGTGTTCTTTCTTATATCAATTTACTGTCTCGCTCCAGTTACGTCACCTATATCATTGCCACCACAGTGGATAACAATAATGTACAGATGGTCACATGCACGTAGAGACGAAAGTACAGGGAGTAACTGGTGCCACCTCAGACCTATTTCCCCAATCCTTGTTATGTCTACTCCTTTCAACCCTAAATCAGCCTAAAAATGTGCATGATTCACATACTCTCTAGCCCAAAAAATGAAACTGTGTCCAACAATCCACATACGAACCGTCTTGCACATGCATCTACTGTACAACCAAAAGACTCAAATAAATATACACAAAGTGATAGTTATCCAAAACAAAACTACATTACATCTGCAACTTATTTTTGTCAGGATGTCAATTATTGGCTTCAAAACAACTTGGACTACTACTGTAGCACAATACTCCCAAAAACACTAACATGAAGGAAAAAATAAACTAACCCACAACACAGCGTTTCCTAAAGTCTAAGAATTGGTTGATACCATAAGCGGGCTAAAAACACAGCCCAATATTACTAACAACAGAATTATTATCACATGATTATTAAAACCAAAAACCAAAAACAAAACTGGATAAAGCATAGAAATAAAAACTAAACCTTGATCTTATTGGTTTATTTGTGAAAGTGGGCAACACAGACAGATCAATTTTACTAGAAACCACCAACAATCAGAGGCACTGTGCTTCCTGTTGGAAAACAATATAGATATATTTCTTCTGTAATCACATATTAGAGGAATTGAGAATTACATTTCATCACATCCATCTACAAATGCAGACAGAAAATACAGGTACACATATTACTGGAATACTGCTTGCAAAATATTGGAGGGAAAGGAAGTCACAATTACATTTGCATTTAAGATAATCAGTGCTGTGCGCATTGCCTTCTTATCTCATTTATTCTACAGATTTTACCACATTCAACAAAATGCTTTCAAAACAATACCAGTAAAAGCAAAAAAATAAAGAGTACTACAGAAAGAGGAGAAGCAAAAGCATTGACTCAATTAATCAATCAGTACTTGTAGAGTGCGACTTATCACCCATGCGGGTATCCAGGCACTGGGATGCTGGGCTTAGTCAAAGAGCCAGGTCTTGAGTCCAAGCGAGGCGGGGCGAAGGTTTCTTGATGGTTGGTGGAAGTTCAGGCAGTAGTTCATTTATGCTGGTCCTTGGTTCATGGAGGGCTTTGTAGGCATGTGTCAGTAACTTGAATTGGCATCTTTTCTGAACGGGGAGCCAGTGGAAGTTTCTCAGGTGCTGGGTGATGTGGTTCCATTTGGGCAGATTGAGGATTAGTCTGGCCACTGAGTTTTGTATTGTCTGGAACCTTCTCATGAGTTTGGTGGTGGTTCCTGCATACAGTGCATTGCCGAAGTCTCGTGCTGATGAGGAGCCATTTGAAGATTCTTCAAAGCAAGCGGAGAGTGTGGAAGCAGGCGGAGGAGACTGTGTTGATCTATTGTTTCATGATGAGTTATCTGTCCAGGATGATGCCGAGGTTAGGAGCATGGTCTTTTAGTGTGGGAGTGGGTCTGAGTTCGGCAGGCCACCAGGTGTCGTTTCAGACTGAGGTGTGGTTGCCAAAGATCTGCACTTCTGTCTTGTCAGTGTTGAGCTTTATACAGTTGTCCTTCATCCAGTCTGCAACATTCTTCATGCAGTTGTGGAAGTTGGTCTTAGTGGTGGCGGTGTCTTCTGAGAGCGAGAGAATAAGTTGGGTATCGTCGGCATAAGATATGATGTTGAGATCGTGGGTTCTGACGATGTCAGCTAGAGGCATCATGTAGGTGTCGAAGCAGGTGGGGCTGAGGGATGAGCCTTGAGGGATGCCACAGTTGGTGCTCGTGAGTTCTGAGCTGATGGGGTGTAGGTGGATTCTCTGCACTTGTCCCGTGAGGAATGATGCAATTGACCTGAGTGTGTCTCCCTTGATCCCAATCTGGTGCAGTCTCTTGATGAGTGTGTGGTGGGATACGGTGTCAAAGGCCACGGAGAGGTTGAGGAGGATCAGGGCCACTGATTGTTCATTGTTGCATAGGGTGCAGGTGTCGTCAGTGGCGGCGATCAGGGCTGTCTCGCTGCTGAGGCTGGTGCGGAAAGGGGATTGGGAGTTGCCTAGCAGGTTGTTTCTCTCCAGGTGCTAGGTGGGCTACCAGTTTATGGCCTCTGCAGGACTTTGGTGGGGAAAGGGAGCAGCAATATGGGGCAGTAGTTCTGGTGTTCACTCAGGTTGGCGGAGTGTTTCTTCAGGAGTTGTCTGACTTCTGCATGCTTCGGGAAAGGTGGCTGTGGCCATGGATGCTTTGAGGATGATGGTGAGTTGATGGCTGATCTCGTTGCTTCCTAGGTTGAAGAGTCAGTGGGTGCGGCAGTCCGTTGATGCTCCCGAATGGATGGAGATCATGATGGCTCTGGTGCTCATTGTGGTGAGCTGTTTCCATGTTGTGAGTTGCTGGCCAGGGGATGCTTCTGTTGGGTTGAGAATGCTGAGGAGGTCGGAGGTTTGGGGTGTAAGTTTCTGTAGGTGGAAGTGATTTGCTAGAGCCTTGCAGAGTTCCTGTGAAGGAGGACTCATGTTCTAGGTGGCTGTTGGGCAGTAGAACTCTCTGACGATGCTGAAGAGTTCCTTGTTGTGGTGGGTGCTAGTCTCAATGCGGTCAGCACGGGTGTCCTTTTTCACATCTTTGAGTAATTGGTGGTATTTTTGAGGGCTTACTGGAAGGTGGCTTGGTCTGTGGCATCTCTGCTGGTGCGCCATCTTCTCTACAGTTGTTTGCAGCTGCGTTTCATTATACTGAGTTCTGGTGTTCACCAGCCGGCTTGTTTGGTGGATCTGTGGGTTTTGGATGTTTTGCTGGAAGTGACTAGGTCGGCGAAGTTGGTGATCCAGGTGTGGAAGTTCTGGACTGCTTGTTTCAGGTTGTCCATTCATTAGGTTAGTGTCACTTTGCTTCAGCTGCGGAAGGAGGTGTTGGGGGGATGGAGCCGGTGCGTGGAGGTCCTGCTATGGTGAAGTAGACTGTGGAGTGGTTGGTCCAGGTCAGTTCTGTGGCATAGATGTATTTGACTCTGTTGCTGGACGTGAAGATAGGGACTAATGTGTGTCCTGCTCTGTGTGTGGGGTCTGTAACCAGCTGGGTGAGGCCGATGTTGTCCATGCGTTCCAGGAGGTTGGTGGATTTAGTGTCTGTGGGGTCGTCTAGGTGGAAGTTGAGGTCTCTGAGGAAGATGTAGTGCTTGGACTCGATGGTAAGTGTCCCAGAGGTCGGTGCGTGGTCCTGTGCGTCTGTAGGTGAGGGTGCCTTTGATGGTTGTTTAGTCGTGTTGTGGAGTTGGAAATTGAGGTGCTCCATGATCGATGTGGTGTCGTCTTCGTGGTGGTGCAGCGTATTGTTTCTTTGTGGATAATTGCGATGCCTCCTCTGTGTTTGTTGGTGTGGTCCCGGTGTGTCATCTTCTAGCCATTGGGCGTTGCGGTGGCGATGTCGGGGGCAGAGGAGGGGTGAGCCAGGTCTCTGTGATGAAGGTCACGTCGGGGGCAAGGGTGGAGATGGAGTCTCAGACTTCGGTGGCATGTTTGCAGAGAGATCTGGTGTTGATCAGGAGGCATTGGGTGTTATGGGGTGAGAGTGGCGTGGGTTTCCAAGCGGGTGGGCAGTCCTTCGTTGCAGGTGAAGAGACAGTGGCGGCAGGTGAGCAGTCCTGCTGTGGAACGAGGAGATGTGAGGCAGCAGTTGTTGTGGCATGCATGGTCCAGGGCTTGGAAATCTGCGGTGGAGTACCTGTGGGTGCCCAGAGGGCCAGTGTTCCTTGCGCTGGCTGCAATCTAGGCACGTATGGGCACAGTTGGACTCATGTGCCTTCAGTCTACTGCCCGCAGCCGCACTGCAGCCTCCATTGAGTAGGTCCTGGGAGTAGCACTGGGGAGGCAGGCAGCGGGAATGCGGGAAACAGCCGGAAGTGGGAAACAGCAGGAAGCAGGCAAAAGTAATGCAATGCCAACAGGAGTAAATAAAAATGAACTAAACTGGCTGGCAAGGCTAGCTGGCATTGACTAACCTGCAAAGGGCAGGAGCGGCCCTAGCAGCAGAGCAGAGGGGGGAGGCACTGACCACGGTGAGGGGGAGCTGGTGGGGAACTGCTCTTGTACAAACTGGTGCAAGAGACACAGACAACTACCACTACTGGTAAGACTACTTATAATTTTTCCAATGCTTTTACATACTGTAAGTATAATGCCAAAAACATTCATAAGCAACAAAATAAGTAACAACACCCTGTAACCAGAAGCAAGAAATGCATAAAGATTACCAAAAATTCTCTATTTTTACAAGAAGAGACAAGGTTTAGGAATGCATATGCTAAACATTATAAAATGTGTGTCCTTCAAAATCTATTATAAACAGTTTCTTCCATAAGGAAAAAGACAGACAAACTCACACAGAAACAATATGTTCAATATGTTATTGATGAAGCCTTGGAAGTGAAAAGGAAACTTCATTTTCATTATGAATCATCAAAAACCATGCATCATTTCATCACAAACTACAAACTACATAAATTGCTAGGAATAAACTGACAAGACTATATTTCTGCAGAATTTCAAAAGAAATTGGTGACATACCTATGGAAGTGAATCATACTTTCATGAAGAAAGTTACCCTCGACATACTAATTCTGTCCAAAGCGTCAAAGTAAAAAATGTTACTTTATTCAATTTAACACGGTAAATCATTAAAGCAAATACAAATACAAGGTTCATAAAAAGACTCTAAAAACAATACATCTGAATTCATCAGTTGGAATAAAAACACTCCTGCAAAAATCCAAGATATATAATAAAATGTTGTATAATTATCTAAAAACTGAAGGTACAATAAAGCAGGCTGCACATGCTTGAAATTCAGCGACAGAAGAAAGGGGCATATAAACTTCTGATGCAGATTTGCAAATTCATGGGCAGATAAGAACAACGTGTAAAGTGTCTAGTGCAGCAGCCACATCACGCCGAAATAACAGTCTTTATAGAGATTCACTATCGAATTAGCATGGGGGCGGCCAATCCGCCTTGGGAAAGCATCAATACTATGCACAACCCTATTAAAAGACTGCCAATGAGTACTCAAGAGAGGGTCCCAATTTAACTTGTGGTCAATCATAATATCTAAATAGGTGAACATATCTGTATTGCTAATAGGCTGACCCAGGGTTGAAAGGCTTTTGGTCTTAATATTTTTCAGCCCCAACACCATTGCATATGTTTTAGACAGGTTAGTTTTCAGGCCCAAGTTGCCCATAAAGTTGACAAAACAATCAATCAAACATTGCAAACCATTAGCTGTACGCGCTATGAGAACAATATCATCAGAGTACAGTAAAGCTGGGTCCAACCCTAGGGAAATCCTTACACTGGGCCACCAAAAAGTAGTCTAACTGATTAATATACAAAATAAAAAGCATAGGTGCTAAAATACAGCCCTGATGGACTCCGCTCCCCAACTGAAAGTACGTGGTGCATTACCTTTTGAGCCAAATATCACAGAAGCTTCCAACCATGCGTGCAACTCAAACAAAAAAGAAACAAGGGCTCCATCTACCCCCATGGCCACCAGCACAGCCCATCATTTAATTCTGTCCACTGAGTCGAAGGCTGTGCTGAGGTCCATGAAAGCAAGATGGATTGACTCCTTCTTCACTAGGGTGTACTTGGAGATCAGTAGGTAAAGGCTGAGGTTCTATACTATTGTCCTTCTATCCGGCCTAAAACCATACCGGATGTCAGATGTAACCTTCCCTTTCTCTGTCCAGTCCATCAAATGCTTCATCAATACCCTGCCTATAGTCTTCACTTCGGCAACTATTAAGGAAATTGGCTGGTAAAGGCTGGATCTGCTCGGTTCCCTTTTTTTTAAATCGGGAAGATTTACCAACTTTTTCTAAGAAGGAGAGCTATGCCCTCGTGCAGCGACATTTAGATTTTGCGTAATTAAGGGAGCCCAAAGATCTATACATGACTTAAAAAGTTATGGGCCACAGGCTTTATTAGAAGGAAGGTCCGCTATGGCTTCTACAACTTCAGCCACTTCAAGTTGTAGCTCATCCTCTCTAGAAGGTGCCATGGAATCAGAGAGAGAGGGACTTACCCTAGAATAAATGGATTTAGAATGGGTTACCCAGTCCTGTACTTGTATAATTTGGACCACACCTGGCATTGCTGATTCATTAAATTGAGGCCAGTTCACCGTTTTCTAAAAAGCGAAATTGCCTCCAGCCTCACAGGCAGACACTAGGGGGCATATTTACAAGCCCCTAGTGACACCGGAGCATCATTTTTTTGACGCTCGGGTGGCGTTGCGCTATTCTCCATATTTACAAGGTGGCGCTAAGCCTAGTTCAGGTTAGAATTTTTCTACCCGAACTTAAGCCATTTAAATTTCGCCCTACGCGGATTATGATCGCCATAGGCATTGCAATATATCTTAAATTCATCTAAGAAAGGTAATAAACAGGCCAAAACAAAAATATAATCAATATTAGAATAAAGAACTAGCCTTGAATGTTGATACTAAATCAGGGGACTTAAACACTGATTTGGTCAGGAGGTTACTAAGATTATATTCTGACAATAAAAATAAAAAATATCCACCTGCTGAGAATGAGAAAAATAGACCTTTTCTGATTCCTTACCATCACCATCCTTCAGCTTGTCAAGCCCACAACGTAAGCATGGATGTACACTAAAATCCTCCAATTCTGTCCTTTCAGTCACTACTGAGGGACGTTGTTATGAAGTTTTACAAAGAAATGTAGTACAGAAAGCAAAGGAAAAAATTGCAAGAAACAATAATATCTACAGAATATTGCCAAAAGACTCAAATAAATGTACACAAAGTGATAGTTGTCCAAAACAAAACTACATTACATCTGCAACTTATTTTTGTCAGGATGTCAATTATTGGCTTCAAAACAACTTGGGCCACTACTGTAGCACAATACTCCCAAAAACATTAACATGAAGGAAAAAATAAACTAAGCCACAACACTTCGTTTCCTAAAGTCTAAGAATTGGTTGATACCATAAGCGGGCTAAAAACACAGCCCAATATAACTAACAACAGAATTATTATCACATGATTATTAAAACCAAAAACAAAACTGGATAAAGCACAGAAATAAAAACTAAACCTTGATCTTATTGGTAAATATGTGAAAGTGGGCAATACAGACAGATCAATTTTACTAGAAACCACCAACAATCAGAGGCACTGTGCTTCCTGTTGGAAAACAATACAGATATATTTCTTCTGTAATCACATATTAGAGGAATTGAGAAGTACATTTCATCACATCCATCCACAAATGCAGACAGAAAATACAGGTACACATATTACTGGAATACTGCTTGCAAAATATTGGAGGGAAAGGAAGTCACAATTAGAGTTGCATTTAAGATAATCAGTGCTGTATGCATTGTCTTCTTATCTCATTTATTCTACAGATTTTACCACATTCAACAAAATGCCTACAAAACAATACCAGTAAATGCAAAAAAATAAAGAGTACTACAGAAAGAGGAGAAGCAAAAACATTGACTCAGTTAATCAATCAGTACTTGTAGAGTGCGTCTTATCACCCATGCGGGTATCCAGGCACTGGGATGCTGGGCTTAGTCAAAGAGCCAGGTCTTGAGTCCAAGTGAGGCGGGCAAAGGTTTCTCGATGGTTGGTGGAAGTTCAGGCAGTAGTTCATGTATGCTGGTCCTTGGTTCGTGGAGGGCTTTGTAGGCGTGTGTCAGTAACTTGAATTGGCATCTTTTCTGAATGGGGAGCCAGTGGAAGTTTCTCAGGTGCTGGGTGATGTGGTCCCATTTGGGCAGGTTGAGGATTAGTCTGGCCACTGAGTTTTGTATTGTCTGGAGCCTTCTCATGAGTTTGGTGGTGGTTCCTGCATACAGTGCATTGCCGTAGTCTCGTGCTGATGAGGAGCCATTTGAAGAATCTTCAAAGCAAGCGGAGAGTGTGGAAGCAGGCGGAGGAGACTGTGTTGATCTATTGTTTCATGATGAGTTAGCTGTCCAGGATGATGCCGAGGTTAGGGGCATGGTCTTTTGGTGTGGGAGTGGGTCTGAGATTGGAAGGCCACCAGGTGTCATTTCAGACTGAGGTGGGTTTGCCAAAGATCCGCACTTCTGTCTTGTCAGTGTTGAGCTTTATACAGTTGTCCTTCATCCAGTCTGCAACATTCTTCATGCAGTTGTGGAAGTTGGTCTTAGTGGTGGTGGTGTCTTCTGAGAGCGAGAGATTGAGTTGGGTATCGTCGGCATAAGATATGATGTTGAGATCGTGGGTTCTGACGATGTCAGCTAGAGGCATCATGTAGGTGTCGAAGCAGGTGGGGCTGAGGGATGAGCCTTGAGAGATGCCACAGTTGGTGCTCATGAGTTCTGAGGTGATGGGGGGTAGGTGGATTCTCTGCACTTGTCCCGTGGGGAATGATGCAAATGACCTGAGTGTGTCTCCCTTGATCCCAATCTGGTGCAGTCTCTTGATGAGTGTGTGGTGAGATACGGTGTCAAAGGCCACAGAGAGGTTGAGGAGGATCAGGACCACTGATTGTTCCCTGTTGCATAGGGTGCAGGTGTCGTCAGTGGCGGCGAACAGGGCTGCCTCGCTGCTGATGCTGGTACGGAAAGGGGATTGGGAGGTGTCTAGCAGGTTGTTTTTCTCCAGGTGCTAGGTGGGCTACCAGTTGATGACCTCTCCAGGACTTTGGCGGGGAAAGGGAGCAGCGAGATGGGGCAGTAGTTCTGGAGTTCACTCAGGTTGGCGGAGGGTTTCTTCAGGAGATGTTTGACTTCTGCATGTTTCCATGCTTCGGGAAAGGTGGCTGTGGCGATGGATGCTTTGAGGATGATGGTGAGTTGATGGCTGATCTCGTTGCTTCCTAAGTTGAAGAGTCAGTGGGTGCGGCAGTCCGTTGATGCTTCCGAATGGATCGAGTTCATGATGGCTCTGGTGCTCATTGTGGTGAGCTGTTCCTATGTTGTGAGTTGCTGGCCAGGGGAGGCTTCTGTTGGGGTGAGAATGCTGAGGAGGTCGGAGGTTTGGGGTTGAAGTTTCTGTAGGTGGAAGTGATTTGCTAGAGTCTTGCAGAGTTCCTGTGAAGGAGGACTCATGTTCTAGGTGGCTGTTGGGCAGTAGAACTCTCTGACGATGCTGAAGAGTTCCTTGTTGTGATGGGTGCTTGTCTCAATGCGGTCAGCAAGGGTGTCCTTTTTCACATCTTTGAGTAATTGGTGGTATTTGTTGAGGGCTTACTAGAAGGTGGCTTGGTCTGTGGCATTTCTGCTGGTGCGCCATCTTCTCTACAGGTGTTTGCAGCTGCGTTTCATTATACTGAGTTCTGGTGTTCACCAGCCGACTTGTTTGGTGGATCTGTGGGTTTTGGATGTTTTGATGGAAGTGACTAGGTCGGCGAAGTTGGTGATCCAGGTGTGGAAGTTCTGGACTGCTTGTTCCAGGTTGTCCATTCATTGTCACTTTGCTTCAGCTGCGGAAGGAGGTGTTGGGGGGATGGAGGTGGTGGGTGGAGGTCCTGCTATGGTGAAGTAGACTGTGGAGTGGTCGGTCCAGCTCAGTTCTGTGGCATAGATGTATTTGACTCTGTTGCTGGACGTGAAGATAGAGATGTGTGTCCTGCTCTGTGTGTGGGGTCTGTAACCAGCTAGGTGAGGCCGATGTTGTCCATGCGTTCCAGGAGGTTGGTGGATATAGTGTCTGTGGGGTCATCTAGGTGTAAGTTGAGGTCTCTGAGGAAGATGTAGTGCTTGGACTCGATGGTAAGTGTCCCAGAGGTCGGTGCGTGGTCCTGGGGGTCTGTAGGCGAGGGTGCCTTTGATGGTTGTTTAGTCGTGTTGTGGAGTTGGAAATTGAGGTGCTCCATGATCGATGTGGTGTCGTCTTCGTGGTGGTGCAGCGGATTGTTTCTTTGTGGATAATTGCGATGCCTCCTCTGTGTTTGTTGGTGTGGTCCCGGTGTGTCATCTTCTAGCCATTTGGCGTTGCGGTGGCAATGTCGGGGGCAGAGGAGGGGTGAGCCAGGTCTCTGTGATGAAGGTCACGTCGGGGGCAAGGATGGAGATGGTGTCTCAGACTTCGGTGGCATGTTTGCAGAGAGATCTGGTGTTGATCAGGAGGCATTGGGTTGTTATGGGGTGAGAGTGGCGTGGGTTTCCAAGTGGGTGGGCAGTCCTTCGTTGCAGGTGAAGAGACAGTGGCGGCAGGTGAGCAGTCCTGCTGTGGAACGAGGAGATGTGAGGCAGCAGTTGTTGTGGCATGCAGGGTCCAGGGCTTGGAAATCTGCGGTGGAGTACCTGTGGGTGCCCAGAGGGCCAGTGTTCCTTGCGCTGGCTGCAATCTAGGCACGTATGGGCACAGTTGGACTCATGTGCCTTCAGTCTACTGCCCGCAGCCGCACTGCAGCCTCCATTGAGTAGGTCCTGGAAGGAGCACTGGGGAGGCGGGCAGCGGGAATGCGGGAAACAGCCGGAAGTGGGAAACAGCAGGAAGCAGGCAAAAGTAATGCAATGCCAACAGGAGTATATAAAAATGAACTAAACTGGCTGGCAAGGCTAGCTGGCATTGACTAACCTGCATAGGGCAGGAGCGGCCCTAGCAGCAGAGCAGAGGGGGGAGGCACTGACCACGGTGTGGGGGAGCTGGTGGGGAACTGCTCTTGTACAAACTGGCGCAAGAGACACAGACAACTACCACTACTGGTAAGACTACTTATAATCTTTCCAATGCTTTTACATACTGTAAGTATAATGCCAAAAACATTCATAAGCAACAAAATAAGTAACAACACCCTGTAACCAGAAGCAAGAAATGCATAAAGATTACCAAAAATTCTCTATTTTTACAAGAAGAGACAAGGTTTAGGAATGCATATGCTAAACATTATAAAATGTGTGTCCTTCAAAATCTACTATAAACAGTTCCTTTCATAAGGAAAAAGACAGACAAACTCACACAGAAACAATATGTTCAATATGTTATTGATGAAGCCTTGGAAGTGAAAAGGAAACTTCATTTTCATTATCAATCATCAAAAAACATGCATCATTTCATCACAAACTACAAACTACATAAATTGCGTAGGAATAAACTGACAAGACTATATTTCTGCAGAATTTCAAAAGAAATTGGTGACATACCTATGGAAGTGAATCATACTTTCATGAAGAAAGTTACCCTCGACATACTAATTCTGTCCAAAGCGTCAAAATCAAAAATGTTACTTTATTCAATTTAACACGGTAAATCATTAAAGCAAATACAAATACAAGGTTCATAAAAAGACTCTAAAAACAATACATCTGAATTCATCAGTTGGAATAAAAACACCCCTGCAAAAAACAAAGATATATAATAAAATGTTGTATAATTATCTAAAAACTGAAGGTACAATAAAGCAGGCTGCACTTGCTTGAAATTCAGCGACAGAAGAAAGGGGCATATAAACTTCTGATGCAGATTTGCAAATTTATGGGCAGATAAGAACAACGTGTAAAGTGTCTAGTGCAGCAGCCACATCACGCCGAAATAACAGGCTTTATAGAGATTCACTATCGAATTAGCATGGGGGTGACCAAGCCGCCTTGAGAAAGCATCAATACTATGCACAACCCTATTAAAAGACTGCCAATGAGTACTCAAGAGAGGGTCCCAATTTAACTTGTGGTCAATCATAATATCTAAATAGGTGAACATATCTGTATTGCTAATAGGCTGACCCAGGGTTGAAAGGCTTTAGGTCTTAATATTTTTCAGCCCCAACACCATTGCATATGTTTTAGACAGGTTAGTTTTCAGGCCCAAGTTGCCCATAAAGTTGACAAAACAATCAATCAAACATTGCAAACCATTAGCTGTACGCGCTATGAGAACAATATCATCAGAGTACAGTAAAGCTGGGTCCAACCCTAGGAAATCCTTACACTGGGCCACCAAAAAGTAGTCTAACTGATTAATATACAAAATAAAAAGCATAGGTGCTAAAGTACAGCCCTGATGGACTCCGCTCCCCAACTGAAAGTACGTGGTGCATTACCTTTTGAGCCAAATATCACAGAAGCTTCCAACCATGCGTGCAACTCAAACAAAAAAGAAACAAGGGTTCCATCTACCCCCATGGCCACCAGCACAGCCCATCATTTAATTCTGTCCACTGAGTCGAAGGCTGTGCTGAGGTCCATCAAAGCAAGATGGATTGACTCCTTCTTCACTAGGGTGTACTTGGACATCAGTAGGTAAAGGTTGAGGTTCTATACTATTGTCCTTCTATCCGGCCTAAAACCATACCGGATGTCAGATGTAACCTTCCCTTTCAACTGTCCAGTCAATCAAACGCTTCATCAATACCCTGCCTATAGTCTTCACTTCGGCAACTATTAAGGAAATTGGCTGGTAACAGGCTGGATCTGCTCGGTTCCCTTTTTTTTAAATCGGGAAGATTTACCAACTTTTTCTAAGAAGGAGAGCTATGCCCTCGTGCAGCGACATTTAGATTTTGGGTAATTAAGGGAGCCCAAAGATCTATACATGACTTAAAAAGTTATGGGCCACAGGCTTTATTAGAAGGAAGGTCCGCTATGGCTTCTACAACTTCAGCCAGTTCAAGTTGTAGCTCATCCTCTCTAGAAGGTGCCGTGGAATCAGAGAGAGAGGGACTTACCCTAGAATAAATGGATTTAGAATGGGTTACCCAGTCCTGTGCTTGTAAAATTTGGACCACACCTGGCATTGCTGATTCATTAAATTGAGGCCAGTTAAAAGTTTTCTAAAAAGCAAAATTGCCTCCAGCCTCACAGGCAGACACTAGGGGGCATATTTACAAGCCCCTAGTGACACCGGAGCATCATTTTTTTTGACGCTCGGGTGGCGTTGAGCTATTCTCCATATTTACAAGGTGGCGCTAAGCCTAGTTCAGGTTAGAATTTTTCTACCCGAACTTAAGCCATTTAAATTTCACCCTACGTGGATTATGATCGCCATAGGCATTGCAATATATCTTAAATTCATCTAAGAAAGGTAATAAACAGGCCAAAACAAAAATATAATCAATATTAGAATAAAGAACTAGCCTTGAATGTTGATACTAAATCAGGGGAATTAAACACTGATTTGGTCAGGAGGTTACTAAGATTATATTCTGACAATAAAAGTAAAAAATATCCACCTGCTGAGAATGAGAAAAATAGACCTTTTCTGATTCCTTACCATCACCATCCTTCAGCATGTCAAGCCCACAACGTAAGCATGGATGTACATTAAAATCCTCCAATTCTGTCCCTTCAGTCACTACTGAGGGACGTAGTTATGAAGTTTTACAAAGAAATGTAGTACAGAAAGCAAAGGAAAAAAATTGCAAGAAACAATAATATCTACAGAATATTGCCAAAAGACTCAAATAAATGTACACAAAGTGATAGTTGTCCAAAACAAAACTACATTACATCTGCAACTTATTTTTGTCAGGATGTCAATTATTGGCTTCAAAACAACTTGGGCCACTACTGTAGCACAATACTCCCAAAAACATTAACATGAAGGAAAAAATAAACTAAACCACAACACTGCGTTTCCTAAAGTCTAAGAATTGGTTGATACCATAAGCGGGCTAAAAACACAGCCCAATATAACTAACAACAGAATTATTATCACATGATTATTAAAACCAAAAACAAAACTGGATAAAGCACAGAAATAAAAACTAAACCTTGTTCTTATTGGTAAATATGTGAAAGTGGGCAACACAGACAGATCAATTTTACTAGAAACCACCAACAAACAGAGGCACTGTGCTTCCTGTTGGAAAACAATACAGATATATTTCTTCTGTAATCATATATTAGAGGAATTGAGAAGTACATTTCATCACATCCATCCACAAATGCAGACAGAAAATACAGGTACACATATTACTGGAATACTGCTTGCAAAATATTGGAGGGAAAGGAAGTCACAATTAGAGTTGCATTTAAGATAATCAGTGCTGTATGCATTGTCTTCTTATCTCATTTATTCTACAGATTTTACCACATTCAACAAAATGCCTACAAAACAATACCAGTAAATGCAAAAAAATAAAGAGTACTACAGAAAGAGGAGAAGCAAAAACATTGACTCAGTTAATCAATCAGTACTTGTGGAGTGCGTCTTATCACCCATGCAGGTATCCAGGCACTGGGATGCTGGGCTTAGTCAAAGAGCCAGGTCTTGAGTCCAAGTGAGGCGGGCGAAGGTTTCTCGATGGTTGGTGGAAGTTCAGGCAGTAGTTCATGTATGCTGGTCCTTGGTTCGTGGAGGGCTTTGTAGGCGTGTGTCAGTAACTTGAATTGGCATCTTTTCTGAATGGGGAGCCAGTGGAAGTTTCTCAGGTGCTGGGTGATGTGGTCCCATTTGGGCAGGTTGAGGATTAGTCTGGCCACTGAGTTTTGTATTGTCTGGAGCCTTCTCATGAGTTTGGTGGTGGTTCCTGCATATAGTGCATTGCCGTAGTCTCGTGCTGATGAGGAGCCATTTGAAGAATCTTCAAAGCAAGCGGAGAGTGTGGAAGCAGGCGGAGGAGACTGTGTTGATCTATTGTTTCATGATGAGTTAGCTGTCCAGGATGATGCCGAGGTTAGGGGCATGGTCTTTTGGTGTGGGAGTGGGTCTGAGTTCGGAAGGCCACCAGGTGTCGTTTCAGACTGAGGTGGGGTTGCCAAAGATCCGCACTTCTGTCTTGTCAGTGTTGAACTTTATACAGTTGTCCTTCATCCAGTCTGCAACATTCTTCATGCAGTTGTGGAAGTTGATCTTAGTGGTGGTGGTGTCTTCTGAGAGCGAGAGAATGAGTTGGGTATCGTCGGCATAAGATATGATGTTGAGATCGTGGGTTCTGACGATGTCAGCTAGAGGCATCATGTAGGTGTCGAAGCAGGTGGGGCTGAGGGATGAGCCTTGAGAGATGCCACAGTTGGTGCTCGTGAGTTCTGAGGTGATGGGGGGTAGGTGGATTCTCTGCACTTGTCCCGTGGGGAATGATGCAATTGACCTGAGTGTGTCTACCTTGATCCCAATCTGGTGCAGTCTCTTGATGAGTGTGTGGTGAGATATGGTGTCAAAGGCCACGGAGAGGTTGAGGAGGATCAGGACCACTGATTGTTCCCTGTTGCATAGGGTGCAGGTGTCGTCAGTGGCGGCGAACAGGGCTGTCTCGCTGCTGAGGCTGGTACGGAAAGGGGATTGGGAGGTGTCTAGCAGGTTGTTTTTCTCCAGGTGCTAGGTGGGCTACCAGTTGATGGCCTCTCCAGGACTTTGGCGGGGAAATGGAGCAGCGAGATGGGGCAGTAGTTCTGGAGTTCACTCAGGTTGGCGGAGGGTTTCTTCAGGAGATGTTTGACTTCTGCATGCTTCCATGCTTCGGGAAAGGTGGCTGTGGCAATGGATGCTTTGCGGATGATGGTGAGTTGATGGCTGATCTTGTTGCTTCCTAGGTTGAAGAGTCAGTGGGTGCGACAGTCCGTTGATGCCTCCGAATGGATGGAGTTCATGATGGCTCTGGTGCTCATTGTGGTGAGCTGTTCCCATGTTGTGAGTTGCTGGCCAGGGGAGGCTTCTGTTGGGGTGAGAATGCTGAGGAGGTCGGAGGTTTGGGGTTGAAGTTTCTGTAGGTGGAAGTGATTTGCTAGAGTCTTGCAGAGTTCCTGTGAAGGAGGACTCATGTTCTAGGTGGCTGTTGGGCAGTAGAACTCTCTGACGATGCTGAAGAGTTCCTTGTTGTGATGGGTGCTTGTCTCAATGCAGTCAGCAAGGGTGTCCTTTTTCACATCTTTGAGTAATTGGTGGTATTTGTTGAAGGCTTACTAGAAGGTGGCTTGGTCTGTGGCATCTCTGCTGGTGCGCCATCTTCTCTACAGGTGTTTGCAGCTGCGTTTCATTATACTGAGTTCTAGTGTTCACCAGCCGACTTGTTTGGTGGATCTGTGGGTTTTGGATGTTTTGATGGAAGTGACTAGGTCGGCGAAGTTGGTGATCCAGGTGTGGAAGTTCTGGACTGCTTGTTCCAGGTTGTCCATTCATTGTCACTTTGCTTCAGCTGCGGAAGGAGGTGTTGGGGGGATGGAGGTGGTGAGTGGAGGTCCTGCTATGGTGAAGTAGACTGTGGAGTGGTCGGTCCAGCTCAGTTCTGTGGCATAGATGTATTTGACTCTGTTGCTGGACGTGAAGATAGAGATGTGTGTCCTGCTCTGTGTGTGGGGTCTGTAACCAGCTGGGTGAGGCCGATGTTGTCCATGCGTTCCAGGAGGTTGGTGGATTTAGTGTCTGTGGGGTCGTCTAGGTGGAAGTTGAGGTCTCTGAGGAAGATGTAGTGCTTGGACTCAATGGTAAGTGTCCCAGAGGTCGGTGCGTGGTCCTGGGGGTCTGTAGGCGAGGGTGCCTTTGACGGTTGTTTAGTCGTGTTGTGGAGTTGGAAATTGAGGTGCTCCATGATCGATGTGGTGTCGTCTTCGTGGTGGTGCAGCGGATTGTTTCTTTGTGGATAATTGCGATGCCTCCTCTGTGTTTGTTGGTGTGGTCCCGGTGTGTCATCTTCTAGCCATTGGGCATTGCGGTGGCGATGTCGGGGGCGGAGGAGGGGTGAGCCAGGTCTCTGTGATGAAGGTCACGTCGGGGGCAAGGGTAGAGATGGTGTCTCAGACTTCGGTGGCATGTTTGCAGAGAGATCTGGTGTTGATCAGGAGGCATTGGGTGGTTATGGGGTGAGAGTGGCGTGGGTTTCCAAGCGGGTGGGCAGTCCTTCGTTGCAGGTGAAGAGACAGTGGCTGCAGGTGAGCAGTCCTGCTGTGGAACGAGGAGATGTGAGGCAGCAGTTGTTGTGGCATGCAGGGTCCAGGGCTTGGAAATCTGCGGTGGAGTACCTGTGGGTGCCCAGAGGGCCAGTGTTCCTTGCGCTGGCTGCAATCTAGGCACGTATGGGCACAGTTGGACTCATGTGCCTTCAGTCTACTGCCCGCAGCCGCACTGCAGCCACCATTGAGTAGGTCCTGGAAGGAGCACTGGGGAGGCGGGCAGCGGGAATGCGGGAAACAGCCGGAAGTGGGAAACAGCAGGAAGCAGGCAAAAGTAATGCAATGCCAACAGGAGTAAATAAAAATGAACTAAACTGGCTGGCAAGGCTAGCTGGCATTGACTAACCTGCATAGGGCAGGAGCGGCCCTAGCAGCAGAGCAGAGGGGAGGCACTGACCACGGTGTGGGGAGCTGGTGGGGAACTGCTCTTGTACAAACTGGCGCAAGAGACACAGACAACTACCACTACTGGTAAGACTACTTATAATTTTTCCAATGCTTTTACATACTGTAAGTATAATGCCAAAAACATTCATAAGCAACAAAATAAGTAACAACACCCTGTAACCAGAAGCAAGAAATGCATAAAGATTACCAAAAATTCTCTATTTTTACAAGAAGAGACAAGGTTTAGGAATGCATATGCTAATCATTATAAAATGTGTGTCCTTCAAAATCTACTATAAACAGTTCCTTCCATAAGGAAAAAGACAGACAAACTCACACAGAAACAATATGTTCAATATGTTATTGATGAAGCCTTGGAAGTGAAAAGGAAACTTCATTTTCATTATGAATCATCAAAAAACATGCATCATTTCATCAAAAACTACAAACTACATAAATTGCATAGGAATAAACTGACAAGACTATATTTCAGCAGAATTTCAAAAGAAATTGGTGACATACCTATGGAAGTGAATCATACTTTCATGAAGAAAGTTACCCTCGACATACTAATTCTGTCCAAAGCGTCAAAGTCAAAAATATTACTTTATTCAATTTAACACGGTAAATCATTAAAGCAAATACAAATACAAGGTTCATAAAAAGACTCTAAAAACAATGCATCTGAATTCATCAGTTGGAATAAAAACACCCCTGCAAAAAACAAAGATATATAATAAAATGTTGTATAATTATCTAAAAACTGAAGGTACAATAAAGCAGGCTGCACTTGCTTGAAATTCAGCGACAGAAGAAAGGGGCATATAAACTTCTGATGCAGATTTGCAAATTTATGGGCAGATAAGAACAACGTGTAAAGTGTCTAGTGCAGCAGCCACATCACGCCGAAATAACAGGCTTTATAGAGATTCACTATCGAATTAGCATGGGGGCGACCAAGCCGCCTTGAGAAAGCATCAATACTATGCACAACCCTATTAAAAGACTGCCAATGAGTACTCAAGAGAGGGTACCAATTTAACTTGTGGTCAATCATAATATCTAAATAGGTGAACATATCTGTATTGCTAATAGGCTGACCCAGGGTTGAAAAGCTTTTGGTCTTAATATTTTTCAGCCCCAACACCATTGCATATGTTTTAGACAGGTTAGTTTTCAGGCCCAAGTTGCCCATAAAGTTGACAAAACAATCAAGCAAACATTGCAAACCATTAGCTGTACGCGCTATGAGAACAGAGTACAGTAAAGCTGGGTCCAACCCTAGGGAAATCCTTACACTGGGCCACCAAAAAGTAGTCTAACTGATTAATATACAAAATAAAAAGCATAGGTGCTAAAGTACAGCCCTGATGGACTCCGCTCCCCAACTGAAAGTACGTGGTGCATTACCTTTTGAGCCAAATATCACAGAAGCTTCCAACCATGCGTGCAACTCAAACAAAAAAGAAACAAGGGCTCCATCTACCCCCATGGCCACCAGCACAGCCCATCATTTAATTCTGTCCACTGAGTCGAAGGCTGTGCTGAGGTCCATCAAAGCAAGATGGATTGACTCCTTCTTCACTAGGGTGTACTTGGAGATCAGTAGGTAAAGGTTGAGGTTCTATTCTATTGTCCTTCTATCCGGCCTAAAACCATACCGGATGTCAGATGTAACCTTCCCTTTCTCTGTCCAGTCAATCAAACGCTTCATCAATACCCTGTCTATAGTCTTCACTTCGGCAACTATTAAGGAAATTGGCTGGTAACAGGCTGGATCTGCTCGGTTCCCTTTTTTTTAAATCGGGAAGATTTACCAACTTTTTCTAAGAAGGAAGAGCTATGCCCTCGTGCAGCGACATTTAAATTTTGCGTAATTAAGGGAGCCCAAAGATCTATACATGACTTAAAAAGTTATGGGCCACAGGCTTTATTAGAAGGAAGGTCCGCTATGGCTTCTACAACTTCAGCCACTTCAAGTTGTAGCTCATCCTCTCTAGAAGGTGCCGTGGAATCAGAGAGAGAGGGACTTACCCTAGAATAAATGGATTTAGAATGGGTTACCCAGTCCTGTGCTTGTATAATTTGGACCACACCTGGCATTGCTGATTCATTAAATTGAGGCCAAGTTAAAAGTTTTCTAAAAAGCAAAATTGCCTCCAGCCTCACAGGCAGACACTAGGGGGCATATTTACAAGCCCCTAGTGACACCGGAGCATCATTTTTTTGATGCTCGGGTGGCGTTGCGCTATTCTCCATATTTACAAGGTGGCGCTAAGCCTAGTTCAGGTTAGAATTTTTCTACCCGAACTTAAGCCATTTAAATTTCGCCCTACGCGGATTATGATCGCCATAGCCATTGCAATATATCTTAAATTCATCTAAGAAAGGTAATAAACAGGCCTAAACAAAAATATAATCAATATTAGAATAAAGAACTAGCCTTGAATGTTGATACTAAATCAGGGGACTTAAACACTGATTTGGTCAGGAGGTTACTAAGATTATATTCTGACAATAAAAATAAAAAATATCCACCTGCTGAGAATGAGAAAAATAGACCTTTTCTGATTCCTTACCATCACCATCCTTCAGCTTGTCAAGCCCACAACGTAAGCATGGATGTACATTAAAATCCTCCAATTCTGTCCCTTCAGTCACTACTGAGGGACGTTGTTATGAAGTTTTACAAAGAAATGTAGTACAGAAAGCAAAGGAATAAAATTGCAAGAAACAATAATATCTACAGAATATTGCCAAAAGACTCAAATAAATGTACACAAAGTGATAGTTGTCCAAAACAAAACTACATTACATCTGCAACTTATTTTTGTCAGGATGTCAATTATTGGCTTCAAAACAACTTGGGCCACTACTGTAGCACAATACTCCCAAAAACATTAACATGAAGGAAAAAATAAACTAAACCACAACACTGCGTTTCCTAAAGTCTAAGAATTGGTTGATACCATAAGGGGCTAAAAACACAGCCCAATATAACTAACAACAGAATTATTATCACATGATTATTAAAACCAAAAACAAAACTGGATAAAGCACAGAAATAAAAACTAAACCTTGATCTTATTGGTAAATATGTGAAAGTGGGCAACACAGACAGATCAATTTTACTAGAAACCACCAACAATCAGAGGCACTGTGCTTCCTGTTGGAAAACAATACAGATATATTTGTTCTGTAATCATATATTAGAGGAATTAAGAAGTACATTTCATCACATCCATCCACAAATGCAGACAGAAAATACAGGTACACATATTACTGGAATACTGCTTGTAAAATTTTGGAGGGAAAGGAAGTCACAATTAGAGTTGCATTTAAGATAATCAGTGCTGTATGCATTGTCTTCTTATCTCATTTATTCTACAGATTTTACCACATTCAACAAAATGCCTACAAAACAATACCAGTAAATGCAAAAAAATAAAGAGTACTACAGAAAGAGGAGAAGCAAAAACATTGACTCAGTTAATCAATCAGTACTTGTAGAGTGCGTCTTATCACCCATGCAGGTATCCAGGCACTGGGATGCTGGGCTTAGTCAAAGAGCCAGGTCTTGAGTCCAAGTGAGGCGGGCGAAGGTTTCTCGATGGTTGGTGGAAGTTCAGGCAGTAGTTCATGTATGCTGGTCCTTGGTTCGTGGAGGGCTTTGTAGGCGTGTGTCAGTAACTTGAATTGGCATCTATTCTGAATGGGGAGCCAGTGGAAGTTTCTCAGGTGCTGGGTGATGTGGTCCCATTTGGGCAGGTTGAGGATTAGTCTGGCCACTGAGTTTTGTATTGTCTGGAGCCTTCTCATGAGTTTGGTGGTGGTTCCTGCATACAGTGCATTGCCGTAGTCTCGTGCTGATGAGGAGCCATTTGAAGAATCTTCAAAGCAAGCGGAGAGTGTGGAAGCAGGCGGAGGAGACTGTGTTGATCTATTGTTTCATGATGAGTTAGCTGTCCAGGATGATGCCGAGGTTAGGGGCATGGTCTTTTGGTGTGGGAGTGGGTCTGAGTTCGGAAGGCCACCAGGTGTCGTTTCAGACTGAGGTGGGGTTGCCAAAGATCCGCACTTCTGTCTTGTCAGTGTTGAGCTTTATACAGTTGTCCTTCATCCAGTCTGCAACATTCTTCATGCAGTTGTGGAAGTTTGTCTTAGTGGTGGTGGTGTCTTCTGAGAGCGAGAGAATGAGTTGGGTATCGTCGGCATAAGATATGATGTTGAGATCGTGGGTTCTGATGATGTCAGCTAGAGGCATCATGTAGGTGTCGAAGCAGGTGGGGCTGAGGGATGAGCCTTGAGAGATGCCACAGTTGGTGCTCGTGAGTTCTGAGGTGATGGGGGGTAGGTGGATTCTCTGCACTTGTCCCGTGGGGAATGATGCAATTGACCTGAGTGTGTCTCCCTTGATCCCAATCTGGTGCAGTCTCTTGATGAGTGTGTGGTGAGATACGGTGTCAAAGGCCACGGAGTGGTTGAGGAGGATCAGGACCACTGATTGTTCCCTGTTGCATAGGGTGCAGGTGTCGTCAGTGGCGGCGAACAGGGCTGTCTCGCTGCTGAGGCTGGTACGGAAAGGGGATTGGGAGGTGTCTAGCAGGTTGTTTTTCTCCAGGTGCTAGGTGGGCTACAAGTTGATGGCCTCTCCAGGACTTTGGCGGGGAAAGGGAGCAGCGAGATGGGGCAGTAGTTCTGGAGTTCACTCAGGTTGGCGGAGGGTTTCTTCAGGAGATGTTTGACTTCTGCATGCTTCCATGCTTCGGGAAAGGTGGCTGTGGCGATGGATGCTTTGAGGATGATGGTGAGTTGATGGCTGATCTCGTTGCTTCCTAAGTTGTAGAGTCAGTGGGTGCGGCAGTCCGTTGATGCTTCCGAATGGATGGAGTTCATGATGGCTCTGGTGCTCATTGTGGTGAGCTGTTCCCATGTTGTGAGTTGCTGGCCAGGGGAGGCTTCTGTTGGGGTGAGAATGCTGAGGAGGTCGGAGGTTTGGGGTTGAAGTTTCTGTAGGTGGAAGTGATTTGCTAGAGTCTTGCAGAGTTCCTGTGAAGGAGGACTCATGTTCTAGGTGGCTGTTGGGCAGTAGAACTCTCTGACGATGCTGAAGAGTTCCTTGTTGTGATGGGTGCTTGGCTCAATGCGGTCAGCAAGGGTGTCCTTTTTCACATCTTTGAGTAATTGGTGGTATTTGTTGAGGGCTTACTAGAAGGTGGCTTGGTCTGTGGCATCTCTGCTGGTGCACCATCTGCTCTACAGGTGTTTGCAGCTGCGTTTCATTATACTGAGTTCTGGTGTTCACCAGCCGACTTGTTTGGTGGATCTGTGGGTTTTGGATTTTTTGATGGAAGTGACTAGGTCGGCGAAGTTGGTGATCCAGGTGTGGAAGTTCTGGACTGCTTGTTCCAGGTTGTCCATTCATTGTCACTTTGCTTCAGCTGCGGAAGGAGGTGTTGGGGGATGGAGGTGGTGAGTGGAGGTCCTGCTATGGTGAAGTAGACTGTGGAGTGGTCGGTCCAGCTCAGTTCTGTGGCATAGATGTATTTGACTCTGTTGCTGGACGTGAAGATAGAGATGTGTGTCCTGCTCTGTGTGTTGGGTCTGTAACCAGCTGGGTGAGGCCGATGTTGTCCATGCATTCCAGGAGGTTGGTGGATTTAGTGTCTGTGGGGTCGTCTAGGTGGAAGTTGAGGTCTCTGAGGAAGATGTAGTGCTTGGACTCGATGGTAAGTGTCCCAGAGGTCGGTGCGTGGTCCTGGGGGTCTGTAGGCGAGGGTGCCTTTGATGGTTGTTTAGTCGTGTTGTGGAGTTGGAAATTGAGGTGCTCCATGATCGATGTGGTGTCGTCTTCGTGGTGGTGCAGCGGATTGTTTCTTTGTGGATAATTGCGATGCCTCGTCTGTGTTTGTTGGTGTGGTCCCGGTGTGTCATCTTCTAGCCATTGGGCATTGCGGTGGCGATGTCGGGGGCGGAGGAGGGGTGAGCCAGGTCTCTGTGATGAAGGTCACGTCGGGGGCGAGGGTGGAGATGGTGTCTCAGACTTCGGTGGCATGTTTGCAGAGAGATCTGGTGTTGATCAGGAGGCATTGGGTGGTTATGGGGTGAGAGTGGCGTGGGTTTCCAAGCGGGTGGGCAGTCCTTCGTTGCAGGTGAAGAGACAGTGGCGGCAGGTGAGCAGTCCTGCTGTGGAACGAGGAGATGTGAGGCAGCAGTTGTTGTGGCATGCAGGGTCCAGGGCTTAGAAATCTGCGGTGGAGTACCTGTGGGTGCCCAGAGGGCCAGTGTTCCTTGCGCTGGCTGCAATCTAGGCACGTATGGGCACAGTTGGACTCATGTGCCTTCAGTCTACTGCCCGCAGCCGCACTGCAGCCTCCATTGAGTAGGTCCTGGAAGGAGCACTGGGGAGGCGGGCAGCGGGAATGCGGGAAACAGCCGGAAGTGGGAAACAGCAGGAAGCAGGCAAAAGTAATGCAATGCCAACAGGAGTAAATAAAAATGAACTAAACTGGCTGGCAAGGCTAGCTGGCATTGACTAACCTGCACAGGGCAGGAGCGGCCCTAGCAGCAGAGCAGAGGGGGGAGGCACTGACCACGGTGTGGGGGAGCTGGTGGGGAACTGCTCTTGTACAAACTGGCGCAAGAGACACAGACAACTACCACTACTGGTAAGACTACTTATAATTTTTCCAATGCTTTTACATACTGTAAGTATATATACCAAAAACATTCATAAGCAACAAAATAAGTAACAACACCCTGTAACCAGAAGCAAGAAATGCATAAAGATTACCAAAAATTCTCTATTTTTACAAGAAGAGACAAGGTTTAGGAATGCATATGCTAAACATTATAAAATGTGTGTCCTTCAAAATCTACTATAAACAGTTCCTTCCATAAGGAAAAAGACAGACAAACTCACACAGAAACAATATGTTCAATATGTTATTGATGAAGCCTTGGAAGTGAAAAGGAAACTTCATTTTCATTATGAATCATCAAAAAAGATGCATCATTTCATCACAAACTACAAAATACATAAATTGCGTAGGAATAAACTGACAAGACTATATTTCTGCAGAATTTCAAGAGAAATTGGTGACATACCTATGGAAGTGAATCATACTTTCATGAAGAAAGTTACCCTCGACATACTAATTCTGTCCAAAGCGTCAAAGTCAAAAATGTTACTTTATTCAATTTAACACGGTAAATCATTAAAGCAAATACAAATACAAGGTTCATAAAAAGACTCTAAAAACAATACATCTGAATTCATCAGTTGGAATAAAAACACCCCTGCAAAAAACCAAGATATATAATAAAATGTTGTATAATTATCTAAAAACTGAAGGTACAATAAAGCAGGCTGCACTTGCTTGAAATTCAGCGACAGAAGAAAAAGCATATAAACTTCTGATGCAGATTTGCAAATTTATGGGCAGATAAGAACAACGTGTAAAGTGTCTAGTGCAGCAGCCACATCACGCCGAAATAACAGGCTTTATAGAGATTCACTATCGAATTAGCATGGGGGCGACCAAGCCGCCTTGAGAAAGCATCAATACTATGCACAACCCTATTAAAAGACTGCCAATGAGTACTCAAGAGAGGGTCCCAATTTAACTTTTGGTCAATCATAATATCTAAATAGGTGAACATATCTGTATTGCTAATAGGCTGACCCAGGGTTGAAAGGCTTTTGGTCTTAATATTTTTCAGCCCCAACACCATTGCATATGTTTTAGACAGGTTAGTTTTCAGGCCCAAGTTGCCCATAAAGTTGACAAAACAATCAATCAAACATTGCAAACCATTAGCTGTACGCGCTATGAGAACAATATCATCAGAGTACAGTAAAGCTGGGTCCAACCCTAGGGAAATCCTTACACTGGGCCACCAAAAAGTAGTCTAACTGATTAATATACAAAATAAAAAGCATAGGTGCTAAAGTACAGCCCTGATGGACTCCGCTCCCCAACTGAAAGTACGTGGTGCATTACCTTTTGAGCCAAATATCACAGAAGCTTCCAACCATGCGTGCAACTCAAACAAAAAAGAAACAAGGGCTCCATCTAACCCCATGGCCACCAGCACAGCCCATCATTTAATTCTGTCCACTGAGTCGAAGGCTGTGCTGAGGTCCATGAAAGCAAGATGGATTGACTCCTTCTTCACTAGGGTGTACTTGGAGATCAGTAGGTAAAGGTTGAGGTTCTATACTATTGTCCTTCTATCCGGCCTAAAACCATACCGGATGTCAGATGTAACCTTCCCTTTCTCTGTCCAGTCCATCAAACGCTTCAATACCCTGCCTATAGTCTTCACTTCGGCAACTATTAAGGAAATTGGCTGGTAACAGGCTGGATCTGCTCGGTTCCCTTTTTTAAAATCGGGAAGATTTACCAACTTTTTCTAACAAGGAGAGCTATGCCCTCGTGCAGCGACATTTAGATTTTGCGTAATTAAGGGAGCCCAAAGATCTATACATGACTTAAAAAGTTATGGGCCACAGGCTTTATTAGAAGGAAGGTCCGCTATGGCTTCTACAACTTCAGCCACTTCAAGTTGTACCTCATCCTCTCTAGAAGGTGCCATGGAATCAGAGAGAGAGGGACTTACCCTAGAATAAATGGATTTAGAATGGGTTACCCAGTCCTGTGCTTGTATAAATTGGACCACACCTGGCATTGCTGATTCATTAAATTGAGGACAGTTCACAGTTTTCTAAAAAGCAAAATTGCCTCCAGCCTCACAGGCAGACACTAGGGGGCATATTTACAAGCCCCTAGTGACACCGGAGCATCATTTTTTTTGACGCTCGGGTGGCGTTGCGTTATTCCCCATATTTATAAGGTGGCGCTAAGCCTAGTTCAGGTTAGAATTTTTCTACCCGAACTTAAGCCATTTAAATTTCGCCATACGCGGATTATGATCGCCATAAGCATTGCAATCTATCTTAAATTCATCTAAGAAAGGTAATAAACGGGCCAAAACAAAAATATAATTAATATTAGAATAAAGAACTAGCCTTGAATGTTGATACTAAATCAGGGGACTTAAACACTGATTTGGTCAGGAGGTTACTAAGATTATATTCTGACAATAAAAATAAAAAATATCCCCCTGCCGAGAATGATAAAAATAGACCTTCTCTGATTCCTTACCATCACCATCCTTCAGCTTGTCAAGCCCACAACGTAAGCATGGATGTACATTAAAATCCTCCAATTCTGTCCTTTCAGTCACTACTGAGGGACGTTGTTATGAAGTTTTACAAAGAAATGTAGTACAGAAAGCAAAGGAAAAAAATTGTAAGAAACAATAATATCTACTGAATATTGCCAAAAGACTCAAATAAATATACACAAAGTGATAGTTGTCCAAAACAAAAGTACATTACATATGCAACTTATTTTTGTCAGGATGTCAATTATTGGCTTCAAAACAACTTGGGCCACTACTGTCGCACAATACTCCCAAAAACATTAACATGAAGGAAAAAATAAACTAAACCACAACACTGCGTTTCCTAAAGTCTAAGAATTGGTTGATACCATAAGCGGGCTAAAAACACAGCCCAATATTACTAACAACAGAATTATTATCACATGATTATTAAAACCAAAAACAAAACTGGATAAAGCACAGAAATAAAAACTAAACCTTGATCTTATTGGTTTATATGTGAAAGTGGGCAACACAGACAGATCAATTGTACTAGAAACCACCAACAATCAGAGGCACTGTGCTTCCTGTTGGAAAACAATACAGATATATTTCTTCTGTAATCACATATTAGAGGAATTGAGAAGTACATTTCATCACATCCATCTACAAATGCAGACAGAAAATACAGGTACACATATTACTGGAATACTGCTTGCAAAGTATTTGAGGGAAAGGAAGTCACAATTACAGTTGCATTTAAGATAATCAGTGCAGTATGCATTGTCTTTTTATCTCATTTATTCTACAGATTTTACCACATTCAACAAAATGCCTACAAAACAATACCAGTAAATGCAAAAAAATAAAGAGTACTACAGAAAGAGGAGAAGCAAAAACATTGACTCAGTTAATCAAACAGTACTTGTAGAGTGCGTCTTATCACCCATGCAGGTATCCAGGCACTGGGATGCTGGGCTTAGTCAAAGAAGCAGGTCTTGAGTCCAAGCGAGGCGGACGAAGGTTTCTCGATGGTTGGTGGAAGTTCAGGCAGTAGTTCATGTATGCTGGTCCTTGGTTCGTGGAGGGCTTTGTAGGCGTGTGTCAGTAACTTGAATTGGCATCTTTTCTGAACGGGGAGCCAGTGGAAGTTTCTCAGGTGCTGGGTGATGTGGTCCCATTTGGGCAGGTTGAGGATTAGTCTGGCCACTGAGTTTTGTATTGTCTGGAGCCTTCTCATGAGTTTGGTGGTGGTTCCTGCATACAGTGCATTGCCGTAGTCTCGTGCTGATGAGGAGCCATTTGAAGAATCTTCAAAGCAAGCGGAGAGTGTGGAAGCAGGCGTAGGAGACTGTGTTGATCTATTGTTTCATGATGAGTTAGCTGTCCAGGATGATGCCGAGGTTAGGGGCATGGTCTTTTTGGTGTGGGAGTGGGTCTGAGTTCGGAAGGCCACCAGGTGTCGTTTCAGACTGAGGTGGGGTTGCCAAAGATCCGCACTTCTGTCTTGTCAGTGTTGAGCTTTATACAGTTGTCCTTCATCCAGTCTGCAACATTCTTCATGCAGTTGTGGAAGTTGGGCTTAGTGGTGGTGGTGTCTTCTGAGAGCGAGAGAATGAGTTGGGTATCGTCATCATAAGATATGATGTTGAGATCGTGGGTTCTGACGATGTCAGCTAGAGGCATCATGTAGGTGTCGAAGCAGGTGGGGCTGAGGGATGAGCCTTGAGGGATGCCACAATTGGTGCTCGTGAGTTCTGAGGTGATGGGGGGTAGGTGGATTCTCTGCACTTGTCCCGTGAGGAATGATGCAATTGACCTGAGTGTGTCTCCCTTGATCCCAATCTGGTGCAGTCTCTTGATGAGTGTGTGGTGGGATACGGTGTCAAAGGCCACGGAGAGGTTGACGAGGATCAGTACCACTGATTGTTCCTTGTTGCATAGGGTGCATGTGTCGTCAGTGGCGGAGATCAGGGCTGTCTCGCTGCTGAGGCTGGTGTGGAAAGGGGATTGGGAGGTGTCTAGCAGGTTGTTTCTCTCCAGGTGCTAGGTGGGCTACCAGTTGATGGCCTCTCCAGGAATTTGGCGGGGAAAGGGAGCAGCGAGATGGGGCAGTAGTTCTGGAGTTCACTCAGGTTGGCGGAGGGTTTCTTCAGGAGATGTTTGACTTCTGCATGCTTCCATGCTTCGGGAAAGGTGGCTGTGGCAATGGATGCTTTGCGGATGATGGTGAGTTGATGGCTGATCTTGTTGCTTCCTAGGTTGAAGAGTCAGTGGGTGCGGCAGTCCGTTGATGCTCCCGAATGGATGGAGTTCATGATGGCTCTGGTGCTCATTGTGGTGAGCTGTTCCCATGTTGTGAGTTGCTGGCCAGGGGAGGCTTCTGTTGGGGTGAGAATGCTGAGGAGGTCGGAGGTTTGGGGTGGAAGTTTCTGTAGGTGGAAGTGATTTCCTAGAGCCTTGCAGAGTTCCTGTGAAGGAGGACTCATGTTCTAGGTGGCTGTTGGGCAGTAGAACTCTCTGACGATGCTGAAGAGTTCCTTGTTGTGATGGGTGCTTGTCTCAATGCGGTCAGCAAGGGTGTCCTTTTTCACATTTTTGAGTAATTGGTGGTATTTGTTGAGGGCTTACTAGAAGGTGGCTTCGTCTGTGGCAACTCTGCTGGTGTGCCATCTTCTCTACAGGTGTTTGCAGCTGCGTTTCATTGTACTGAGTTCTGGTGTTCACCAGCCGGCTTGTTTGGTGGATATGTGGGTTTTGGATGTTTTGATGGAAGTGACTATGTCGGCGAAGTTGGTGATCCAGGTGTGGAAGTTCTGGACTGCTTGTTCCAGGTTGTCCATTCATTGGGTTAGTGTCACTTTGCTTCAGCTGCGGTGTTGGGGGGATGGAGGTGGTGCGTGGAGGTCCTGCTATGGTGAAGTAGACTGTGGAGTGATCGGTCCAGCTCAGTTCTGTGGCATAGATGTATTTGACTCTGTTGCTGGATGTGAAGATAGGGAATAATGTGTGTCCTGCTCTGTGTGTGGGGTCTGTAACCAGTGGGTGAGGCCGATGTTGTCCATGTGTTCCAGGAGGTTGGTGGAGCTAGTGTCTGTGGGGTCGTCTAGGTGGAAGTTGAGGTCTCTGAGGAAGATGTAGTGCTTGGACTCAATGGTAAGTGTCCCAGAGGTCGGTGCGTGGTCCTGGGGGTCTGAGGGCGAGGGTGCCTTTGATGGTTGTTTTGTCGTGTTGTGGAGTTGGAAATTGAGGTGCTCCAAGATCGATGTGGTGTCGTCTTCGTGGTGGTGCAGCGGATTGTTTCTTTGTGGATGATGGCGATGCCTCCTCTGTGTTTTTTGGTGTGGTCCTGGTGTGTCATCTTCTAGCCATTGGGCGTTGCGGTGGTGATGTCGGGGGCGGAGGAGGGGTGAGCCAGGTCTCTGTGATGAAGGTCACGTTGGGGGCAAGGGTGGAGATGATGTCTCAGACTTCGGTGGCATGTTTGCAGAGCGATCTAGTGTTGATCAGGAGGCATCGGGTGATTATGGGGTGAGAGTGGCGTGGGTTTCCAAGCGGGTGGGCAGTCTGAGGTTGGTTGCAGGTGAAGAGACAGTGGTGGCAGGTGAGCAGTCCTGCTATGGAACGAGGAGATGTGAGGCAGCAGTTGTTGTGGTATGCAGGGTCCAGGGCTTGGAAATCTGCGGTGGAGTACCTGTGGGTGCCCAGAGGGCCAGTGTTCCTTGCGCTGGCTGCAATCTAGGCACGTATGGGCACAGTTGGACTTGCCTTTCATGTGCCTTAAGTCTACTGCCCGCAGCCGCACTGCAGCCTCCATTAAGTAGGTCCTGGGAGGAGCACTGGGGAGGAGGGCAGTGCGAACGCGGGAAACAGCGAGAAGTGGGAAACAGCAGGAAGCAGGCAAAAGTAATGCAATGCCAATGGGATTAAATAAAAATTAACTAAACTGGCTGGCAAGGCTAGCTGGCATTGACTAACCTGCATAGGGCAGGAGCAGCCCTAGCAGCAGAGCAGAGGGGGGAGGCACTGACAATGGTGAAGGGGAACTGGTGGGGACTTGCTCTTGTACAAACTAGCGCAAGAGACACAGACAACTACCACTACTGGTAAGACTACTTATAATTTTTCTAATGCATTTACATACTGTAAGTATAATGCCAAAAACATTCATGAGCAACAAAATAAGTAACAACATCCTGTAACCCGAAGCAAGAAATGCATAAAGATTACCAAAAATTCTCTATTTTTACAAGAAGAGACAAGGTTTAGGAATGCATATGCTAAACATTATAAAATGTGTGTCCTTCAAAATCTACTATAAACAGTTCCTTCCATAAGGAAAAAGACAAACTCGCACAGAAACAATATGTTCAATATGTTATTGATGAAGCATTGGAAGTGAAAATATGAATCATCAAAAAACATGGATCATTTCATCACAAACTACAAAATATATAAATTGCGTAGGAATAAACTGACAAGACTATATTTCTGCCGCATTTCAAAAGAAATTGGTGACATACCTATGGAAGTGAATCATACTTTCATGAAGAAAGTTACCCTCGACATACTAATTCTGTCCAAAAAGTCAAAGTCAAAAATTTTACTTTATTCAATTTAACACGGTAAACCATTAAAGCAAATACAAATACAAGGTTCATAAAAAGACTCTAAAAAGAATACATCTGAAACACCCCCTGGAATGAAACACCCCTGCAAAAAACCAAGATATATAATAACATTTTGTATAATTATCTAAAAACTGAAGGTACAATAAAGCAGGCTGCACTTGCTTGAAATTCAGCGGCAGAAGAAAGGGGCATATAAACTTCTGTTGCAGATTTGCAAATTTTTGGGCAGATAAGAACAACGTGTAAAGTGTCTAGTGCAGCAGCCACATCACGTGCAAATAACAGGCTTTATAGAGATTCACTATCGAATTAGCATGGGGGCGGCCAAGCCGCCTTGAGAAAGCATCAATATTATGCACAACCCTATTAAAGGACTGCCAATGAGTACTCAATAGAGGGTCCCAATTTAACTTGTGGTCAATCATAATATCTAAATAGGTGAACATATCTGTATTGCTAATAGGCTGACCCAGCGTTGAAAGGGTTTTGGTCTTAATATTTTTCAGCCCCAACACCATTGCATATGTTTTAGACAGGTTAGTTTTCAGGCCCAAGTTGCCCATAAAGTTGACAAAACAATCAATCAAACATTGCAAACCATTAGCTGTACGCGCTGTGAGAACAATATCATCAGAGTACAGTAAAGCTGGGTCCAACCCTAAGGAAATCCTTACACTGGGCCACCAAAAATTAGTCTAACTGATTAATATACAAAATAAAAAGCATAGGTGCTAAAGTACAGTCCTGACGGACTCCGCTCCCCAACTGAAAGTACGTGGTGCATTACCTTTTGAGTCAAATATCACAGAAGCTTCCAACCATGCGTGCAACTCAAACAAAAAAGAAACAAGGGCTCCATCTACCCCCATGGCCACCAGCACAGCCCATCATTTAATTCTGTCCACTGAGTTGAAGGCTGTGCTGAGGTCCATGAAAGCAAGATGGATTGACTCCTTCTTCACTAGGGTGTACTTAGCGATCAGGAGGTAAAGGATGAGGTTCTATACTATTGTCCTTCTATCCGGCCTAAAACCATACCGGATGTCAGATGTAACCTTCCCTTTCTCTGTCCAGTCCATCAAATACTTCAGCAATACCCTGCCTATAGTCTTCACTTCGGCAACTATTAAGGAAATTGGCCGGTAACAGGCTGGAACTGCTCGGTTCCTTTTTTTAAAAATTGGGAAGATTTACCTACTTTTTCCAAGAAGGAGACCTATGCCCTTGTGCAGCGACATTTAGATTTTGCGTAATTAAGGAGGCCCAAAGATCAATACATGACTTAAAAGGTTATGGGCCACAGGCTTTATTAGAAGGAAGGGCTGCTATGGCTTCTACAACTTCAGCCACTTTAAGTTGTAGCTCATCCCCTCTAGAAGGTGCCGTGGAATCAGAGAGAGAGGGACTTACCCTAGAATAAATGGATTTAGAGTGGGTTACCCAGTCCTGTGCTTGTATAATTTGGACCACACCTGGCATTGCTGATTCATTAAATTGAGGCCAGTTCACAGTTTTCTAAAAAGCAATATTGCCTCCAGCGTCACAGGCAGACACTAGGGGGCATATTTACAAGCCCCTAGCGACACCGGAGTATCACTTTTTTTGACGCTCGGTTGGCGTTGCGCTATTCCCCATATTTACAAGGTGGCGCTAAGCCTAGTTCAAGTTAGAATTTTTCTACCCGAACTTAAGCCATTTAAATTTCGCCCTACGCGGATTATGATCGCCATAAGCATTGCAATCTATCTTAAATTCATCTAAGAAAGGTAATAAACGGGCCAAAACAAAAATATAATTAATATTAGAATAAAGAACTAGCCTTGAATGTTGATACTAAATCAGGGCACTTAAACACTGATTTGGTCAGGAGGTTACTAAGATTATATTCTGACAATAAAAATAAAAAATATCCTTCTGCCGAGAATGAGAAAAATAGACCTTTTCTGATACCTTACCGTCACCATCCTTCGGCTTGTCAAGCCCACAACGTAAGCATGGATGTACATTAAAATCCTCTAATTCTGTCCTTTCAGTCACTACTGAGGGACATTGTTATGAAGTTTTACAAAGAAATGTAGTACAGAAAGCAAAGGAAAAAAATTGAAAGAAACAATAATATCTACTGAATATTGCCAGGAAGGAAAAAAGCAAAGCCTGTATATGAATGGAATTGCACTTCTATTTGAAATATTAGAGAGACTTCTTTAGTGAGTCTACAGATATTTTTAATGGCATGTAAAAGGTCATTAGTACTTAAAAAATAAAACTACTACAAATCTTGAATGTATGTCCATTTCGCCCTCTAACTAAAGTACAGTCATTCGTTAGATTGCCTTAGAAATTAAATGTGTGACGCCACATTGCATTACATTAAAATGCTTCCCACACGTCATTCAACATTAAGAAAATGTCTGCGAACAGTAAACTGTGTAAAAACTAGTCCTGGGGGGAGTTTAGTGACAAAAAACTCCGCCAAGTTACCCTGAGTTCCGCAAGCAGCGGAGTGCGTTTCCTTGTGCCGTTCGTGCTGATTTTTAACGCCGGGTGTTTGTCACGCGCTGTAAAATCAGTGCAAATGAGATCATGCACAGTGCAAGTGGATACTGCTTCTTTCTGACACTCGAGTAGAAGTTCTACTCGAGGGGCAGCTTCCTCAACATGAATGAAAGGTTTCTCAACATGAGGGATAGCAACCATCCCGACCGCCCGTGTTGAGAAATCTGTCTGGGAAGTAGTCTAACATTGGATTTTTCTCATTCACGCTCGCTTGCTTACCGTTGGCGAGCGCGAGTGAGGAAAATTTCCGCTCTGATGAGCGGAGTTTTTTGGAACTCCTCCAGCTCCGCGGAGCGAGAAGAGTGAAAAACTCCGCAAACGGAGCAGAGTTCACCGCTGAGGCCTAGTAAAAACACCATCAATGGATTCAAAAAAACACAATTGAGCTCTACTTCGCTCAAATTCAGCCACAGTAAAAAAAAAAAATGACAGATTACATTCAATCCAATTACTTGTAATTACTCTATAACAACAATAATTGCCCCTTCACGTTGACAATGAATCACACAATACATTATTGGACTTATCTAATTAAAAAATGGATATCCTTCGATTTCAAGAAACCAATTCTGAAATTCCTAATCAGATTTGCATCTGTTGCTGAAGGACACATTATGAGAAGCAAATAAAAATGATTAATTTAGTGGAGAAAACAGAAATAGCAGACAACATTCAATTGGTAAATCTTACACCGTTGTTATTTGCAGAGAAAAAGTACGATCTTTTAGAATACAGTCTCATGTGCAATTACTGTGCTGGAAACAGGATCATAACGTTATCCCTTCACATGCAATTTATAACAATTTGGGGGCATATTAACAAGGCGGCGTTAATGAATTATCGCCGCTTTAGCGTCCGTTTTCGGACGAAAAGCGGCGATAATTTTATCGCCGAATTAACTAGGACACGCTAGCGCGTGATTCCTGACTTAGCGTCCGTTTTCTGCACGCCTCCCATCGCATCGCTAATGAGATGCAAAGGGGCGTGCCTGTGAAAACAACAGGGAAATATCGCTAACCCAGGTATCGCCATATTAGCAACGTGGGTTAGCGATATTTTAAATTGCGTTAAGTATGCCTTAACGCAGGAATTTAACGTCTGCTAAATTCCTGACTAAGGCATACCTAACATGGGGGTGGATTGTGTGGCTAAGACCACAGGCCCTATCACCAAGTATATCGCCGTTTTCCATGGGACATCGCTGGAAAACCAGCGATGTTCCATGTAAAACATCGCTATCACTGGAAAATTATCGCCTTTGCGCTAAGCGTTGTTAATACAGCGCTAGCATGGCGATAATTTCCAGCGATAGCCGGCGATAGGATTCCTCGCGCTAACAGCGGCCAGCGATAATTATCGCTGCCGCTTGATAATATGCCCCTTGGAACTTTATCCAATTCCATCAGATTTACGGCAACTAAATATATATGAAAGCATTCTAATGCAAACTGTCCATCCCTTACAAACCATTATTAGACAGCAACAAAAATCTGGAGGATTTGAGGCCAGTGAATTAGTACGCGCACTAAAAGGAAAGGTTTTCCTACCACTAGATTTAAAAATAAAAAACATAACCACTCTTGGAATTGTATGGAATATAGAGGAAGTTTTACTCATTTTAGTTAATGGAGTACATACAAAAGATTGAAAAAATTGGCAACAATTAATAAGGATTGACAAAGTTCAAAAAACAATTCATTGCCTTCAACAAAACAACATGTACGATAAAAGTTTGGACATTGATAATTTTATTTCCTCTACATACTCTGCATTTCAAAAAGAATATCCAGCAGGACAATTTCAACATGTTACCACGTAAGAATCTGATCAAATATACGACCTTTACAGTATACACCCACTACACTCTAGAGGCATAATGGGTGATGCCATAGAACTCTATCAGATAAAGAAAGCCTGAGGAGAACCAATTAGTGTGTGGAAAAGCACTAAAAGCAAGATGTTATCCACATTTATTCCCCACTGCGAAAGGTAGATGATATGATGATCATCCATTGCACATTTCTGCATTGGAGTACCGAGCAACAAGATTATATTCTGAGGATCCACACTTTTGTCAAGATATTCTTTACATTTTCACTCTACTGTATGAAAGGGAACTTTCTGTAAAGTCTTATGCTATTGCACTTGTCATGTGAACTAGAACTAGTCTTAGTAATATAACAGCACAGGTACTTGTTGAAAAGGTGCCCAACAATGATGAGAATCTGGAATATAACTAGATCAACATTATGGTTTGCCACGAGGGACAATGAACATTGCTTTAGAAGACATGGAGATTTGAAATATATGATCAGACAATTAGGACCACCTACTTGGTTTATTACGCTGAATTATGTCCTTTGTATCCTGCAAATGTTTGCAGATATTTCAACCACAAATTTCGAACTATACTTAATTACTTAACCAACAAAAAGGAAAATCCTGTTGCAGAGGCACTGGATTTTTTGGAGAGAAAAGAATATCAAGCAAGACATGCACCACATATTCATATGCTTTTGTAGATTAAAGATGCCTCTAAGTTTGGATACCACTCTGATGAATCAGTTCGAACTTTTATTGAAGGTTACGTTACTTGTGCTATCCCAAACAAACAACAAAACAAAAAACGATTTGACCAAGTTTTACGATTTAAATCACATAATTGTGGTAAACACTGCTTCTGAAAAAATCAGATCTAATCCAAACATTACTCCAAATGTTGCTTTGGATTTCCAAGACCTATTTTACAGAAAGAAAGGAAGAGTGAAGAATGTAATGTCATTTGTAAGAGATTCTGTTTCTGGGAAATCATCAAAGAATACTTGCAATATTAGAAGATTCCAAGGATCAGAAAGGATCAATGACTACAATCCTTTACTTCTAAGGGCCCGATTCCAATGCGGTTGGGTCTATCGGTCGGAGCCGTTCCGACCGCATCAGAATTGCCTGTTCGGATTCCTTTCCGACTGACCCATTTTGATGGGGTCCGTCGGAAGGGAATCTGAATCGGTTTTCCGAATGGCCTCCGACGGGCTCGGAGAGCCAGTCCGCCATTCGGAAAGCCTGCAGTAATCCCTTGGCCGGCTCTTTCCGCCCAAGGGATTACGATGGTGGCTTCCCACTGCCTTTCTGTGCCGGCCTTTCCGACACAGAAAGGCATTGGGAATCTGTCTTTGGGGGGCCCCAGCAAGGCCACCATGGGTGCAAGGCCACCGAATGCTGGACTAGGGGGCACCTATAGTTCCCCCCTGTTGATCTGCACCTCTGGGATGAACTGCACCTCTGCTCTTTGCAATGAGAGCATGCATTCCGTTCCGAATGCATGCTCCCATTTTAAAGAATAGGATTGCGACCGAACAGGGTTCGGTCGCATCCTACTTCCTGGACTGGAATTGACAACAGGAGGTCATTCGGTTCCAGTTTCAAACCAATGTCGGAAGGGACATCAGAATCAGGCCCTAAGTATGTGAGATGCTAATTTGGATATACAATTTGATGTAGATAATTCTACTGAGATTGCACGTTAAGTTACTTTGTATATTCCAAAAGTTGAAAAGACTGATATGATGGTAGTTTGGGAAGAAATATCTGCAGAGCAATATTAAGTAGAGGATTATACTGAGTTAGGGCCTCATTTACAAGGCCATTGCGCCACCAGTGCGTCACTTTTTTTGAAGCATCGACACCGCAGTGTGCCTGCCCATATTTACAAGGCCACGCAAAGTCACCCAACGTGACTTTTCATGGTCTTGTTCATATTGGCCCTTTCACGCATTACTCTGCATGAAAGGGGCATTCCATGGGTGTTGCTCTGGGTGTTCCAAAGCAACATCCATGAAACCTGATACATTCCCAGATTTCCAAAGATTTGCAAAGCTAGGAATGCGTCAGAATCCTATGCCTCCCCAGAGGAGGCATAGGAGTGTTGCAACAAGGAAAAATACTTTTATTTCTGCTCATTTTTTCCTCTTTCTATGCGTTCTGCATTCTGCAGCATGCATAGAAAGAGGAAAATGCCATCAATTATTGTTTTTGTGCAGGAAGGTATCCATTCCTGCACAAAAATAATTATGCCTGCAACGCAGGCACCCTTGCAAAATGACGCAAGAGTGCCTGCCCTGGTGCATGGCAGCCAGTTGGGCGCCAGCGCAGGGGAAACCTCATTGATATGTTGTATTGTTGTTAATATGACACATCCCTATGCTTTTAAAATAACGCAGCTCGGTGCAGCAAAATGGCTTGCTGCGCCGCGCTGCGTAATATTTTTGGAAATTAGTCCCTTAGCCTCCAAATGGTATCTCACCATGAGGTTAGTAGCGTTGACACATGTGATCGTTTGAATTCTTCGAGCTTATACGGTAAATCACAGGCAATAATGTAGTTTAGCATAAGCTTATCATCATCTCTGCGTAGAGTTTTGAAGATCCTGCCTGAAATTGAGTAGCATGTGAAGTTTGATCCCACTAATAAAAATATTTTGAAAAGAAATATGTTAGGCACATTACCGACAAATTCAATTTTTAGAAAACCTGTCACTCCCTGATATTTCTCAATTCCCGACACACGTCGAAATAATATGGCGGAAGACATCAACGGTGGAAAATTTTGAGTTCAAGGAACCAATGGATGTTTCATGCATCATGCTAAACCTATTCTTATTAATCCTCAAACAATTAGTTGTGACAGGAGAAAAAAATAATTCTACTACCTAGCACTTCTTCAGTTGCTTAAACCATGGTGCAAAGAGTAAGAAATTATAGGCACATTTGATTGATATGAAGATGCATTTAATGTGTATAAACATGAAATTGTAGTGCCGGAATTTCAAACATACTTACAAATGATACAACAAGAAATAGCAGAAAAAATAAAATAGATGCATAAATTCAACACAATTCTGCATCAACTAATGAACCTTCAAGTTCTAGAAAGACTGACCCACTTGGACAACCAATAATTGATAATGAAGCTATCATCGGCATGGACGAGGGTGAGCATGCAATGGATGAAAAAACAATGTTGAGAATTTGGATTACTTAGTATCACAATTAAATTCAGAACAACTACAGATATACCAAGACATAGCCTGTCAAAATGTCAACATTTCCTTTTATTTTAAATGTAAACAACTAACACAGAATATGAGGCAAGCCAATGATGAAACATATGCACACATGTTACAAGACATTTTGATTTGACATCCTCAAAAAAGAAGCACCTGAGCATACCTAAAGGCAAATGTTTAGCTTCAAAATGACTAAATATGGAAAAATCTGTGTTACAGACCGTGGGATTAGAGAAAGATTTGCATTTATGTAAAAATTGTTCTTTTATTTTACGGTGCTATTTACATGTAGAAGAAGGACTCATAAATGGAACCATGGGATTTGCTGTGGAGTTAATGCCAGCAGTGAGTAGTAAAGATATTCAATTTATTGTGGTACAATTTGGCAACATTTCAGAACAGAAAAAGGTCTCTCACTGTACAGTAAGTTTCTTACTTACCAAAGATCTATATGTTCAAAGAGAACAGTTTCCTCTTTTTTTGGCTTATGTGGTGCCAATGCACAAATTACAAGGACAAAGTATGGATTATGAAATAATTAACATTGATTCTACTTTATTCAAAGAATGGATGGCATATGTAACTTTCTCAATTGTAAAAAAATATCTGGACTATATATTATTGATTTTGATGAGAAGAATTACTGCAGATACTAGCTGTGTGGGAAGAATACAATCATTTGCGAAACATAGATGCTACACATCTTGTGAAATATCCTATTTTCTCAAAACCTAAGCTATCTTTCAAAGGAAATACTACATTAAACATCAATCACGATGAAGATTTCGCCCAACCAAAAAAAAAAAAATTAAATACACTGCAATCATAGGACATCAGTTAAAATTTTGTAATGACATTAACTGCTATAGCAACATTATTGTCAATCTACTTTTATACTTACCGTTAGTGAACAAACAAATCTACCACAGAACCACAAATGTCATTGTACTAGTGGAGTAAGAGATATGGTAGATAAATGTAAAGTTGCTGTTCATTTTTTTATCAATGAGTAACAAGATGCTCAGGAATTCTATATGTCTGTTTTAAAAATAATAGCTAACAAAACACAACCAACTTCTGACCTCTTTGGTCTCAAATACTGTTGGGAACATGAATGGTTGCACTGTTTAGAGTCAAGCACCTCTTTTACAGATTTGGATAGATTTGTGTATATACCAATACCTGACTACAGAACTATTTCATTAAAAAAATTAATATGTATCGCTGTGTGACCAAATGTTTGTCCAAACTGCCAATCTCAACTTGGATTAAGACTTAGGGCCTTATTTTGAGTACGGCGGTCCCGGGACTCGTAGTTGCGGTCCAACTGCCATACTCATTGTGGCAGTCCGACCACCACCACCCCGGCAGTCCGACCGCCAAATTATGATGGTGGTGGTGGGACCACCAGAAGCCCGACAGAAGACTGCCACCACAGCCAGGATCCTGGATCCCGACGGGGCGGCGGTGGGAAAGGCAGTGGTCTGCTGTGGTGGTGCCGGTTCCGTGCCGATGTGCTGGTGCCGAGTCCGTAATCTGCACCGCCGTGCAGATTATGGACTGCCTTTCCTATAAGCATTTCTTGGTGGTAATCACACCATGAAATGCTTGGCGGAAAGGCATGTAATGGGGACCCCAATTGGCCCCTGGCCAAATCTCCCCCTAGGGGTGGGCACGTGATGTGCCCCCCGCCAAAAGTGCACAGTTGTGCGTGCACTGTGAGGCATGCACAACATGGTGCAAAAATTGTGAATGGATGACCTGGAGGCGGTCACGGTGACAATCGTCCCGATTGCCTACCGGGCGGAAAAGGCCCATAATATGGTGGCGGTGCCTTGCAGGCACCGCCATCCATATTAGCATGTGGCATTTTCAATGCCTTTCTATGGCGGAGACTCCGCCATGGAAAGGCATGCGGAGTTCACTTTGGGGGCACGTTGCGGGCCCCCGGGGGGGTAGGGGGATGGGGGGCTGCACTTGGGGGGTACCCATGGTACCCCCCTACATTGGCATGGACAAGGTGGCAGGCACCGCGCGGTGCCTGCCACATTGTGCATGCCAATGCACAACATGCATTTTCAACATTGTGGCGGGTGCTGCTTACAGCACCGCCCGCCACAATGTTGAATATGCGGAATGCGACCACCAGGGTGGCAGTCGCATCCTAATGGGCCCAGCGGGACCGCCGCACCTCTGGCGGTCGGTCCCGTTTACCGGTACGGTGGCGGGCGGACAAAGTCCGCCCGCCATCGTAATGATGCCCTAAATACGTAATTTTGATGATTCAAAGATGCAGTACAAATAACCAGAAAATCAATATGTGTATTTGTAACTTCACTGCTTCTCAAATTTCTATTTCAGGGTGCACTTTCACTACTAGTGCTATTATTTTTCATCATAGAGAGACCACAGCATCAGGACGCTACACGATCTGCTGAACAGTATGTCATGATAACAGTCTTACTTTTTAGCATAGCCAGCCAAAAAATGTACAAAAAAGATACATGTTGATGTTACTTCCGAAACTCACCTTCTACATTATACACATTATAAATAATATATAAGGCGTTTCAAAATATGGCGTTCCACAAGTGAGGAAACGTCATTATGTAGCCTATCATGGCTGATGACATTTCCAAATATCTACTCAAAGCATAGGTGAGTTCTATAGCTGACAACATATTATTTTTACGTACAGAGATGTTTTAGCAATTGAACAAGCATAGGGTTTTTCGCCACAATCCAAAAGATGCGTTGTTTTCCCTATGTTTCATGATGACTACCACTCAGTGTTCATCTTGAACTTTTAATGTTCTAAATGTTGAGACACAACTGTAACTAAAATGTTACATTAGTCTTAGAAACACAAAAAAGAAAATATGAAACATCTGTATTTAATTATATATTTATTTTGTATTCATAATACCTAATGTGTCTCTACAGGAGACATCCATTACAATTCAGGCATTACAACGCAATGCCTTTACAACGCAACTATTACAACACAGACACCTTTACATTGCATGCCATTATAACGCATATACTATTACAACGCATGCCATTACAACGCATTGTAAGTATTGGATGGTAAGTGGTTCTTTTGTTGTAAGTGTTTTTGATAATTTAATACTTAAGTATTAATATTAATGCTTAATTATTAATATTAATAAAAAAAAATATTAAAAAAATAATAAGGCAATTTAATATTTAATATGTAATTGTAAAAGGATGCAAGTGTATAATTTAATACTTAGGGATCGATTCCGATCTCGGCCGGAAGCGCACCGAATACGATTCGTTCGGAAAAAATACGAGCCGAACGCGTTTTTCCCGAACGATTCGAACAGTCGTCCGAGCGAGCAAGTACGATGCGCATTACTGCTAAAATTCAGAGCGAGCCGTACGTACCCATTCCAGCTCCAGTTCCCCGACCGAGCTGGATCCGGAAACGCAGATTCGAGTCGAACGGAAGTAAATACACAGCACCTTCCGGCCGGACAAGTACGATGCGCCCTCCGTACGCGCCGAACTGGTCGCTACGTCCGGCACGTCAGAGCATCCGGGAGAGCCGCACATAAGCTCCGATTCGCGCAACAAGATGATCCACGGCTACGAGACGAACAAGCCAGCTACGAGTATGAGTCGAAGCCACGAGAAACCCGAACGAGCCGACCCAACCATGAATCCCATCGCGCAGGTCCTACCAATACTGTACATCTATTACCAAAACCGGTACGGACGCGTACGGCGCAGACGGTAAGTCAAACACCCACTACACAAACAAACGACACGTACCCAACATATGTCACACACACATAGGGATGCAGAAATGACGTACACTAGCAACAGCCGAACCATAGGGGCGGGATGGCTATCACCAATGCCATACACACCCATAGGGGCCTGATGGCTACCACTACCACCACCCCCACTCATGGGCGGCTGGATGCCTACCACAACCACCACCCCAACTCATGGGGGGCAGGATGCCTGTCACTACTACCATCCCCAATCATAGGGGAATTGATGCCTACCACTACCACCACCCCTACTCAGGGGGGGCTGGATGCCTGTCACTACCATCATCCCCATTCATGGGGGGCTGGATGCCTGTCACTACTACCATCCCCACTCATAGGGGAATTGATGCCTACCACTACCACCACCCCTACTCAGGGGGGGCTGGATGCCTGTCACTACCACCATCCCCACTCATGGGGGGCTGGATGCCTACCACTACCACCACCCCTACTCATGGGGGCCTGGATGCCTACCACAACCACCACCCCAACTCATGGGGGGCTGGATGCCTGTCACTACTACCATCCCCACTCATAGGGGAATTGATGCCTACCACTACCACCACCCCTACTCATGGGGGCCTGGATGCCTACCACTACCACCAACCCTACTCATGGGGGCCTGGATGCCTACCACTACCACCACCCCTACTCATGGGGGCCTGGATGCCTACCACTACCACCACCCCTACTCAGGGGGGGCTGGATGCCTGTCACTACCACCATCCCCACTCATGGGGGGCTGGATGCCTACCACTACCACCACCCCTACTCATGGGGGCTGGATGCCTACCACAACCACCACCCCAACTCATGGGGGGCTGGATGCCTGTCACTACTACCATCCCCACTCATAGGGGAATTGATGCCTACCACTACCACCACCCCTACTCATGGGGGCCTGGATGCCTACCACTACCACCACCCCCTACTCATGGGGGCCTGGATGCCTACCACTACCACCACCCCTACTCATGGGGGCCTGGATGCCTACCACCACCACCACCCCTACTCAGGGGGGGCTGGATGCCTGTCACTACCACCATCCCCACTCATGGGGGCTGGATGCCTACCACTACCACCACCCCTACTCATGGGGGGCTGGATGCCTACCACTACCACCACCCCTACTCAGGGGGCTGGATGCCTGTCACTACCACCATCCCCACTCATGGGGGCTGGATGCCTACCACTACCACCACCCCTACTCATGGGGGCCTGGATGCCTACCACAACCACAACCCCTACTCAGGGGGGGCTGGATGCCTGTCACTACCACCATCTCCACTCATGGGGGGCTGGATGTCTACCACTACCACCACCCCTACTCAGGGGGGCTGGATGCCTGTCACTACTACCATCCCCACTCATAGGACGGGTAATGCATGACACAACCAGCATACTCCAACATAAGGAATGTCAGCAAAAGACATCCCCCAACATCATGACAAGAGTGTGTAGTCTGTGTCAAATGCCTACAACACTGAACATGACATTGAACATACAATGTGACCCCCTATCACATGTGTCACACAAAAATGTGTGTGCCCTTCACAATGCAAGCAGACCATGACCACTGTGGGAATGGGGTCTAAACCCCCATCATCACAGTGACCAAAAGGTAAGTGTGGGGTCCATAGCTGAAGCACATTTTGAACATTGTGGCAATGGGGTCTAAACCCCCATCATCACAGTGACCAAAAGGTAAGTGTGGGGTCCATAGCTGAAGCACCTTTTGAACATTGTGGCATTGGGGTCTAAACACCCATCATCACAGTGACCAA